>CM066171.1:15000-517500 GCA_033629205.1 Lithocarpus polystachyus | reverse complement strand
TTGTGATTCCATTATAATCATTGGGTCAAAGTCTGTTACTTATACCTTTGGTTCGCGTTTTTCTTATAAATGTTGGGTCAGGGTTTCTATCAAATCTGAATTTTAGCTTTCTTGGGAAATATTCCAATATTGTTTGTTGGGTCTCAATGCGAGTCGATTGAGGTTCTCGCATCAGTCTTGGGAATAGAAAACGGTGGAGTAAGGGGAGCAAGGAGAATATTGGCATTGAAAGGAGAAAGAGCGCTTGAGGAAGGATTGCGAAGGGACTTATCTTTGGGTATCAGTGCAATTAATAGTGGCGTGAAGAGATACGATGGGTCAGCCATTGGAAGAGGAATGAAATTAATGAAGCGGCAGCTACGCATCAAGATAACTGCTAAATGGGGAATTTGAAGAGACAGAGCTGTTCACGGTAGGAAAAAGAAAAATATATATATATATATATAAATATATCTGAACATATATATAAGTTGGGGACCACTGTTCAAAAAAGCCAGCGAAGGAAAAGAAGAAGAAAAGACAGAAAGGGTAGGAAAGTCTTTTATTCACATATGAATTGCAGGAGCACTTCATATGCTCAGGGGGCTAAATGTTGAGTCTCATTTTTGCGAGCCCAGTAAGAAGAAAAAGCCTAGCAACATCAACAGAAAAGAATTAGAAAGTGGATAGAAAGCCCATTAAGTCTAAGCGTCAGGAATAATGGATTATAGGTCCGTAAAGCAAATAAATGGATCTTGAAGAAGTAAATGGGCCTGAAAAGGCCTGTAAAGAGAGAAATTGCGAACCATGGGCTACAGATGTAGAAAAGTGAGAATGGGTCATGTCTGTTACGGCAGGCCCAAAGTAAAGTAAACACAGGGCCATAAGAAAATTTATGAGCTTTAAGGGTGAAGTATGGAGTAGTTGGGCCATGGAAGCTGAACGAATTAGTAAAGGCTCATGGAAAGCACGGAATTAGAAAGGGCCAAGGACGCCCAAAAGAAAGTAAATGAGACACGAGAGCCCACAGGCAAACATGACAAGAGGGCCTAGTGGGCTTATTAAGCCATTATAAAGGAAAACAAACAACAGGCCCGAAGAGGCCCAATGATCCTGAATTGATGTCGCCATGACATGAATGGTAGGCAGCAACAGCAAGGCCACAACGGTTGGAACATAGAAGGATGTAAGTAAGTTAAAGCTTACAATCAGGCAAAAGCCTAGACTCCAAACGAAAAGTTGATAAAGAAATTAGAGAAATAGCCCACACCACAAGAAGTTAGAGGCAAATGGCAGGACAAGCAAACAGACGCTCAGGCCGTGGCAAACGCATAAGCGGTGGGCAGATTTTGGACGGGCATGAAAACAGAGCACGCGCAAGACCCAGGTCTCACCAGCCTGTACTCAGTCAATACGGGAAGAGTTGGGCCATGGGTCAGAGGTAAGGGGGGCGTGGTCTGGCGGAGGGGAGAGGGAAGAACCTATTTTAAGGATCTTGCTCAGTCTACTTTTGGGTGAGTGTCCTGCTGGGATGACATGCCACCCAAAAATAGCAAAGCTGAGTTGGAATCGTTCGGTGTATACCATGAGGGAAGAAGAGAGAGAGAGCACCATACTGTGGCAGGTAACAGTGCCACGACAAGCAAACAGACAAAATGTTTTGTCCTCGCCTGGTGATGTGGTATGGCGCGGCTAGCGCAGGTAAGTGGCGCTGGCTGGGCACCTGACCAATCAATAATGGTCGGCAAGGACACACATCAAACAAAGGCAGTTAGAGGGTAAAAAGGTAAAAGCCAAACCACGGCAGACACTATATAAGAGCATTCTCTGTACACAAGAAAAAAAGGGGAGAAGGAAGGAGGAGGCAAGGGAAAAACAGAGAAAAGGGAAAATTGGGGGAATGAATAATACTAACTAAAAAGGGAGAAAAGAGAAAGATTTAGAAAAGAAATAGAGATAAGAAAAAAAAAAAAAAAAACGAGAGAGCAAGATGGAGGGCATGCACCAAAATAGGTTGTTTTCCCTCTCTCCCTCTTAAACCCACGCTTTCTATTGTTGCTGACTTGGGCACGGGTCATTTAGGACCGCTCTCTCAAAGCCATTAATCTCTCATCTGGAGAAATTATTTGCATTGAGGGAATGTTATCTCCTTCTTAGCTTAAACCCCTTTAACATATCACGGCAGGCCAACAGTTTTACAAGTTTACCGTTTTTTCCTCTCTTCCCTTTTGCATTTACTTTCCTTTTGTATTCTTCTTTGTTTCCATTTCATTGGAATATGTATTCTTTGCCATGTCTCGTTATTCAAGTATAGTAAACGAATCTCTTTGATATTTATGTTATATCTGTCTGCTGTAATCATCTTAAGGAGGCTTGCCTGCTACGACCACATAATAGAAATCGCGACAAAACAGGGCATGACTTGCGCACAAGCCGGACTAAGGTGAATTGCAATTGGACCGGTCCCAACTCTCTGATCCAGAATATTTTGGGCCTAGCGCGGTAGGAAGAAGTAATCCAGCCCAACGGTTTACAAAAAGCCCACCACAACAAGAAATAAAAGAGATTAAGGAGGATAAATCCACGACATAAATGAACAAAATATTTCAGAAATAGTAAACTTGAGAGATTTTCCTAAACCTCTGACAGATTCTCCAGTAACAGACATAATAATAACAGACCCTCTAATCCTCCTACAGATAAAGATGATAAAGATATTAATGATTCAAATAATAATAAAATTGACATTAACCACCATTGACAAAATTTTCTGAGTTTAATAGACAGAGTTGTTTTTCAAAAATGGTACAGAAATTACTTTAGTAATTAATAAAGAGTTTTCTTTAACAGAAGTTGCCTTAACAGACTCAAGAGCTGACATGAATTGTATATAACAAGGATTAATACCTTTAAAATATTACAAAAAATCATCTGAAAGATTAACTCAGGCTAATGGAGAAAAGCTAATAATAAATTATAAAATACCTAATGTTCACATATGTAATGACAGAATATGTTTTGAAACTGCTTTTGTTTTAATAAAAAACCTATCTTCTAAAGTTATTTTAGGAAATCCCTTTATGGCTTTGCTTTACCCCTTTTTAATGACAAATGAAGGAATTAAAACTAACATGCTAGGAAAAGATATACTTTTTAAATTCATTTCACCCCTTATCCTGAAATAAATTTATTCCCTCAATAATGTCACTATCATAAAAGAAATTGATAAAGAAATAATTGTAGAAAAGAAAGGCATTTGTTATCTTTAAAGAAAGAAGTTTCACATGAAAGAATTGCTAACCAATTATCAGACCCCATCTTGAATCATAAAATAAATTTGTTCAAACAACAAATTGATACAGAAATTTGTTCTAATCTCCCTACAACCTTTTGGCATAGGAACCGACATATAGTACAATTACCTTATGAAAAAGATTTTAATGAAAGACAGATACCTACCAAAGCTAGCCCAATACAAATGAATAATGAATTATTAGAACACTATAAAAAAGAAATTGAAGATCTTTTAATTAAAGGTTTAATCAGAAAAAGCAAGTCTCCTTGGAGCTGTGTTGCTTTTTATGTTAATAAATAGGCAGAATTGGAATGAGGAGTTCCAAAATTAGTCATAAATTATAAACCTTTAAATATAGCTCTACAATGGATAAGATATCCCATTCCCAATAAGAAAGATTTACTTGACAGACTTCATGAAGCAACCTTATTTTCCAAATTTGATATGAAGAGTGGATTTTGACAGATACATATAGATAACAAAGTCAGATACAAAACTGCTTTTACAGTTCCTTTTGGTCACTATGAGTGGAATTTCATGCCTTTTGGTTTAAAAATGCACCCAGTGAATTCTAAAACATAATGAATGACATATTTACACCTTTTATAGAATTTTCAATTGTCTATATAGATGATATCTTAATTTTTTCTAAGTCAATAGAGGATCATTGGAAACATTTAGAAATATTTGTCAATATAATTAAACATAATGAATTAGTTGTCTTAGCTACTACGATAAAATTGGTTCAAGATAAAATCAAATTTTTAAGCCATAACATATATAGAGGAACCCTAAGCCTCATTGATAGAGCCATACAATTTGCAGAAAAATTTTTAGATGAAATAAAAGATAAAAATCAGTTACAAAGATTTCTTGGCAGTCTAAATTATTTCAGACTATTTTCAAGGAGTAAGAAAGATATGTGGGCTTCTGTATAAAAGGCTAGAAAAGAATCCTCCTCCTTGGACAAACAGGCATACTATGATAATCTGACTGATTAAAAAAATATGTTAAGCAACTCCCTTTTATTGTTATCCCTTCCCCCAATTCTTTTAAAATTTTTGAGACAGATGCTTCTGAAATAGGTTATGGTGGGATTCTAAAATAGGTAGCAGAAAATGACACTAAAGAACATATTGTTAGGTTCCATTCTGGCTTTTGGTCAACTATACCCAGCTATACTGATATTACTCTCAGAACATATATATATCCTCTTCAAAAGAATTTTTTTTTATCTCTTTTAAAAATTTATTTTTAGAAATATTTTTAACAAAGTCATTCTCAGATAGCCTCAAAAGAAAATGAGTCCTTCTCAGAAATAGACAGCTAACAACCTTTTTGAAAGAATCTCTTTAGTAGCATTCAAGCTACACTATTCAATTTTGCATGAATGCCTTCATTCAAGGCGTACTTGCACTTTGTTAATGGTCAATTTCTTGGCAAGCAAGATAGCCATCCTAAGGCTAATATCCCAGACGGAATACTGCCAACCCATTCAACAGAAATCTTTAACGAAGATTTCAGACAAAGCATGAAGGCGTCTCTCCAGAGATAACATCCATTCAGAATACAATGTCAACAATGACAATAGATTCACATGGTAAATCATAAAGACAGATGACAGATCTTAAAAGAAAGACAATTATGACAGACCATTGTTCACTAGCACTCGTGAATAGTTGGATAGTTTCCAGATAGATCCAAACATGGATAGATATCAGAGGTCACTTTGTAACAGAAAGACAGATTAGAAGTCACTTGATGGCAGACTATTTTTCAGCTTTTACTAGTCATCAATAGTAATTTCCACAATATTCTCCAAGTTTCTACAGACAAAATAACTTGAGTTAACTTTACTTACTCAAGTTACTTTTGAAAATTACCATGGTTTATTTTATCAATAAAAGGAGAAGACTTAAAAGATAGAAGATAGGTCAAGAATTTAGGTCGAACACATAGGTTGAGTTCTTAGACAGAGCCTTCTCCCCCTTCAAGATAGACTCTTGTAATTCCTCCTCTCCTCCTCAACTCGACCTTAGACCTCACATATATAAACATAAGCTTGTAATCTTTTATTTTCAAAAGATAGATTTTATTTTGTAACCTTGTAACTCTTTAGGCAGATTTTATTTTGTAATCTTGTAGCTCCAAGACAGAAGTTTATTTTCTAGATATTATGAAAGACAGAAGTATTTATTCAAGTAAGTTTACTAGTTTCTGTTTTCATATTCCATAATCCAATTTAACTTATTTTGAATATATCAATTTTGTTGTTTTCTTCTCTATTATCTATTTTATCATTGTTTATGCTTCTATATTACTGCTGTGCTCTTTCCTGGGTGGTAAATGGTATCAGAGCCAAGGTTACCGTGTTGTACCTCATCTATTGGCATGAGCAGGGTAGTGTGTGAGCACAGAGGATTGCATCACTGTCTGGAGGTCCGACCCCTATAGAGGGGAAGGGCTTGGCCACTCCAGTAGGTGGTGCTCCATGGAGCATCAGAGTATGCTCCATGCGCAATAAAAATGGAAAATGTATCCAAATCCTTTTGTTTTTTGTTTTGATAAGCAAATCCTTTAGTTCTTGTACAACTATCACGCAATCTTTGACAACCAGATTAAGTTTCACTTAATAATGTCATTTTATGTGAGATGCACGCATTAGTCTTCACAATGTTCTTGTCTGTACTCTGTAGTGTCAGGTTTGTTGACAGTTGTTGGGTATAAATTTGGTGGTGAAATTGAAAGCCAGGCCTAGAACACACGTATTGGATTTGGGGGGATTTTTTTTTTTTTGATTTCGTTTGGGTTTGACGTTCTTGGGCTTCTAAGTTTCAACCATGCTTTTTTATGGGGCCTTATTTAAACACATATCTATTAAAATAAAATAAAATACCAAAACAGTGGTCTTGTTGATAGTGGGTGAGAGATGTAGTCGACATTTGAGGTAACAACTTTGGGCTTTCGAGTTGGCTGACTTTTGGGCTTCCATTGTTTTAATCGAAAACATGGAGAAGAATGCTAGGTTTAACTGATAGCCTCGTTTTTTATCTGTCATAAACTTTTTTTTTCTTGATTTTGTAGCTTTTAAATTGGATTGTTGGTTGAATTTGTTATTAACCTATTTCAGTCGACCAATCTAATTCAATTTTTAAAACCATGCATATGGTTATAGAAATTGAGAATTAAAAAAGATAGGTAGTGCTAAAGACAAAATTATGATTTTCTTGTACTGATCTTTTAATTTACGGTATATTCTCAATCAACTCGAGAGTATCAATAAATAATTGTAATTAAGTAGTAATATATATATGACTACCTATTATAAATTGTAAGCAGTTTATATATATATATATATATATATATATATATATGAGTAATTCTATGGTAACCCCCAAAAAAAGGAGGGGTATGGTACTCACTAGTAGGTAACCTTTTATACTAGGTTACTTTTTTCTCACATTTGGTGGTTCCCTTACTTTTTTTTTTCTGACATATAACGGTTCTGTTGGGATAAGTGTCCTTAAATCCTATTGTACGATACTATGTATGATATTACATTTGACATTATTTGGAAAATGATGTATGACTTAATATTGTGTTTAATAAAGTTGCTTTATTCTTATCTAAAATAATGGAAACATGAATATTCGGACATTATCATATAGTCCATGAGATGCATAATATGTGATTTATGTGAAAAGTCACAGAAGATATAAATTACAAGTTCTTTGTAAACTCAGAATTATAGTTTGTAGTCGGTGATAAAATTGGGCATTTCATCTGCGAAGACTATAACATATTAACTAAGATAATTTGTCTTGATCATGGAAGTGGAGACTTCTAGTTGATATGTTGATATGTTTTAAGAGTTAAGACATGTTGAATTGGACCGCTGTAAGATTTATTATTCTCCTAACAACTGTCAATTGAATAATAAATCTCATGACTTCTATTCACATGAACTCTTAATCCTGAGAGAATAATGGACCTGATCATGAAATGTAGGTTGCTTTGATATATCAGGAATGAGATCTAAAGTAACGGTCAAAACCTCAGTATGTTGGGCAGCCACATTTAGTGTTGATGGAATATATATTCTCAAGATGAAATTCATAGTCTCTTGACGGAGATATAAAATATTCTTTTGGGATAAATTTAATGGGTTCAATTATTCAGAGATTTAGGCCTAACTACTTTAGTAAGACTAAAGTATATATTTATGAAATTAGATTTCATAAATATATGATGAATAACTTAAAAGGATTAAACTGAGTACTCAAGGATTAAGATGTAGTAATTTACAAAGTGGTTGTCTATATTCATGACTTTGTATTACTACGAATATTTTATGAAGGGGTTGCATGTATAATAAAGTCTTGGGATATAATTTATTAATAAGACCTAGAGTGCAATTATATTTATATAGTGGTATTAAATATAATTAATGGTAACTTTGGACTTGTCAAGAGTTGACAGAAAAGCCTAAGGCTCATTGGAGCTAGTGTCTTATTTGTTCCCTTTTAGTCCCACTCCTAGCCACACACTAAAGCTTAATTAGGAAGGTCCAAAAGGTTAGCCCAATTAGATAATCAGTTATGTGGAGAGAAATATACAAAATTTTATATTAGAATGAAATGGTTTGTATGTTCGTAGATGTAAGAAAGAAACTTCATCATATTCTCTCTAGAACAACACATAGAACTGATTGAGAGACCACACATCTTGGGCATCAAGTGGAATTGGAGTGAAGATTAAAAGTGGTCCTGAGTACTTCTAATCTTTGTTTTGAAATTCATCATACCGAGGTACATTCTCTTGTTCTTATATTCTGAAATTTACATTACACATGTTATCTATTACGAATGAAGTAGATCCGTTAATTTTCCGCTGCGTATGTTTTGTATGTGATACAAACATGTATTTTTCCTACAATTCGTATTAGAGCCAGGATTTCATTTCGAATCTGTATAACGTGTTTTGTGAGTTTTGGAAATAGAGATAATAGTTTCATAATGTTAGAAGACTTTATATGCATTTAATTTTCTGCATGGTTGTTGAAACTATGATTTGATAAAAACTGATATTGATGTTATGATATTGTTTAAATTTGAATTTAAGTATGTTAAATTGATCTTTAAGGCTATAGTATCAATAGATTTCAGTTTTGATATCAAATTCTGCATATCATGTTCATATGGTAATTGTTTGTTCATGAAAAGTCGTAGAAAACTGTTTGCAACTGTTTTGGAAAAACTGAAAACACGGGTTTTTCGCGGGTAAGCTTTACTCGTGAAACAGTCGCGAGACAGTAGCGAAAGTTTCTGTCTGATTTTTGTGTTTTCAATTTTTTCCTTAACTTGTTTTCGAGGGAAGCGCTTAGTCGCGGGATACCCGCGAGACATTCGCGAAAGTTTCTGTCTAAAGTGCTTAGTATAAAGTGCAAGGCTGTGTATAATTAGTTTATGCATGTTTAAAAGATAAAAACCTTTAATTTAAAATATCTAGTGGGAGAGAGATTCAAGGGTTGGATCTCACGGCCTCCATTGTCGGTTTATAGTAGTGTGATTAAGCACCTCGCCTTGCCGTATATGCCTTGCTCCCTTCAGAGGGTGTTTAATTCATGGTACTATAGGTTAAACTTCTTATTGATAGATGAAGTGTGTTTTTACATTAAGAGCGACCACGCTTCCGTGGAGTCACTTGGTGACTCACATTGATTCTAGGCAATGGTATACACTAGACTAAGTATAATGTTAACCTCCCTTCGAAGCTATGTCATTATTACTTAGAGGCTGAAGGTAAAATGACAAATTATTTTTGTTTGGTAAGAGTTACCATGATAGCATTAATAATGAGAATAATTCATGCTTGATCATAGTGACTGATATGATCTCGCTTCCGAGAAATATTAATTGCGGGATTGAGTTGTCGTTGCATATATTATATTATGGTTTTATTAAGGTTCTATATTATATGCTTTTATGCTAAATTGATAATGTCTAGTTTACTTATTATATTCATGTTTATTATTTTCAGATTTGAACATGGCATCAGTTAGCCCACTTGTTACCATTCTTAATTAAAACAAACTGACTGGATCCAATTATGTTGACTGAAAAAGAAACTTGGACATAGTTCTCATTGCTGAAGAGCACAAATATGTGCTTACTCAACCATGTCCTAGCTTTCCTTCATTAGATGCTCTTCTTGAGGAAAAACAATGATATGATCGTTGGCAGAAATCTAATGAAATGGCCAAGTGCTATATCCTAGCGTCCATCTCAAATGTTCTACAGCATCAAATGCAGGATGTAGAACTAGCTTCGGACATTATGCTAAGTCTGAAGAAGATGTTTGGTGAGTAAGGCCGTTCTGCAAGGCAAGAAACCATGAGGCAAATTTATAATACCAAAATGGCTGAAGGTAGTTCAGTAAGAGAGCATTGCCTTACAATGATTTCTAATCTGAATACATTAGAGGTTTTAGGTGCCGATATTGATGGAGAATCCCAAGTGGATATGATACTCCAATCATTACCGGAATCATTCAAGGAATTCAGACTTAATTATAACATGAACAAAAAGATTTATTCTTTGTCTGAATCAATGAATGAGTTGGTAGCGGCGGAAGGCATCCTTGGTACTTCTATTGCTAGTCCTGAAGCCAATGTGGGTGAAGCTTCTACTTCTCAACCTAAGTCGAAAGGAAAGGGTAAGAATAAGAAAAAGAAGAAGAAAGACTTCACTAAGTAAGAGGGTAAACAAATTGCCTTAGGAGTTGCCGACAAAGGAAAGAAGCTGAAAGAAAAATATTTCCATAGTTGTGAGAAAGGACATTGGAAGAGGAATTGTCCAAAGTTCAAGGCTGCCAATAAGAGTATGAATAGCTCATTCCTCCTTGAAATATGTTTGGTACAAAATCCCACGGATTTTTGGTGTACGGATTCAGATTGTACTAATCATATCTGCAATTCTTTGCAGGGGTTCCAAGAGACTGGAAGGCTTAATGAAGGGGAATTGTTTTTTACTTTGGCTGATGGGAGCAGGATTCCAGTTGTAGCTGTTGGTGTTTATAGTTTATGTTTTGAGTTAAGAATTTTAATATTAGATGACTGTCTATATGTACCTAATGTTCGTAGGAATTTAATTTCTGTAAATTATTTGGGTAAAATGGATATTGTGTTATCCTTAAAGACAATGTTATAATAAAAAAGGGTAAAGTGTTTATCTGTTCTGGCAATATTGTGGATGGCCTTTATCTTTTAATTCCTAATAAGCATGAATTATATAATTCTGAATTAGATAATGACTCTCATGTAAAATCATTAAAGAGAAAGTTTCCTTCTACTAATGATGCATATCTTTGGCACTTGCGTTTGGGTTATATTAATCCAAACAGAATTCAAAGACTGATCAAAGATGGTCTCTTAGAGCCACTAGACTTTGATGAATTTTCAGTTTGTGAATCTTGTTTGGAAGGCAAAATGACCAAGCGACCTTTTAATGCAAAAGGTAGAAGAGCCCAAGAGTTGCTTGAATTAGTTCATACGGATGTTTGTGGTCCTATGTCGACCCAAGCAAAAGGAGGTTATGAGTACTTCATCACTTTCACCGATGATTACTCAAGATATGGTTATGTGTACCTAATGAGATGAAAGTCTGAAGCCTTTGAAAAGTTCAAAGAGTTTAGGGCTGAAGTTGAGAATTAATTGGGTAAACGCATAAAGGCCATTCGATCTGATCGTGGTGGAGAATACCTTCTTGGAGATTTCAAGGATTACTTAACTCAAAATGAGATTGTATCCCAATGGACTACACCTAGAACTCCCCAACAAAATGGTGTAGCAGAAAGAAGGAATAGGACTCTTTTATAAATGGTTAGGTTCATTATGAGTTACTCAACTTTACCTATTTCTTTTTAGGGTTATGCCTTAGATACAACAATACATCTTTTGAATTTAGTTCCATCAAAATCTGTTTCCAAAACACCCATGGAATTGTGGAGTAGGCGTAAGCCTAGTATGAAATATCTCCACATTTGGGATTGTCCATCACATGTGTTAAAAGGGAAGCCTGATAAGTTGGAACCAAAATTAGAAGTGTGTTTGCTCGTGGGTTATCCAAAAGAAACTAGGGGTTATTTATTCTATAGTCGTAAAGATAACAAAGTTTTTGTTAGTACAAATGCTAAATTCTTGAAAAATGACTATATGAATAATTTTACTCCTAGAAGTAGAGTTGTCTTGGCTGAAATGAATGAACCTGTAATTGAACAACCAATGGTAGAAACTAGGGATGATGTGGCTGTATTGGATACACCACAAGATACTACTCATGAGATGTCTAGTACACAGGTGCCTTGTCGTAGTGGGAGGAATGTTAGGCCACCTATAAGATTCATAGGTCTTGGAGAGACTTATGAAGCTATCTCAAAGGAGGCCGAAACTGATCCTTACACTTATGAAGAAGCAATGAATGATATAGATGCACATTATTGGGTCAAAGCTATGAAATCTGAATTAGATTCCATGTATTCCAATCAAGTTTGGGATCTTGTAAAGGCGCCTAACGGCATTAAACCTGTTGGTTGCAAATGGGTTACAAGAAGAAAAGAAGGATAGATGGAAATGTTGAAACCTTTAAAGCAAGGCTAGTGGCGAAAGGGTACACTCAAAAAGAAGGTATTGATTATGAAGAAACCTTTTCACCAGTAGCAATGCTTAAATCTATCAGAATCTCTTATCCATTGTTGCTCATTATGATTATGAGATTTGGCAAATGGATGTCAAGACTGCATTCCTTAATGGAAATCTTGAAGAGGAAATCTATATGAAATAACCAGAAGGTTTCATAGCAAAGAACCAAGACCATTTGGTATGCAAGTTGAATAGGTCCGTTTATGGACTTAAGCAAGCATCTAGGTCATGGAACATCAGATTTGATCAAGCAATCAAGTCATTTGGTTTTGAACAAAATCTTGATGAACCACGTGTGTACAAAAGACATCAAGACAAAGTAGTAATGTTCCTAGTGCTTTATGTTGATGATATTCTACTCATTGGAAATGATGTAAGTGTAATGTCATCAATAAAGGTTTTGGTTGTCCAGCCAATTTGATATGAAGGACTTGGGTGAGGCAAACTTTATTCTAGGGATTAAGCTTTGGCGAGATCGCAAGAATAAGATGTTAGGCTTATCACAAGCTGGATATATAGATAAGGTTCTAGAACGGTTTAGCATGCAAAACTCCAAGAAAGGATTACTTCCTTTCAGACATAAAGTTCCTCTGTTTGATGACCAAAGGCCTAAGACTCAAGAGGAAGAAAATATGATGAGACAAGTTCCTTATGCTTCTGCAGTAGGAAGTTTCATGTATGCCATGCTTTGTACTAGACCAGATATCTGTTATTCAGTTGGCATGGTTAGCCAATATCAATCAAATCCAGGATCACAACATTGGCAAGCTGTAAAGTATATTCTCAAGTATCTATAGAGAACGAGAGATTATATGCTTGTTTACCGTTGTGAGGATTTGATTCCCATTGGCTATACAGATTCAGACTTCCAATCGGATCTAGATTTCTGAAAGTCCACATCAGGATGTGTATTCACCTTGGGAGGTGGAGCCATAAGTTGGAGGAGTGTTAAGCAATCTTGTATTGCGGACTCCACCGTAGAAGCAGAATATGTTGCTGCTTGTGAAGCAGCAAAAGAAGCTGCGTGGCTCAAGAAATTTCTTTCTGATCTTGGTGTAGTGAGAATGGAGCAAGTTCCTATCACATTGTTTTGCGACAATAGTGGAGCGGTTGCACAATCCAAAGATCCAAGGAATCATAAGAAAGGAAAGCACATTGAGAGAAAGTACCACATCATTCGAGACATTGTTGCTCGTGGAGATGTGGTAGTAGCAAAGATTGAAAGTGTAAATAATCTAGCAGATCCCTTTACCAAAGCCTTGCCTTAAAAAACCTTCGAGTCACATTTGGAAGGAATCGGAGTTAGATTAGTGCACAATAGTCTTTAGGGCAAGTGAGAGATTGTTGGGATAAGTGCCCTTAAATCTTATTGTATGATACTATGTATGATATTATGTTTGATATTATTTGAGAAATGATATGACTTAATATTGTGTTTAATAAAGTTGCTTTATTCTTATCTAAAATAATGGTAACATGAATATTAGGACATTATCATATAGTCCATGAGATGCATATTATATGATTTATGTGAAAAGTCACAGAAGATATAAATCACAAGTTCTTTGTAAACTCAGAATTATAGTTCATAGTCGGTGATAAAATTGGGCATTTCATCTGCGAAGACTATAACATATTAACTAAGATGATTTGTCTTGATCATGAAAGTGGAGACTTCTAGTTGATATGTTGATATGTTTTAAGAGTTAAGACATATTGAACTGGACCGCTGTGAGATTTATTATTCTCCTAACGATTGTCAATTGAATAATAAATCTCACGACTTCTATTTACATGAACTCTTAATCTTGAGAGAATAATAGACCAGATCATGAAATGTAGGTTGTTTTGATATATCAAGAGTGAGATCTAAAGTAATGGTCAAAACCTCAGTATGTTGGGCAGCCACATTTAGTGTTGATGGAATATATATTCTCAAGATGAAATTCATAGTCTCTTGACGGAGATATAAAATATTCCATTGAGATAAGTTTAATGGGTTCAGTTATTCAGAGAGTTAGGCCTAACCACTTTAGTATGACTAAAGTATATATTTATGAAATTAGATTTCATAAATATATGATGAATAACTTAAAAGGATTAAACCGGATACTCAAGGATTAAGATTTAGTAATTTACAAAGTGGCAGTTTATATTCATGACTTTGTATTACTACGAATATTTTGTGAAGGGGTTGCATGTATAATAAAGTCTTGGGATATAATTTATTAATAAGGCTTAGAGTGCAACTATATTTATATAGTGGTATTAAATATAATTAATGGTAACTTTGGACTTGTCAAGAGTTGACAGAAAAGCCTAAGGCCCATTGGAGCTAGTGTCTTATTTGTTCCCTTTTGGTCCCACTCCAAGCCACACACTAAAGCCTAATTGAGAAGGCCCAAAAGACTAGCCCAATTAGATAATCAGTTATGTGGAGAGAAATATACAGAATTTTATATTAGAATGAAATGGTTTGTATGTTCGTAGATATAAGAAAGAAACTTCTTCATATTCTCTCTAGAACAACACATAGAACTGATTGAGAGACCACACATCTTGGGCATCAAGTGGAATTGGAGTGAAGATTAAAAGTGTTCCCGAGTACTTCTAATCTTTGTTTTGAAATTCATCATACCAAGGTACATTCTCTTGTTCTTATATTCTGAAATTTACATTTGACGGTTCCATTGTCACATTGTGCAGTTCCAACATCACATGTGACAGTTCTTTTGTCACATTTAGTGGTTCCTTTACTTTTTTCTCATATTTGACGGTTCCATCTTCACATTGTGCTGTTCCAACATCACATGTGACAGTTCTTTTCTCACATTTAATAATTCCATCCTCATATTGTATAGTTCCAACATCACATGTGACAGTTCTTTTGTTACATTCGTTGGTTCCCTTATTTTTTTTCTCACATTTAAGGTTCCATTATCACACTAAGCAGTACCAACATCACATCTGCTCTATTTTTGTCACATGTGACAGTTCTTTTATCACATTGGTGGTTCTCTTACTTTTTTCTTACATTTGACGGTTCCATCCTCATATTGTGTAGTTCCAACATTACATGTGACAGTTCTTTTGTCACATTCGGTGGTTCTCTTATTTTTTCCTCACATATGACAGTTCTATCCTCACATTATACAGTTCTGACATTACATGTGGCAGTTATTTTCTCACATTTGGTGGTTCCCTTGCTTTTTTCTTACATTTGATGCTTCCATCCTCACATTGTGCAGTTCCAACATCACATTTGATAGTTCTTTTGTCAAATTTGGTGGTTCTCTCTCTTTTTTTTTTTTTTTTTTTTTCTCACATTCGGTGGTTCTATTATTTTTTTTTCCCACATTTGATGGCTCCATCGTCACATTGTGCAGTTCCAACATCATATTTGACTATTCTTTTGTTACATTTAGTGGTTCTTTTATTTGTTTCTTAAATTTGATGGTTCCATTGTCACACTGTATAGTTCCAATATCAAATTTGATGGTTCTTCTGTCACATAATGGTTCCTTTATTTTTTCTCAAATTTGATGGTTCCATTGTCACATTAAGTAGTGCTAACATCGTATCTGACTCTATTTTTGTCACATTTAGTGGTACCCTATTTTTTATTCTCAAATTTGATAGTTCCATTATTACATTGAGTAGTACCGACATCACTTTTGACCGTATTTTTGTCACATTCGGTAGTACCCTTTTTTTCTTACAATTGACAGTTCAATCGTCACAGTGGGCAATACTAATATCACATCTAACCATAATTTTACGTTTAAGCCTACCACTGAAGTCATGTTTTTACTTACTAATAATCGCTTATCATAATAGTAATTTTTTTAAAGTTATTAAAAAATTTAGATCTAAAATCTAAAACCAAAAAAAAAAAAAAAAAAGCATCCCAAGAAATTAGCCCAACCACAATAATTACTTTTGTTCACGAAAAAAAAAAAAAAAATTACCTGGATTTATCTTGGTTTCTTCCACACTTAATTCATATACCAATTAACTTCCTACATATCTCCCTTGGAAGCTTCCATTACATTCAAGGGCATACCTCCCTGTAAAATAACATAGTTGAGGTCACTTTCTTGATGTTTATATTTTTATTATTTATATATACTATAAAATTGAAGATATATAACCTTATGTAATCTCTAATTGTTCCTATGCAACATCTGCAACTTAATTACAGTTGTGTGTTTATTGTGGTGTCTAAGGTTGAAAATAGGGTGACTATACAATTTGGAAGTTATGCAAAAAATCCAATCCACAGTTTGTTGACAATTTTAAAATTTTCAGTAAACACTTGAATTGAAACTACAGATCCAGCATGAAATAGTCATCAATCAAGGCTACTACACCAGGTTTTATGTTTTTTAGGCATTTTCATTAGATCCACGTGTGCGGAAGTGTCCCAAATGACTGTGTGTCCAACACGGGTATAACCACCCCAACTAAAGTGTCAATGCAATTTTTTTTTCATAAAATTATTATTACATTTAGACCCATCTAAAACAAAATAAACATCCCAAAAAAATTTCCACAATAACAAAAATTACCAATAGAAAAGCTAAAATTAATTAAGCACAATTGACCAATTTTACCAAAAACGAACAACCCAGTCCTTTTTAAAAGATTTATCAAAATAATTTTGTCCTTGAAAGTTTAGCATTTCGACCATAATGATAAGTGTGAGCCTCATTTGAGTCTGCATAGCCTCTACTAGTTAAGTTTGAGAGAGCCTTAATAGCAATGAAATGTTTTCGTGGTTGAAGACTTATCAGTGCCACAAAGCACTGATCTCTCTCTCTCTCTCTCTCTCTCTCTCTCTCTCCTTCTGCGTTCAGGGTTTCGCAAAATTTATACTAACTCTTCATTCTAAAGCCGTTTGGTATAAGTTCCTATAAAATATTGGAACGTGTAACTTGAACATAATTGGCTGTTAAATGGTCAATTTTTATCTCTATACTTTGTTCATTCATATGGATGGCTGATAGTACCCCTTACTAACTCCTTAGTATAAGTAAGACCTATTTACTAGAATTTGAGACTAAGCCATATAATTTATGGCATTATCTTCTTTTAGTTGCTTCAATCTCTCTCTCTCTCTCTCTCTCTCTCTCTCTCTCTCTCTCTCTCTCTATATATATATATATATATATATAACCGTTTTAGAAGCAATTCCGATACTCTCTATCTTTTGTATTTCTTGATGAAGTTGTTTTATGCTCCGTTTGTTTTAATGTAAAATAATTTCAAATGTAAAATATTTTATAGAAAACATTATCAAGTGTCAGGGATGATAAAACATGTGAAAAATGCAAGCCATCACTAGCCACCACCAAATGAGCAAAAGCCACCACCAACCACCCCAAAAACACCACTAAATGAGCATAAACCATTAAACCACTCCAAAAAACCTATGGTAATATATCAAATTTGACAGTTCTTCTGTCACATATAATGGTTCCCTATTGAGGTTGCATAACACATTCTTTAAAGAAACAAAAGAATGCTCACCCCAATTGTCCAATAAGTACCCCAAGTAAGAAAGAGACACGAACTATGGTGGCAGAGGATCTTTGGGAGATAGGTCCAAATCCAAACACTTATACAAAGGCCGAAGCATTCATTCCAAGAGGCCGAGTTATGCATAAACATCTAGCGATTCTAATAATTATGTTTTTTTTTTTTTTTTGAAAGTGATTCTAATAATTATGTTTAGAACCATTCTTGTTATACTTTTTAGTGGTCCTACTCGTATATGATATGACCGTTTAAAAATGCACTTTTTTTCAACTTTATAAATTGTGGGGACAATTCTTTAAAGAAAAAAATAGTAAAAAAAAGGCGGAAATCATTTATTAGTCCCTACATTTTCAGGCTATTCCCATTCCTACATTTTATTTTTATCGTTTTTAGTCATTATCCTGAAAACACCTCCCGTTTTGGTCCCTGTCGTTACATCAAAAACGGAGAAAGCTGATGTGGCAAACGGCTGAAATAAATAATATTAATTTAATGTCCACATGGCCTAAATTAATAATAAAAAATATTTAAAAATGCCATGTCAGCATTTAAATAAAAAAAATTAATTTATTAATTTTAACTAAATAAAAAAAAAATTAAAAACTAAAAATTATATGAATTGAGATCTAAGTGTGTCTTGAATAAGAACACCAAAAACACAACCCCAGATATTCAAGAACACAAACCTAGAAAAAAAAAAAAAAACCAATCTCAAAATTCTAACCAGAACCTTAATCTAGCGCCTTAGACCAACTCAGCCATCTCAACTTTTGCTTCTACAACTTTTCAAATCTCTCTCTCTCTCTCTCTCTCTCTCTCTCTCTCTCTCTCTCTCTGTGAAAACTCCTAGAGAAGAAGAAGAAGAAGAAGAAGAAGAAGAAGAAGAAGAAGAACTTGAAGAAGAACTCGATTTAGATGCTAACTGTTAGGTTCTAAGAATTAGGAATTAATGTATTAAAACTTCAATTTGTAATGTTGGCAAACCATGATCAAAATATTCTTTAAGTTGTGTATTAGACTTGCTCAAAGTATGGCTTTTTATGTAAAGTTGGAATTGAGTTGATTGCAGAATTCACTGTTCACTTTCTGCCTGACTCGATCGATCGAGAATTAGACTTGACCGATCGAAAATCGAGCAAAACTTTTTTCTGCAGAAAATTCCCAACTCAGCTCAAGCCCATTTAATGTATAGGGTTTTATGTTTGCCCTAAGCATATAAGGAAAAACCCTAGCCACGTTTTTAGAGTTCTGAATGCTGTGTTTGTGAATCTCATTGTGAGATCTAGAAGTGTTTACCTTCACATACACTTAGGGTTTCCAAACTCTAGATTCATGTCAAGAGGTTGGTAAATCATATAGTTGCTGAATCAAGAGAACTTAAAGATATACAAGTAGGTGTGCTTGTGGATTGCTGAAGAATTCAAGGAAAGAAGGAGTCCGTGGATCTCGGAGCTGTGACGTGGTCGTGGTAGTAAGTTTCCTACACTGGGTAGCAATAGGATGTTAGTGGTCTAAGTCTTATTGTGTAAACTTCGATTCTTTCATAGTGAATTCGGTTTTACCTTGAGGATAGCTAGGTTAAATCCTCCCCAGGTTTTTTACCGGTTTAGTTTTCCTGGGTCATCAGATCTTTGTGCTCTTTATTTTCCGCTGCTTTATTGTTTTTGATATATTTGTGTTAACCTAGTTTTGTTTAAATTACCTAAGTTAATCACTGGCTAATTCTCTAGGTTAATCTGTTGGGTTTAAGGGGTCTAAACGAACTTACACTAACAACGAAGACGAAGACAAACCATGTGTGACCCGTTCTGTACCGTCCGATCAAGATCGAAAATCGAAGAACATCGATGCTCTCTTGAGGTCTGTACAATCTGATTTTGTTAATTAAAAGCATTTCAGCTCCAAACGCTAACAACGAAGACGAAGACGAAGACGAACCATGTGTGACCCGTTCTGTACCGTCCAACCAAGATCGGAAATGGAAGAACGTCGATGCTCTCTTGAGGTCTGTACAATCTAATTTCGTTAATCAAAAGCATTTCAGCTCCAAGATTCAATTAATTCATCTATAAACTTTGTGCCTCTTCCATTTCAACCTAGGGTTTTGCAATTCATATAGCCATTCTAATTTGGCTCCTGGCTGTTGTTGATTTGTTCAGAATTTTGAGATTGGTTTTTTTTTTTTTTTTTTTTTTTTTTTTTTTTTTTTTCATGGGTTTGTGTTCTTGAATCTGGGATTGTGTTCTTGGTGTTCTTGTTCAAGACACACTTAGATCTCAATTCATATGATTTTTAGTTTTTAATTTAGTTTTTAATTTTTATTATTTAGTTAAAATTAATAAATTAATTTTTTTTATTTAAATGCTGACGTGGCATTTTTAAATATTTTTGATTATTAATTTAGGCCACGTGGATATTAAATTAGTATTATTTATTTCAGCTGTTTGCCACGTCAGCTTTCTCCGTTTCTGATGTAATGGCAGGGACCAAAACGGGAGGCGATTTTCAGGATAAGAATTAAAAGTGGTAAAAATAAAATGTAGGGACTAAAATGGAAATAGCCTGAAAATGTAGGGACTAAAAAGTGATTTCCACCTAAAAAAAATTGTAGAATTACTTTTGTGTCATTTTTTTATTTACTTAATTTTTTTATTAAGTGAAACTTATATTAGTCCAACCGTATGGTAGTTGTTAATATTTGTCATTTTTAAAATCTTATTTCTAAAATATTTGATATATAGCTTGTCTTGCTATTGCATTACAAGACACAGTTTTTTAGTGTACTTTAAATAAAATACCAGTACGTGAGAGTATATTTGATTGAGGATATTAATTTGATGGAAGCTCTCTTAAAAGAAAATTGATCTAGCGCATTGATCACAACAATCCCAACTACGATGGCAGTAAGCACTCCAAAATCCATGATTACTCTCTCTCTCTCTCTCTCTCTCTCTCTCAACTTTGCATTAAATAAAAAGGTAATTGTTCTTTCACACTCATTGATATGCACTTTACAATATGGACACATAAGACATAACATCGATAATTTCACATACAATATCTATATTTAAAAGTGAAATAAATGATGTGTACAGACGATATACAATAAAGAGTGAGTGAGAGTGAATGCCTAAACAAGAAATTTTAAAGATATATAGTTTTCAAATTAAAATATTCTAATATTTCGACCTTTATTTAATCGTTTCTCATTTTTAATTTTCTTGTTCCTCAAAATTTTGTAAACATCCGCTTTGAAACAAAACTATATCTCACTCCAAAAAAAGAAAAAGAAATGGTACCTTAAACTTACTTTTGGCATAATTTATTTCTTGATATGTGTGTGATTGCAGCACAAGAAGACCACATTGGATCCAAAATCAAACATATCATATGTATATACTTGATTATCTTTTAAAAAATTCCACAACATTTTCACAACAAATTATAGGTAGTTAGTTGTTATTGGTTCAAATTTGAACCTAACATTAAGATTACTTTTTTGCCCCAACAATAACAACTCGCCACTTAGGATTTATTGTAAAAATGTTGCCGTCGTCTCATATCTCGAAAAGGAAAATGTGTGTAGAAGTTATAACATTTGGGACATGGGCCAAAGCAGGTGGAGAAGAAGGAGACATATGGGCCGAGAAGTAAATGTCCAGCCCAGTACCAGAAAGAAGTAGTGAGTAATGAGGATCCCTCCTCACTTCTCAGTAATTAGAAGATTGTTTTGTAATGTACACGATCAAATGATTCAGAAAAAAATTGAACTCAATTTTATTTTGAGTTCTGCACTGTTAGACATGTACTCCAAGTGTGGTGCAATCCAAACTGCTAAACAAGTTTTTGAGAGTGTGAGGCGCGATGATGTGTCTGTTAGGAATGCAATGATCCATGGCCTAGCAATTCATGGTCTTAGTTTGGATGCAATTGCAATATTCTTAAAGATGGAGGATGAACATGTTTTACCTGATTCAATAACTTTCATTGGAATTTTAACGGCATGTAGCCACTGTTGTTTGGTTGAACAAGGTCGCAAACACTTTGATTTAATGACAAGTTGTTACTGGATTCAGCCCTAACTTCAGCATTATGGAGCTATGGTTGATCTCTTAGGTCGAGTGGGGCTTTTGGAAGATGCTTATGCCATAATTGACTCAATGCCAATGGAGCCAGATATTGTTATATGGAGGGCACTTCTTAGCGCTTGTAGAACTTACGGGAGGCCAGAATTAGGTGAGGTTGCAATTGCAAATATATCCCGTCTCAGGAGTGGAAACTATGTGTTGCTCTCTAATATCTATTGCTCTGTAAAGAGATGGGATAGTGCTGAGAGAGTGTGAGAAATGATGAAAAAGACAGGAATTCGTAAAAATCGTGGAAAGAGTCGGGTTGAGTTCAAGGGTGTCATTCACCGATTCAAGGCAGGTGATCGGTCACACCCTGAAACAGAAGCAATATATAAAGTGTTGGAAGGGTTGATCCAACGGATCAAGTTGGAGGGATTTACCCCTGTGACAGAGTTGGTTTTGATGGATGTCTCTGAAGAGGAAAAGGAGGAAAATTTGAATTGTCATAGTGAAAAGTTGGCATTGGCGTATGGGCTCCTGAAAACTAGTCCTGGAACAGATATTAGGGTTTCGAAAGACTTGCGAATTTTTCATGACTGTCATTGTTGGATAAAATTGGTTTCTAGAGTATTAGGCAGAGTGATAATTATGAGAGATCGAATCCGTTTTCACCGGTTTGAAGATGGTTTGTGTTCTTGTGGAGATTACTGCTAGCAGTGGCGACTTCAGGAAAATTTTTTCAGGGTGTTCCTCAACAATTTCTTCTTATACTATATTCCAACCAATTTCTACCTACATATTCCAACCAATTTCTTCTTATCCTTGTCTATACTATATTCCAACCAATTTCTACCTACATACCATTCAGTTCTAAATCGACGAGGCTTTCCAGAAAAATGTGATATAGGGTAATCATGAACAGGTTGACAAGGGCCTTTTGCTAAATAATATCTTCTTATTTCATCATGATTATTAGGATGATAAGATGATATCTTTTGTCGTAGCCGAGGATCAGAAGGAAGATTTTCTAAGTTAAAGTCAACACGAATTCGCTTAAAAGATGAAGATGAATCTTGCACAAGAGATGAATCTTGTACAGGAGATGAATTCTGGATACGTGGTTTTCTTATCAAATATTTGTCCATAATTCTAGCAAAAAGATAAACAATAAACTATAAGTTCATTTGAAATATTAATAAAATTATTAATTATTGTTGCTTAATTGTTTCATTAATTTGTTTGTGTTTTATAAACTATAATTTGTTATATTGTTGTTTCATTAATTATTAATTATTATTTAGCTTAACATAACTTAATTTGTTTGTCTTTTATAATGTATTGTTTAATTTTACAGCTTTAATTATTGTTGTTTAGCCTAATAATAAACTATATTTCTTTAATTTATTTGTTATTAATTATATTGCTTTAATTTACTATATTTATTTGTTTAGCTTTATGTGCATTTATGTGCACAACACATCTCATGTGGAGCACAAATGCACAATAATTAAAGCACACATAGCACTAAAGTAGTGCAATGTGCAGCCCCTCCATGTGCGGCTGTGCCCATCTACCCCACCCCACACAACACACAAGTTGAGCATACCTCATCATGTCCCTGCCAATCAGAAAATTTCACAATCACACATTCACATTTACACTAAAAAACAATTAATATTACAACTGACATCACCAACACACTACACACGCCAACTGACCAACACCAACAGGTAAAATAAAACAGTAAAAGCCAAATTCAAAACTCAAGAACAGACAAAAGTCACAAAAATTTTTAATAAAGCAATAAAGTTCAGCCAATCACAGTCGGCCAGCCAGGCTCAGTTCAAGAGAGAGAGAGAGAGATAGTCCTATTAAAGAATAAAAAGACTCAAGAGAGAGAGAGTTCCATTCATTTCATTTTTAGACTTTTAAGTTCAGATAGAGAGAGAGAGAGAGAGAGAGTGAGAGACTGAGAGAGTCAGAGAAAAAGAGAGAAGGAGAAGGAGAAGGTAGCTTAAAAAAAAGAAATACCTTGAGCTTGAGGGGAGGAAGCACCGGACTGACCGGAGCAGCCGAGCAGGGAGGAGGCGAGCTGTCAGCGACGAGTTGACGACGACGCGAAGGCGAAGCGGCGGAGGACGAGACCGATCCAATGTGACGCGGAACGACGATCTCCGACGAGCTATGACCGACCCGATCTCCGACGAGCGAGCCGTCTGTGACCGATTCGATCTCCGTCTGGCGTCGCGTTTGGGCTTGAGCAGTGCGGCGTTGGGTCCGTTGGGACTGAGTTTAGGTTTGCAGCATTAGGCTTTTTTTGTGGTTTTTTTTTTTCTTTTGTTTTTTGATAAACCTTTGCCGTGTTTAGTGATATCTGATTTAGACTTAGGGACTGATGGTTGCTCTGTTTTTTTTTTTTTTTTTTTTTTTTTGGAGAATCCGTGGGTTTGGAAAATTTGTTTGTCTGATGGGCTTGCCGTGAGCTTGTGATGAGAATCAACAAGCATTCAAGGATCCATTACTTGTTCCAGTTGGGCCAATTACAAGAGCAAGATCCAAGAAGATCAAAGAAGCACTTAATGGGCTAATTCAAGGGATTTGGGCTGATTCAAAAGAAGATGAAGGCTTAATAAATTTAATCCAAGCTATTGAGGGCTGATCTGATGTGATTGGGCGTTATTTTTGGACCAGATCTTCCTTAATTTTAGGCTTTTATTATTTAGAACGTTTTTTAGGGTTTTTCCTATTTTGGATCTGCTACTTTCAGACCAAATCAGGTTTTATTTAGGGTTTTATTATTTAGCACGTTTTTTAGGTTTTCTACATTCAGCCACTCCTTGTAATAGAAGGATTAGGTTTTCTTCATTCAGCCATGCCTTATAAATAGCATGCACTGCTTGTAATAGAGGGAACATTAAATTGAATAAAAATCAGAAAAGGTGAGGCTTTGCTCTTCTCTTTGGTTCTTCAAGAACTGTGAACTTATCAAGGATTCTTCCTTGTGGCGTTCAAACTTATACCTTTGGTTCGTGATTCCTTTATAATCATTGGGTCAAGGTCTGTTACTTATACCTTAGGTTCGCGTTTCTCTTATAAACGTAGGGTCTGGGTTTTCTATCAAATCTGAATTTTAGCTTTCTTGGGCAATATTCCAATATTGTTTGTTGGGTCTCAAAGCGAGTCTGTTGAGGTTCGCATCAGCTTGGCTATGTTACAAATTTTTTTTTTTTTTTTTTTTTTTTTTTTTTTTTTTTTTTTTTCAGATTTTAGTTCAAATTCTTTTTTGGGCTTTTTTTTTTTTTTTTTTTTTTTGGCTTGAAAGTAGATTTGTAGAACATCTAAATTTTTTTTTTTTTTTTTTTTTTAAATTTGAGGGTGTTCCTAATTCTATGATTGAGGGTGTTCCTATTATAAGGTAAATATAAAAAATTAAAAAAGAAAAATTTTTTCAGGAATTTTTTCAAGTCAGGGTGTTCCTAGGAACACCCTGACTTGCAAGTGGCGTCGCCACTGACTGCTAGTCAATCCCCAAAGGCAAATAGATATGTCCTTTTCGGGACATTCATAAGGTTAGAGTGCATAACCAACAGTTGCAATTCGGCTTATTGGCTGATTGACTATTGTTGCTAGTTGAAGAAAAGGTCGAAGGCTGTTTTATCAGCAACTTTAGTTGGCTGTCAAAAGTTATGTGTCATTCAAGGAATTGAGGACAACTTGTTTGTTGGCAGCTGATGAAAATTTGGTCAACATCATTTGAATCACTTGATACAGCCATTAGGTTTTGGTGATATAGACTGAAGTTAGAGTTAGACGCTTAAGCAGAATGAAGAACAGCTGATCTCTTAAGCCTAATCAAATAGTTGAGGGTGCTCTAGTTAAAATGGCAATGCTAACAGATTTAGGTGAAGCCTCGCAAGAGTATACTTGTTACTAAAGAGTCCATGAGTTATGTTAATCATTGTGAGTAGCTCATTTTTTTATTATTAATTTTTCTTTTTTGTATTTGCAATTGTCATAGTGATTGGTACGACGTTGTGTAATTTTTATCTTTTTGTTGCTATGTCATCGTAGTGTGTTCTTCTAATTTCTTACGGCAATAATTTGTAAATTTCTATGACGTTCTTCTAATTTCTTATGGCAATAATTTGTAAATTTCTATGACAACAATTGGTCAGTGCTATGAGATTTGATTATTGAATTTCTCCATTTCTTTTTGAATTTTACATGCCATTGGATACTTGTTTGTTAAATATAAATATATATATATATATATATATATATATATATATATATATTGTGTAAATTTAACCCACAAACCCGACGAAACCAACCCAACTCTACTCCTTGGGTTGGTTTTTGTGGGTTGGGTTGTAATTTTATTTTAAGTCTTGGTTCAGGTCAGGTTCGGGGTGATATTTTTAACTCATTTACCCAACCTAACCCACCATATATATTAGTTTATTTTATTACCCTTATTTTAATTTTTAATTCGATTTATTTTGGTATTTGAAAATTAGTTTTGATGAATGTGGTAATTTGGAACATAATTTAGGCACATTACATGAATTATAATAATTAATTTATAAAAAAGGGCTTAAATAGTTTTATGGAAGTTGAAATTTTTATAAGAAATGAAACATGTAGGCACAAATGCACAAATCACCAGCCTAACCCGACCTATGTGGGTTGGGAATTTCTCAACCCAACATGTTGAGAAAATCCTCCAACTTGACCCATGCACAATCTTATATATCATCATACAAATAGACATAAGTGAAAAGGTACATCAATAATGTACTGGACCAAAGATATGCTAAGAAAGAAGAGCAATTTATCCATTTTACGTTTCTTCTATTTTTCTTCCTGCTCAGTTGTTTAATTAGCTGTCCTGGGTTGGTACTAATGGCAGTCGACCTCCATATATCTCTGGGAGCTGGCTCTCATCAATCTCTTTGAGCAGAGTTGATTTTAAACTTTTGTTCTCTACAAATAGTATCTGCACAGTATTGGAAGACAAAGATTTAATCAACCATCATGAGATGTATCTGTAAAAGCCTAAGTATTTGTCTGTGAAGTGTGAATGCTCGGATATGTAATGCAGTCTAATAGCATGTATGAAGTTTTCCACTCAATGAAGGTACGAATTCAAAATCTGACCTTCTTCTTGGTATTTTTGTCGATAAAGGGGTATACAATTTTCCATACTGTCATAAATATGTAAGGCGCGTGGATGATAAAAACCTTCCCTAACCTTTCTGGGTAGAAGTCCTGCCATTACCATAAAGTTAGAAACAGTCTATCATGAGCCATTTGAATGTAATCGTGTATTGTTCTTTGCAATGACTTTTATGCTTATATATGCTCACTATGCTTGCAATCCTAATAATTACAGATTTTGTATTTATTTGTCAAAGGTTGGGTTTCCCAACTTCTCTCAATGGGTACTAGATCTTTTATTTGGGGAGTTTGCAAGTTATCATCGTGCTAGAACACAAATGAAATGTAATGTAACCTGCAAAATCGATAGAGCTCCAAGGTATGCACGGATGTCACTATTTGAATATCCCCATCCTTCAAGATCGGCAATGAAAACAAATTTCTCTTGTCCTGGGTGCATCCTGATACATCAAGGTTAACCATTTACAGTCTATAATTACAGCAATGTACTATTGAGCTTCCAATCCAGCTTCACCGTGAATCATTAATAGGGACAGAGATACCTTGAACACAATTTGTCGAGACCATATACTACAAAACCTGTACAACAAAAGAGTGCCTTGTATGAGCTAAAAGACTTCAACTTCAACAATACTAGAGTAAAACCAAGTTTTCTGCCTTTTCGCTCTAGTGGAAGATTTTATAAGCTCAATTATACATGTAGACCAGAATAAAGGAGGTGATTAATCAAGACATATTTTGACTTGACTTTTTGTTTCAATCCACTTGGATAATCCATCCACCATTTTTGCTGTGAATTGAAACTGCTAGTAAAGTTCTCTCATTCTCTTATAACTATTACTTTGAATTTTTACATTTCATAGATAAATTGAATGAATAAATTGTAAAGGAATGGAAATGAATGGAATGTATTTAAATAATGGAAAGGAAAACAAAAGAGAGGAATTTAATAGAATTAAGTTATCTTGTTTGGATGTTTTAAAGAGTAATTCTAGAGATACAAAATTTTTTACAAATTTTTTTATTATAAATTGCTGATGTAGTGAGTGATTGTTGGTAAATGAAAAAGTGATGTTAACAATGGGCCTCGATGAAAACTGGGAAGAAGTTGGCTATAACAACATTATGTAAAAATATTGTAAAATAATTTGTGACTGTAGCGTTACTTCGTTCTAAGGGCATATTTGATAGACTGTAATTGTGATTACATATGAATTAGAATAGGAATAAGCATTATAAAGAATACAAGATGATGTAATGTAATACTTATTATTATTCATTTGTTTGGTAACAACATAAGAATAAAACCCTAAAGACAATGGAATAAAATCATTTTCTTTTTGTTGAGAAACAAGCATTTTAAAATTAAATTGTCTAAATTGTAACATTAGAATAAAACCTAAGATATACTTTAGAAAATATCTAATTCATATAATTATATTTCCAAATATATATATTTTAATTTGAAAGAGAGATTAGTTATTTTATTATAATTTTTTATTTTCATACTTGTTAGAAATTAATGCACTTACTAAAGAATAGTTGTTATAGTCATCTTAGAGAGGAATAATTATTCTTATTTTAAAGAATAGTTATTCATAAGAAATGATGATTTTTTATAATAAAAACATAACCAAACTATTGAATGGTTAAATCATAAGAGTAAAAATTACATTATAGTATTTGTTGCAATCTACCAAATATACCCTAAGGGCACATTTAGTAGATTGTAATGGTGATTACCTAAGAATAGGATTATGTATTATAAAAAATACAAGATGCTATAATGTAATACTCATTACTATTCATTTGTTTGGTGACAATACAAGAATAGAATCCTAAAGACAATAGAACAAAGGCATTTTAAAAATCAAATTGTCGAAATTGTAACATTAGAATAAAACCTTAAGATATATTTTAGGAAATAGTTTACTTATATAATTATATTTCCTAAAAAAAAAATATCATTAATTTTAAAGGGAGATTAGTTATTTTTTTAGGATAAATTTTAGCTACAAAATTAGTTGTAACCTAAGGCTACAACTTTACTCAATAAAATAAGTATTACTATATATTTTGAAAATTTAACTGTTGAATTGTATGTTCTTATGCTCTTAATATACATGTCAAATTTTATGTCAATCGAATATTATTCATTATATGATCTATAAGCTTATATTTTATGTATAATTTTAAATTATAAAAACTTGCAATTTAAACTTTTTATTGATGACAAAGCAGTTGATCTTTAATTTTTTAGAAATTTTGCAAGCATGGAGGATATAAGAAGAAAATGTAATCCAATAGTGGATAAGTCAAAATTTACCTCCAATAAAAAAAATATTGAGTAAAGTTGTAACTTTATACTACAATCAATTTTGTACCAAATTTTGTCCATTTTTTTATAAGAAGAAAATGTAATCTAATTGTGGATTAGTCAAGATTCACCTCCAATAAAAAAAATATTGAGTAAGGTTGTAATCCAATACTACAATCAATTTTGTAGCCAAATTTTGTCCATTTTTTTAATGGTTTTTTTTTTTTAATTTTTGTAATTGTTTGTGCATATGGAAAGTTTGTTTATTTGGAAATATATTAATTTTAGAAATTAATACACCTTCTAAGGAATAGATATTATAGTCATTTTTAAGAGGAATAGTTATTTTTCATTTTAAAAAATAACAATTCATAGAGAATGATTATTTCTTTGTAATAAAAACATAACCAAATTATTGAATAGCTAAACCATAGAAATAACTATTACATTACAGTGCCTATTACAGTCTACCAAACATACCCTAAATAATGGAATGACAAGGAATGGAACGTAAAGAAATCTTTTTTTTTTAAAGAAAAAAAAGAAAGAAGAAGATTTATTATACTCCAATTTTTTTTTTAAAAGAAAGATTTATTATACTCCCATTTATTATACCCTAAATAAATCTTTTTTAAGAGTGATATTAGAAGGAATGGAGTGGAATCATCTATAACAAGAACAAGGGTATTATTATACTCGCATTTTAAAATAAAATGTTGAATGTATAAGGGTGTTTTAGGAATTTTAGTGAAAATGTCACTAAATCTAATTCATTCCCTCTCATTTAAACTTCTAAAAAAGAAAATAATTTTTTCATTCCTTACATTAAAACTCTCAAACAAGAAAATTGAAAGAATATCTAAAATTATTCTTTTCATTCTATTCATTTTTTTTTTCCATTTCTTCCACCAAAAGGAAGTGTCAAGCTCCAAAGAAATTTTAACCTTTGTTTGAATACTTAGCAAGAGAGGGAAAATAACGTACGCTTGAATTCTTCTATTCCCCCTTTGGTTTGAAAATGTCTAGCACCTAGGACCACTGCTATAGGTTTTCCTGTCTTGTCAAATCCTTGAATAAACATCTTGTTTTGTGCAATTTCATGTGGAAGCTCTGATGTAGAAATTGAGCCATTTGGAACAAAGGTTTGCCTCCATTTCAAGTACTTGAGGAATAAGGCAGAAGCCTTCTCCACATTTAAATCACGAGCACGAAGGAATCTTCTAATCACCAGATCATCTAATACCTGCTTGTTAAAACACCACAAATCAAAATATCAGCAGTGGAAATGAAATTTAGGTGTCGCCATGTATTCCACACTGAAACTAGTTAATCAATATATTTGTGTTTATGCTTGAAAAAAAGATTAGTGCAGGCAACTAATCTGTGAAAATAATATGGGTCACGAGTGATTGTATTTCTAAACAAGGCAAACTTAATATGAATGGTATTTTAAGCGTTTGGGAAACAGTGAATTTAATTACTTAATTATAATTTTAACACTCCCTTTAATTACTGGGGCTAACACATAAGATTTTTAATATTTAAAATGAAAGGTAGAGTAAAGACAAAAATTGATCTCATGATAATTCATTTTTAATATTTATGATGGCTGAGGAGGAAGATTTCACCTCAAAAATTCTTGATGGTGATGCACTTAATGTGCTTTGTTGCTCTACTTCGGTGCCACATTAGTCTATTACCTCACATATTGGTGGGCTCGTTTGGTTGGAAGGGTGGAAAAGTGAGAGGATAGAAAATGGTGGGAGGATGGAAAAGTGAGAGGATATAAAAGATTTTAATTTTTCTCATTTTTGTTTGGTTGGGAGTGAAAAAATGAAGGGAAGGAAAAAGTGAGTTTGTATAAATTTACTCATACACTCTTATTAAAAATGATGGCCAATTAAAACAAAAAAGTGACCAAAAAAAAAAAAAGCATTCACCCAATTTATTAAAAAATAAAAATAATGTCCCAAAAAAATAATGTCTAGTTAAACAAAAAAAGAAGAAAAAAGAAGAAAGAATAGAAAAGCAAAACAACTATCACACCCACAGCCTAGAAAGAAAAAAAAAAAAGAAAAAGAAAAGAAAAAGGCAACGTCTAGGAAAGAAAAAAAAAGAGGCAACATGCCCACCTAACAGCCCAGGAAATCAAAAAATGAAAAAAAGAAAAGAAAAAAGAAAGGAAAATAGAAATAGAAAAAGAAAGAGGCAACATGCCCAGTACCAAAAAAAAAAAAAAAAAAAAAAAAAAAAAAAAAAAAAAGGAAAAAGAAAGAAATAAAGGAATTGGACATTGGCATTTTTGTCCATTAAGCAGCCCCATTTTCTCCTTTTAGTTTTTTTCTCAATTTTGAGGAGAACTTTTTGGTGGGCTGGAGGAGAAAACACTCGGGCCCCACAATTTATTTTCCTTCCTCCTCACCCAACCAAACACATTCAAAAAAGTTTTCTTTCCCATTTTCTCTCTAAAGTTTTTCACTCACCCTATTTCACCTCCAAACAAACACACCCTAAAGGTCTCACATGTGTTGAGATCAGCTAATTCTTTGGACTCACTTTGCCCAAGACCTCTTTTGTAAGGGCTATTATTATGGATGGAGATTCTAATCAAATAATGGATGGATGGAGATTCAAATTAAATAATGGTTTTAAAGATTTTAGGGAGGATGGAAAATTGAGAAGAGAAAAGTGGGGAGAAAATTTTTTAATGGGTGTTTGGTTGGAAGGGAGAGAGGGAAAAAATATAGTGGGGCCCAGGTATTTTTTCTCCGAGCCCACCAAAATGATTTCTCTCCAAAATAGAGAGAAAACTTAGAAGTGAAAACTCAGTGCATTAAAAAGTCTAAAATACCCATGTGCAAGTGCACATGGGTTTTTGTTTAGTTTGGCTTTTTTTTTTTTTTTTCCTCCTCTGATTTTTATCCCAGTCCATAGTACACTACTGCTATCTAGTTTTTTTTTTTTTTTTTGGTTATAAAAAAATATCTTCCTTTTTGTTTAATTTTGCCATTTTTTTCCTTTTATTCTTATTTTTTTGGGGTCTTTTCCTGTACTTCTCTCTCTCTCTCTCTCTCTCTCTCTTGGTGCTCATCTTCCTTTAGCTTATACGCCTTTTAAAAAAATTTGAAGTGTTCATACTTCAAACACAATTTTTTAAATAAAAAATGTGTTACTTTTTTGTTTTTTTTAAATAGGGACATAATTGTAAATTTATACTTACTTCATTTTCTATCTTCTCATTTTTCCTCTCAACTAAACAAAAGAGTTTTCCATCTTTTCACTTTTTCATCCCTTCAACTAAACACACATGAGAGAGAATTAAATCTTTTCTATCCTCTCACTTTTCCATTCTCCATAATTTTCTATCCTCCTACTTTTCCACCCTTCCAACTAAACGGACTCTTAGGGCATTTGTTAATAGAGACTTTTTAGGAAAGTTTTGATACTATTTTCATGAGAAATATAAAAAGCTGTAAAAAAAGTCAATTGTTTTTTCTTTTTTCCATAAAAATTATGTGAAAATATTTCCTAAATTGATACCATTAGGACATCCGTTAACTAATTGGTATTAAAAGTAAAGATCAAATTTGCTTAGAGTCTTCACACAATCACACCTACGGTTAGGGAACAGGAATCATGCCTAAAAAGAAGCACAGATAATTTATATTACAGTGAATTTCAATTAACTCAAGTGGATAAATCTCTTGTTATAAAAAAATCAATTAGTATCTTAATATAATGATAAAAATGATGTTATAGGTTGAAATTATCTCTTAAAAAAATTTATATTATGGAAAATGCTAAAGCCAGCGTAGCATTACTCGTTATGTTATACGGCTGGCCTGGCCATGCAGTCGCTGGAGAGCAATTAGTAGAGTGGCTGACGTTCTAGCTGATCCATCATCGATCCAAGCCGTTGTGTGGAGAATATATAATCAATATTGGTATAGCAGTTTAAATTATGGACAGCGCCTAGGCCTAGGAGTATTATCCTTGTTATTGCATTTTGAGAATTGAGAGTACTAAATCTTCTTACCAATAAGTTGATATATGAATTTTGCATGAAAATGAAAGTGTAAAAACAAAACACATGCAAAATTAAAGAAACGACATAGCTAGGAATTAAGGAAGATTATGGCACCTTGGAGGAGGGATCCTGGGTTTCCACAAAGGATCTCATAAGTCGAATTCTGGTCAGCTCAATCTCATTATTGCTTTTCAAGCCGTTGCCTTCATCATGATATCTTCCTCCTGCTTCTTCTAATTCTGTGCTTTCTCTCGACTCACTTTTGTTGGAGTTCATCATCATCATGTACTTCAACTTCCTGCCTTCTCTCTTCTCTGTTCTTTATTCTCTGATTTCTCACTATACTAGCTCTCTCAACACATTCTGAGACTGATGACTAACAACAAACAGCTTTAAAATGAGAGGCAATTAAGCTGTACAGTAGTAATGGGGTTCTAGTGCTACATACATATAAACAATTAGCTGCCTGTACCAAAGCTATAATGAATCAAAAAGTGCGGATTTTTATCAATTATTGGCAATAAGATAAGTTGGTCCCGATGAGGTGGCCCCTTTTTTAACCTGACAAAGTGTGTGAAAATACATGTAATATTGTTTAAACATTGAAAACCGTTGTTTAAATTGCAGTACCAAATGCCCTCTTAATATCCCGGCCCAGGGAAAAAATACCTGACCTGATTATGTTTTTATGTTTTTTTTTTTTTTGGTGACTTAGAGTATTAAAAAAAAATAAATAAAGGCCAGTTAAAAACTGATTAGTGTTTTAGTTTAATGATAAAGAACTATCGTTAAGAGCAAACGCAGATAAAAACTATCTTAAAAAAAACGATATTAATTTTTTAAGTTTCTTCTTCGAAGATAAAGTGCTTTATGTACTGCCTTAGTGAGTGCAAACAAAAATGGGAAAACATGTTGCCACCGACTTAGTCATTTTGGCTGTCTAGTTTTATTTATATTTCCTTTAAACCAAAAAAAAAAAAAAAAAAAAGTGCTTTATGCTGCAGTTACTTTCCACAGGGCAACTAATGATAATGCAAACCCAACTACCTACATTTAATGTTCAACAAACTATGCACGACCTAACTACATTTAATGAGTCCTTATTGGTATTCAACTAACTATGCACAACCTATCAAAAAAAAAAAAAAATTTAGCTATGCACGCAAATAATAGCTGACAATATATCTATCATATACAGTTACGTTACCCATGGCTTTAATACTCCGGCTAATCAATTGATAGATAAAATACAAGGACGGAACTAGAATTTGCGAGGGTGGGGGAGGGGGGGCTGAACTGATACTTATCTATATATATTGTAGGGGACCAGATTATAGATTGGGCCTACAGGAGAGATGGACTCTGGCCCAATGAGTAAAAGGTATCCTCACAATGAATTTGTAAGAGAGTGGGTTGAAGAGCTAGGCTTTAGTGGGTCAAACAGAGATGAATCGAGTGAAAGAGCGTCCTCGGCACAATCAAAGGAGCTTTGTTCTAGTAAATGTGTTCACTGAGAATTGTTACAAGAGTTCTTGAAATTGTTCTCCCTCCCCTTCTTCTATGGTGGAATTTCCCGTTATATATTCCCTTTCAGACGATCTGGGTCTTCCATTTGTTGATCATCCAAGCCTATACTTGAGTGTCTGTCCCATCAGACACCCTCTTTGATGTTCTGTGAGTTGCGGTAACCGAGGTAGCACTGTTCAAGGGTCCTGTCAACATAAATGCGGTGCCAGCAGCTTTATGTGAAATATCTCCTTGTTGCCACCTGTCCCTTTCGGCCCATATAAGTCAGGGGATTCCTCGGAATATCAGGACCGGTGCTGGCACACTCATCTCGGCTGTTCCTTTGATGATCCGAGCAGTAAGTTCTCCTCAGACAAGTCCTTTTCTCCTTCGCGTAGCTTGTATGTCAGAGGGGAGTTAGGCCAGGTACTTCCTTCATAACTGGGTGTCCTCGGACGAGTGGCCTCCTCGGACAGGCCCATGGCCCATTATCTAGTATTGGGCATTTTCCCCCTACAATAGCCCCTCAAAATTCCGGCTTTTCCTCCTATCTGAGGAGAGAGGTGGGATTTTGATTTCTCTAGGGGTAGAACCCATTTAAGCTTCTCTACTTATCCACGTGGAGGCGCCCCTAAGCTCAGTCTTATGAACGTGCTCGGCTTGGACCGTCTGCAGCGATCCGAGGTGTTGGGTACGTTTGAGGAGTGTTGATTTACTCAAGGTATGTGGTCCGAGGGACTAGGCATGACCAAGGTTCTGTTTAGCAGGAGGTCCGAGGGACCTGACGTAGCTAAGGCTCTTCTTAGCAGGGAGTTCGAGGATTCGGCGTAGTTAAGGAAATTGCTTGGTAGGTCCGAGGGACCCAATGTAGCTAAGGGAACGCTTGGCAGAGGTCCGAGGGACCGGTGTAGCCAAGGCTTTTCTTCGCAGAGAGTCTGAGGACTCAGCGTAGCTAAGGGAATTGCTTGGTAGGTCCGAGGGACCGATGTAGCCAAGGCTTTGCTTAGCAGGAGGTCCGAGGGACCTGGCCTAGCTAAGGCTCTTCTGAGCAGAGAGTCAAGGACTCAGCGTAGCTAAGGGAATGCTTGGCAGAGGTCCCAGGGACCGGTGTAGCCAAGGCTTTGCTTAGCAGGAGGTCCGAGGGACCTAGCCTAGCTAAGGCTCTTCTTAGCAGAGAGTCAAGGACTAAGCGTAGCTAAGGGAATGCTTGGCAGAGGTCCCAGGGACCGGTGTAGCCAAGGCTTTGCTTAGCAGGAGGTCCGAGGGACCTAGCCTAGCTAAGGCTCTTCTTAGCAGAGAGTCAAGGACTAAGCGTAGCTAAGGGAATGCTTGGCAGAGGTCCCAGGGACCGGTGTAGCCAAGGCTTTGCTTAGCAGGAGGTCCGAGGGACCTAGCCTAGCTAAGGCTCTTCTTAGCAGAGAGTCAAGGACTCCGCGTAGCTAAGGGAATGCTTGGCAGGTCCGAGGGACCGGTGTAGCCAAGGCTTTGCTTAGCAGGAGGTCCGAGGGACCTGGCCTAGCTAAGGCTCTTCTTAGCAGAGAGTCAAGGACTCGGCGTAGCTAAGGGAATGCTTGGCAGGTCCGAGGGACCGGTGTAGCCAAGGCTTTGCTTAGCAGGAGGTCCGAGGGACCTAGCCTAACTAAGGCTCTTCTTAGCAGAGAGTCAAGGACTCGGCGTAGCTAAGAGAATGCTTGGCAGAGGTCCGAGGGACCGGTGTAACCAAGGCTTTGCTTAGAAGGAGGTCCGAGGGACCTGACGTAGCTAAGGCTCTTCCTAGCAGAGAGTCAAGGACTCGACGTAGCTAGGGAATTGCTTAGCAGGAGGTCTCAGGGACCCGACGTAGCTAAGGCTCTTCCTAGCAGAGAGTCCGTGGACCCGACGTAGCTAGGGAATGCTTGGCAGAGGTCCGAGGGACCGGTGTAGCCAAGGCTTTGCTTAGCAGGAGGTCCGAGAGACCTGGCCTAGCTAAGGCTCTTCTTAGCAGAGAGCCAAGGACTCGGCGTAGCTAAGGGAATGCTTGGCAGAGGTCCGAGGGACCGGTGTAACCAAGGCTTTGCTTAGCAGGAGGTCCGAGGGACCTGACGTAGCTAAGGCTCTTCCTAGCAGAGAGTCAAGGACTCGGCGTAGCTAAGGGAATGCTTGGCAGAGGTCTGAGGGACCGGTGTAACCAAGGCTTTGCTTAGCAGGAGGTCCGAGGGACCTGACGTAGCTAAGGCTCTTCCTAGCAGAGAGTCAAGGACTCGGCGTAGCTAAGAGAATGCTTGGCAGAGGTCCGAGGGACCGGTGTAACCAAGGCTTTGCTTAGAAGGAGGTCCGAGGGACCTGACGTAGCTAAGGCTCTTCCTAGCAGAGAGTCAAGGACTCGACGTAGCTAGGGAATTGCTTAGCAGGAGGTCTCAGGGACCCGACGTAGCTAAGGCTCTTCCTAGCAGAGAGTCCGTGGACCCGACGTAGCTAGGGAATGCTTGGCAGAGGTCCGAGGGACCGGTGTAGCCAAGGCTTTGCTTAGCAGGAGGTCCGAGAGACCTGGCCTAGCTAAGGCTCTTCTTAGCAGAGAGCCAAGGACTCGGCGTAGCTAAGGGAATGCTTGGCAGAGGTCCGAGGGACCGGTGTAACCAAGGCTTTGTTTAGCAGGAGGTCCGAGGGACCTGACGTAGCTAAGGCTCTTCCTAGCAGAGAGTCAAGGACTCGGCGTAGCTAAGGGAATGCTTGGCAGAGGTCCGAGGGACCGGTGTAACCAAGGCTTTGCTTAGCAGGAGGTCCGAGGGACCTGACGTAGCTAAGGCTCTTCCTAGCAGAGAGTCAAGGACTCGACGTAGCTAGGGAATTGCTTAGCAGGAGGTCTCAGGGACCCGACGTAGCTAAGGCTCTTCCTAGCAGAGAGTCCGTGGACCCGACTTAGCTAGGGAATGCTTGGCAGAGGTCCGAGGGACCGGTGTAGCCAAGGCTTTGCTTAGCAGGAGGTCCGAGGGACCTGGCCTAGCTAAGGCTCTTCTTAGCAGAGAGCCAAGGACTCGGCGTAGCTAAGGGAATGCTTGGCAGAGGTCCGAGGGACCGGTGTAACCAAGGCTTTGCTTAGCAGGAGGTCCGAGGGACCTGGCCTAGCTAAGGCTCTTCTTAGCAGAGAGTCAAGGACTCGGCGTAGCTAAGGGAATGCTTGGCAGAGGTCCGAGGGACCGGTGTAACCAAGGCTTTGCTTAGAAGGAGGTCCGAGGGATCTGACGTAGCTAAGGCTCTTCCTAGCAGAGAGTCAAGGACTCGACGTAGCTAGGGAATTGCTTAGCAGGATGTCTCAGGGACCCGACGTAGCTAAGGCTCTTCCTAGCAGAGAGTCCGTGGACCCGACGTAGCTAGGGAATGCTTGGCAGAGGTCCGAGGGACCGGTGTAGCCAAGGCTTTGCTTAGCAAGAGGTCCGAGGGACCTGGCCTAGCTAAGGCTCTTCTTAGCAGAGAGCCAAGGACTCGGCGTAGCTAAGGGAATGCTTGGCAGAGGTCCGAGGGACCGGTGTAACCAAGGCTTTGCTTAGCAGGAGGTCCGAGGGACCTGACGTAGCTAAGGCTCTTCTTAGCAGAGAGTCAAGGACTCGGCGTAGCTAAGGGAATGCTTGGCAGAGGTCCGAGGGACCGGTTTAACCAAGGCTTTGCTTAGCAGGAGGTCCGAGGGACCTGACGTAGCTAAGGCTCTTCCTAGCAGAGAGTCAAGGACTCGGCGTAGCTAAGGGAATGCTTGGCAGAGGTCCGAGGGACCGGTGTAACCAAGGCTTTGCTTAGCAGGAGGTCCGCGGGACCTGACGTAGCTAAGGCTCTTCCTAGCAGAGAGTCAAGGACTCGACGTAGCTAGGGAATTGCTTAGCAGGAGGTCTCAGGGACCCGACGTAGCTAAGGCTCTGTTTATAGAACTGATCCCGCCGTGGAGCCCCTTTGATTTGCTCGGAGCTCCTTTGATTTGCGGCACCATCAACATATTTCTAGAATAAAGGTTCTCGAGGCATGTATTCGGTGTCAAAAGCCCCTAGAGCTTTGCCCCATGTAATCAGCCCCTCGCAGTATAGACCTTGGCCTCATGTAGTGACTTGTTTACGTAGTAATTGGCCACCATAGTGGCTTTACCCAAGGATTCTTGCTGATGGGGGCCTAACCGTTGTACTCACTATCACACAAGCTCTTCCCACAGACGGCGCCAATTGTAGGGGACCAGATTACAGATTGGGCCTACAGGAGAGATGGACTCTGGCCCAATGAGTAAAAGGTATCCTCACAATGAATTTGTAAGAGAGTGGGTTGAAGAGCTAGGCTTTAGTGGGTCAAACAGAGATGAATCGAGTGAAAGAGCGTCCTCGGCACAATCAAAGGAGCTTTGTTCTAGTAAATGTGTTCACTGAGAATTGTTACAAGAGTTCTTGAAATTGTTCTCCCTCCCCTTCTTCTATGGTGGAATTTCCCGTTATATATTCCCTTTCAGACGATCTGGGTCTTCCATTTGTTGATCATCCAAGCCTATACTTGAGTGTCTGTCCCATCAGACACCCTCTTTGATGTTCTGTGAGTTGCGGTAACCGAGGTAGCATTGTTCAAGGGTCCTGTCAACATAAATGCGGTGCCAGCAGCTTTATGTGAAATATCTCCTTGTTGCCACCTGTCCCTTTCGGCCCATATAAGTCAGGGGATTCCTCGGAATATCAGGACCGGTGCTGGCACACTCATCTCGGCTGTTCCTTTGATGATCCGAGCAGTAAGTTCTCCTCAGACAAGTCCTTTTCTCCTTCGCGTAGCTTGTATGTCAGAGGGGAGTTAGGCCAGGTACTTCCTTCATAACTGGGTGTCCTCGGACGAGTGGCCTCCTCGGACAGGCCCATGGCCCATTATCTAGTATTGGGCATTTTCCCCCTACATATATATATATATATATATATATATATATATATATATATATAAAACCGAAATTTCTGAAGTTCCCACAATTTTCTACATCATTATTTTAATTTATAATTTTTTTTAATTTTTTAAACTAAATAGTGAGAGAGTCCTAATAGGAGTTTCTCTATTTTTTCCTTAATCCTAATAGGAGTCTCTCTTTTTTTTTTTTACGTGAGTCTTTTTTTTTTTTAAACCTTAAGTGAGCCCTTAAAAAAAAAAAATCTAACGTGAGAATATGACGTGATTCTTCCCAGAGGAATGATGCTTAGGGAGATGACTTTTCCGTTGTTTCTCAGGTTTCATGTTTTTTTTTTTTTTTTTTTTTTTTTTTTTTTTTTGCCGTTGAATGTGTTGTTGTTTCTATTCTATTGGACTGCTGAGTGCTTTGAATTGATCTAATATGTTATGCTATTTTTGATTTCGTTGTAGGGATTTGGTAAGCTATCTTTGGCTGCGGCTGTTGCGGCGCAGTTGGTTGCCACTGTTGTCCAAGCTGGTACAAAAGAGATCTCTACTAAGGTATTTGGAATTGGTTCTGTTGATAATTTGATATGATCATTTATCTGTATTTATGTTAGGGCGTATTCATTCCATGTTCTTAGTTTGTGATCTCTAATCTTGATGTTTAGGATTAATAGTAATACACATCATGATTTAGGATTGTAAGGCATCCTTTCAACAAATAAGAATTAGAAAGAACTATAAAATCTAAAAAATAAATATTTTGTTTTTTGGCTGATAAATTACAGATTTTTTTGAAACAGGCGGGGGGGGGGGGGGGGTGTAAAGCGCATATACATAAGAAGTGCACAATGACCCACAATTAAACTAGGAAGTTACAATGATTAATCAAATCCAATAAATGTCAATAAAAATAATCCTGACCATGCCATCCATTCTAACAAAGTTTTTATTTTTATTTTTATTTTTTATATATTTTTGAATGGACATTATAACAAATATATGAAGAATGGTAGTTTCAAATCTAAAATGGTCCTTTTTTTCCCCAATGCTTCTTGCATTTCTTTCTCTCTGTATGCACCACATCTAACGATGAGGAATTGCCTTCCAAAATAGAATTGCAATGTATACTTCCCAAACCTCACAGTCGGTCCAATAGAGAACATAATTAATGCTTTTTAATTGTGTTCCCATTCAGCTCTACATTGTTGAAAGTACAAAACTATACCTCTTCTGCTAAATGTAAACATAATGCAAACAGAAACACCCCCCCCCCCCCCAAAAACAAAAAAATCACCCTTTCCAGCATGCCTTCTCACCTTTTCTCATACTCTGAGACATAACCCAATGCACTTTAAATGAATCTACATGGAGCTGCATCATCAATTAATACTATAACAGTTACTTTGATGGCAATATTTTCCAATTTGCAGTATCTCCAACAAACTACTAATTGCAGTAATGTCCCATCTAAATTAATGACATGATTCAAATTGCCGCCCCTGCCCATTTGGTCTAATGTAATGGAGATTGGAGGAAATTACCAATTTGCATTTTATCTTGTAGTTTTGACCTTGATTATTGGGAAGGATCTTGCATTATATATAGATAATAATAATGATGTGGCAAGCTCTAAGAATATGAGAATGCAAATTGGTAGTGGATAGTAGATTTAATTGCAGTTGAGTATTATGTTAAGTTATCACCATAAAATAGCTCATGTCGGAATGTGTTATGTAAAACCAATGGTATGAAAGAAAAAGAATTTTTCTAAATCATTATATTGAAGAAATTAGTTATTTTCATTCATTTTCAAATTATACATTTTTAAAATTTAAGTAATATATCTTTAAGTAAAATAAGCACTTTTAATTTTTATTTAACTATCCCGTGCATCGCACGGGTTAGCGACTAGTTTCATCAATAGCGATTCTTCAAAATGTTGTTCGATGATTTTTAGAAAATGAATACAGGGATAGAACCAGGATTCGCAATTTGGGGGGGTTGGGGGGGGGGGGGGAAGCTCACTATATGTTTATTGAATTTCATATTGTCTATTAATACCTTAATCACATATTTGTGGACAAAAATATATATTCATGTTGCAATGAACTTATACTTATTTCATCAATAGTGATTCTTCAAAATGTTGTTTGATGATTTTCAGAAAATAGGATATTAGTAATGACTTTGAATTTATTTGCATTTTCTTTCAAAAAATCATACATTATAGTTGATTTTTTCACTATCTAGAAATTATATAAAAAGTCATATAAATTATAAGAATTTATTTTACATCTACATAACATTCAAATAATTTCTTGACTTGTTAAATCATGAGGTTTTATCCAATGTAAAAATCAATGTTCATTTGGTTTTGTTTGAAACTAATTTTTGGAACAATAGATTTATAAGATAGGGAAATAATGAAGTATCTCAAAATTAATTAAAAAAAATAGTGTAAAGTTGTAATTTACAACTATGTGTTTTGTTGGTTTTAATTCTGTGCCAAATTTGATTGTAATTTTATTCAATCTTTTATACCTTGTATTTATTGTGGGATTTAATTGTAAGGGTTGTGTGATAGAGAGAGAGTGTGTGAAGACTTAAGCAATTGAAGACAGAAGAGTTTTTGCAGGTATCTTGCGACTAAGCATCTCGCAAAATGATGCATGTGCCCTACACATGACTGGAATGCGAAGAGTCAGGACAGATGGAGACAGCTGTGTTTCGCGAGTAGCTTGCGGGTAAGGCCTTCCCGCGAGACACTTGCGAAACCTTCTATTTTGCCAGACTGTACTATCTGATACACACTTTCTGTACCCACACTATATATACCCACATTACCCAAAGATGTTGAGGAGTGCTTTTGAGAGAAAACCATAGCCATAAACCTTGAGAGTTAGAAATTGTTATACCCACAATCCTTTACACAATTGCTTGTGGATTTTCCTCAACTCCTTCCTCTCCATTTTCATATTTTTGAGAGGTTGATAGCCCAAACACTTACCACACCCTTTCAGAGTGTTCAGTGAGGTTTTGGTGCCGCTGGGAAGCATTGGAAAAAGCCAAGGATGGCAGATGCAACATGGAGCTTGTTGCGGGATTCGGAGAGCTATATAAGACACGGTTCCGAGTAGCCTTGTTGGAGTAGGAGCTTGGAGGGCTTAGGTACATCGGGTAGATTAGACTTGGAGGGTCTCTTGCTAACTCATGTATCCCAACTGATTGTCTAGTGGATTGATTACCACTTGGAGGGTGGCGGAGAGGTTTTATGCCGAGGACTTTGGTTTCCTTTTCGATAACACATCGATGTGTTGTCTTTGTGTTTGCATCTTTCTTTCCTACTCTTTTCCTTTCATTTTATAGTTGTGTTATTATGAATATGGATTAGAGTAGTTTGTTTGTTTATCCGCTCGCATTTACTCTATTCCGCACTTAGTACAAGTTAGAGTAAAATCAATCGAGCCGTAATTTTAATTTGGGGGTCTAAATAGCTCTTGTGTTTTCACACTTTTTAGAGCTTTCAATTGGTATCAGAGCAAGTGCACTAGCTGTGGTTTAATTACCTTAGTGCGATCCTTGACCCTATTTGAGATGGACCGGTCTCAATCTTTAAATGTTCCACCATATTTTGATGGAAGCAACTATGCATTTTGGAAATTCTGGATGTTGCCAGATGAGTTTCACAAGATATCTCATGTTGATGTTGCCAAGGAAGCGTGGCAAATATTGGAGATCACGTATGAAGGCACGAAGAAAGTGAAGGACACTAAATTGCAAATACTAACCACTCGGTTTGAGGAGCTGAAAATGAGTGAGGACGGGTCGTTTGACTCATTCTATAGCAAGTTGAATGAGGTGATTATTGGCAAGTTCAACTTGGGTGAGAAAACGTAGGACTCAAAGATAGTAAGGAAAATCCTTCGATCATTGCCAAAAAGCTTCCATGCAAAAGTTACAGCAATCGAAGAGAGTAAGGATCTTGATGATATCAAGGTTCAAGAAATAATTGGCTCACTTCAAACATATGAGCTGTCATTGCTATCATAAAGGAAGAGCAAATCCCTTACTCTTAAGACGATCAATGAGAGGGTAGAAGCTCACGATTCATCGGATGAGGATGTTATCGATAAAGATGTGGCATATCTTGTGAAGAATTTTCGAAAGTTTTTGAAGTTCAAGAAAAATGGAAAGTTTGTTGAGAAGGGAAAATTTCCAAATTTCGGAAAGGAGAAAAAGGATTTCAAGAGGAAAGATGGAAAGGACTCTCAATCCTCTCAAGGAATCACTTGTTTCGAATGCAACGGACACGAACATTTCAAGAAAGAGTGTCCCAATTATTTGAAAGCGAAGGGCAAAGTGTATGCCACTACTCTAAGTGATTCAGACTCCTCTAAATCAGATTTAGATGAAAGTTGTGGTGGAGAGGGAAACTTCTCTGCATTCATGACCATTGCTCATGTAGAATCTTTAGATGATTTGAGTGTGCTAGTGGAAGAGCTTGGTTAGTACACTGAATTGGAGTCAATCGGGATTGTTGAGGAATCTGATGATGAGGAAGATGAAGAAGCAGTGGGACTGCAAGAGACCTACAATTCCCTCCTTGAGAAGACCGGTGAATATGCAAAAGTGGCCAATGCAGCTATTAAAAAGATGAAGAAGGCAGAGGAAGATTATAAAAGTCTTTTTGTGCGATTTAAGGAGGCCAAATATGAAATAGAGATGCTGAATGGAGAGCTAACCAAAGCCTACTCAAAGATAAAATTCCTTGAGCTTGAGGTGGTTCAAGCCAATGCTAAAGTAGAGCGGGTCTCCTCCAAGAAGCTTGATGAAGTCCTTTCTCATCAAAACCTTTCTCCGACAAAACCGGATTGGGATATACTGGAGAAAGTAGTTCAGCTGTCAATATCTCCAAGGAAGTAAAGTTTGTAAAAGCCAAAGAATCGATGGTAGCTACCACAAAGGCTCAGAAAGTGAAGCCGAAAAAGAAGAGGAATGTGACTGACCAACGGGTGTTGAATAAGCCTTGTAACCAATCAGTGGTCAGGTCTGAAGCCAAAGGGAAATCACTTCCAAAATCACAAAGAGGTCTGAGAATAAAACATTTCTGCCATCATTGTGGACTTCAAGGACACACCAGAACAAATTGTCATCAGCTTAGAGCATTGAAGAATGCAAGTGATCAGAGGTCAAGAGGACCAAGATATGACAAAAGGAATTGGGCTGTTGAGCAATCAAGAAGTCGAGATGGTGATTCCGGAGTGATGGATGTGATGAAAATGATTGATGCATTCACCACCTGTTTGGCAAGCTACAACAGAAGGTTTGAAAGTCATAACACTCATACCCAATCCTTTAGGGATATCACCCCAAACGCATGTGCCGTGTGGGTGAAGAGGGGTATTCATGTATAAGCATTACAACATGTCCATGCATTAATACTTCCTATGCTTTGTGACTTTGATTGGTTGTATGTTTTTTGTTTTTGTTCCGGCATGGGTTGAAAATTGTGCTTGTTTTGTTTTTTTCAAATGTTTTTACATTTTGTTGATCTTACCTTACTTATTCTGTTTTTGAATGTGTTTAAAAATTCAAAAACCGATAAAAATTGAAAGTATCTTCAAAGAGTTTGATCACTTGTATTGTGTATATCACAGGTGAGTTTGGCCTAGTACCTTCGTACTAATGGCGTAGTGCATTTAAGAGCTTAGCTTGTTATGTATGCACATATATCGTTGTGGGAGAAATCTTGAAAACTATGTGTGTTTGTTGTAAATAGATCTTCAAGCTTGTCATGAATGATTGGTCAATAGTTTTGATGGTCTTGATACTTGCATAGACTTGTGTCTATATCTCTTCCCACCTTTATTCTTTTTGTTTTTGCTTAAAAGAGCTCAACAAATGTAAATCTCAAAATGAAAAGAGATAATGAGCTGTAGAAGCCTGTCGCACGTACTAGTATTTGACTAGGAAAAAGGGAAAGCGACTTTTGTATTGAAATGTATGGTGCTCTAAAAGCCAAAGGCTAAATCTCAATGTTGAAATATCAAAAATTTCAAGTACCGATCTCAAAAACAGATGTATTATCCAAAAAGGATCACATGTTATGATTTGGGAGGTCATATATACTCATATCTATAATTGAGGTAGTCCACTGGATTGAGTATCAGTTTTGTGTAACTTGATTGAATTGATCATTGAAGTTTCACTCTAGTCTAAGGACTTTTTCACATTTGATACTTACCCACAATACACAAGACTTTGATTCAATTAATGCTTATCTCATTTGTGTGATTGTACATGTTCAAATGTGATGTGTATGCTTAAGTACTCGTTGATAAAACCCAAAAAGATTTTTGAGTGTTTTATATGTTTTTGAAAGTGATTTTATACTTTTGTGTTTTTAGTTTTTGTTCAAAATGCATTTCTGTGTTTTTTTTTCTTCAAAAACTGGTTTAGAGGCTGTTTCGCGAGAAGCTCACGACTTAGAGCTTCCCTAGTAGATGTGACATTTTTTTCAAAATCACTTCACTTCCCTCGCACTGCCTCTCTCAAACCCCTTTAAACCTAAATCTCATTTTCTTTCAAAAAACCCATTTTTTTCAAGACAATCTCTGCTTAATCACTTCAAGGTATGTGTTTTTAACACTCTTTTCATCTTTTCTACTTAGATTATGCAGATTTTAGCTTTGGGTTTTGAAAATTGGGAATTTTTAAAAAAGGGGTTTGGGTTCTTATTTTTGTGAATGATTGGGCTGAGTCCCATTTGCAGTATTTGTGTCTGTGTTGGCCCCGTGTGGCATTCTAAACATGTATTGAGGCAGATTTCATCATGTTCATGCATTGTTCATTTGTGTTGTGCACTATTGCATGCTATGTGTTTGACAGAATGCTCATATGACATTCTTGTAATGTTTTGGACTCAACTGAGTTCCTTTGCTTGGGTTTACTCTTGATTGAACATGTGTGACATGTTTTGATCAATGAGTGTGTGTTTTACACACTTTCCCCATTTTGTGCCTCAAATGCCATGCCATGCATCACCTAGGCACACATTAGGCATAGACCACGCACTCACATGCATCAGCTCATGCACACATATGCACTGTCACTTACTTCACGCATTATGCTTCTGTTTACATGTTTTTATCATTTATAGCATGCTATTTTAAGTTTGTTTGCTCTGTTTTGAGTTGGTTATTCTCTATTTTAAGTATTTATACTTATGTTTTGGACTAACTTGAATCAAGTTTTGTGCTCTGTTTTGTGTTTGTGCACATGTTTCTTTTCTGTTTTGTGTTCCCTTGTGCAGATGTCTCCTACCAAACATTCAGCTCCCAAGAGACCTCAAAGCGCGCTCGCACAGATTCTGACAACTTCAAGTCTATTAAGGCAAATTTAAAGTACAATGACTGCTACAAAAGAGCCACGATTATCATGGAAAGGGTTGTCAAGTTGGATACCCTTGAGGACACTTGCATACCTGCAATGTTCAGGGAAAGGACGTGGAAAAAGCTCCTGAATCCAGTTGGAGTGTGCAGCACACCGCGGACCAATTTGCTTATGTCCAGGGTCAGATCACTGCCTTATCGTCTCAGATCGATGATTTGTCAGTCGACCAGGGTTTAGATTTAGAGTCCGATTAGTTCTAGCTTCTTTGGCCATTCCGGTTAAAAAGGGGGAGAAAATTTTGAGGGGGAGCTTGCACAGTTGAGGGGGAGCATAGCTTAGACCTTAGATACATTGGTTCATTATAGGCGGTTTAGTTTTATTTATGTTCTGGTTTAAACAGTTTCAGCATATATAACTCTTGGATTGTTGTTTTTACTGCTTTTGTTTAAAGCTTTAGTACATTGTTCTTAATTTCAGTCTTATATGCTGTATTTGAGTTTATCTCAATGCTTTGTAGCATTTTTTTTGTACTTTTAAGATATTGCTAATATGTCTTAAGTACCTCACACTTGTACCCTAGTAGGATTTTGTATCCTTGATGCAAATACTTCATATATTTTGCATTGGTTGTGTGTTGGATATGCAATTGATCATTGTGATTGGTCTTCATTGCATTGCATGTCCGGATGAGCATTTACTTGCTAAATGTTCATTGTAGTCATTCTTTAATGACTGATCTTGTTTGATCAAGCTATGCTCACATGATATATTATGTTTACAAACTTGATCACTATTTACTTGTTCATGTACGTACCTTGTGTTCAACTTGTCATAAACTTAATGAAAGTTTTGTTTATGTGCAAGTGTTTCAAGTTACAGGTATACACGTACAAGTGCTTCACAGCTTCTAGATTAGGTGTGGGTGAGTTTTGCCTTTGTTCCCAAACTCACGTTTAAGTCTAGAGTCCGTTTTCGCAAGTATCTCGCGACTAAGAATCCCGTGAAATGAAGCATGTGCCCTGCATATGACTGGAAAGCGAAGAGTCAGGACAAATGGAGACAGCTGAGTTTCGCGAGTAGCTCGCGGGTAAGGCCTTCTCACGAGACACTCGCGAAACATTCTGTTTTGCCAGACTGTACTATCTGATACATACTTTCTATACCCACACTATATATACCCACATTACCCACAAATGTTGAGGAGTGCTTCTGAGAGAAAACCCTAACCACAAACCTTGAGAGTTAGAGATTGTTATACCCACAGTCCTCTACACAATTGTTTGTGGATTTTTCCTCAATTCCTACCTCTTCATTTTCATATCCTTGACAGGTTGATAGCCCAAACACTTACCATACCCTTTCGGAGTGTTCAGTGAGGTTTGGGTGCTGCTGGGAAGCATTGGAAGAAGCCAAGGATGGCAGATGCAACATGGAGCTTGTTGCGGGATCTGGAGAGCTAGACAAGACACAGTTCCGAGTAGCCTTGTTGGAGTAGGAGCTTGGAGGGCTTAGGTACATCGGGTATATTATACTTGGAGGGTCTCTTGCTAACTCATGTATCCCAACTAATTGTCTAGTGGATCGATTACCACTTGGAGGACGACAAAGAGGTTTTATGCCGAGGACTTCGGTTTCCTCTTCGATAACACATCACTGTGTTGTCTTTGTGTTTGCATCCTTCTTCCCTGCTCTTTTTCCTTTCATTTTACTGTTGTGTTATTATGAATATGGATTAGAGTAGCTTGTTTGTTTATCTGCTCGCATTTACTTTATTCCGCACTTAGTACAAGTTAGAGTAAAATCAATTGAGCCGTAATTTTAATTTGGGGGGTTTGAATAGCTATTGTGTTTTTGCACATTTTAGAGCTTTCAAATAGTAGAATGAGTATTCTTCATGTGTTATCTAGACATACCTTACACTTTGTTTTTTATGGATGAGTACAGCTTTTATCATTAGTTACTTCTTTTGAATCAAAAGTTAACACATATATATACTCCATCTAGCACTAAAGCAAACACGTGCCACAACCCCTTCTACCCATTTAGGCATTCACAAGTTCACCATTCACACAACACAACACAACACAATTTTTTTATTTTATTTTTTTCAATGAAAATTGTCACGCCTCGAACCTAACTATAAAGACAGGCACGTGACAACCGCCACACGCTTATAAAGTAAGCACCCTACAAGTGTGCATGGTCTTCTTAGCAACTAAAATTTATCCTAAAAAATTAAATCAAATAAATCCAAACTACCTCAACAATTTTTTTATGAATAGATTTCCAACAAAATCCAAACCTCATGTACATAATGCCAATTGGCCAATAAATATAAAACTATTAGAAGACCATCCAATCCCAAAATCACTAAGCTTCTTTCCTGCTCCCAACACAACATCAAAACTCCCAAAACTTGCTATTCTTCACAATTTGAAACTGGGGGGGGGGGGGGGAAGGAGTGAGTTGACAACTCAATAAGTAACCAAAGTCCTAATAAGTTCTATTAAGCAATAGATTTGTAAAGTAATAAGATGTAATATAAGTCTTCAAAAGTTGTAATATACTATGGGTTTTCAAAAAAATAACTAAAGAAGTTTCATAGTCTTAAAATAATAAGTTGCAAATAGATCACATACTTTAATCTGACAAATATATCATAGATTGTTTAGAAAGTAGTTAGTTTTCCATATATCAAAGCTATAACTTACAATATGTTCCAAAAAAAATACATATGCAGTTTTAATGACTCAAAATAGTTCAAATGCTTAAACATTTCCAAAATCACATATGTAGTTTTAAAGACTCAAAATAGTTCAAATATTCAAATGTAATTCATATTCTTAATAATCTTATGACTATAGTCACGCTATATCCTCGTGACTGAGCATCAGAGTACCAATGAATAACCCCCAATGGCTGAGTATCAGAGTACCAATGAATAACCCTCATTGGTTTGGGTATCAGAATACCAATGAATAACTCCCATTGGTTTGGGTATTAGAGTAAATTCATGTCAGATTGTCCATAATCATATATATGAAATCATAGTTTCTAACAAAAATATATCTTATTCAAATACATATATATATATATATATATGTATGTATATATATTTAATATTCAATCTATTTGTGATATTTCTATAATTCTTTACTTTAAATCAATATAGCTAAAAAAAAACAATTAAATATAATAAATCTTATATTCAATGCTTATATATATTTGTGAAAATTCTTTATTCTTTACTTTGAATTAGTATAGCTAAAAACAATTAAATAAGATACATCATATATTCAGTAATCAAATATATTTGTGATAATTTTTTACTTGAAATTAGTAATACAATAGAAATAAAATTGTAACAACTGTAAACAATTTTCAGTAGTTAATATATGCAAAATAAAACCAATTAGGATAAGGTTACTTACCTCAACTAGCTCACCACAAGAACTTCTCCCTAACACTTTCTCCAAAATCCTTAGATCTCACCTAACAATTTACAAGCACCATTTACTCAATAATCATATAATTCAAGAAAGACTTATAATAGTACCTGACTAGAAGAAAGACTATTAAAAATATCTCATAATTGTATGCTATCTCACACCAAAATTCCACCTAATCATAATATTTTTCTTTATATATATATATATATATATATTCTGCCACCATTTATGCCTTAAAAGATAAGGCTATAGCACCTAGTAGTAGTACTATGTCACACTAGGAAAGACAAGGACGTGTGTTACACTTACTTTACAGCTTTCTTCTTCTTCATTTCATTTTTTTTTAATAACTTGTCAAACCTCAAACCTAAACCCATGCTTATTAGACTTTTTTTTTCCCCAATTCCATCAATTCGGGCATAGTTTCTTAAACAACCAAACTGTGCAGAAAGTTGACCCTTAGACCCATCACCCCTAGAATCTACAACTTCCAACCACGCTTATCGTAACAGAGCGTGTATATATGTATATATATATATACATATATATAAAATTCTAAAATGCTGAGTACAAAAAAATCTGTAGGTAGTAGCGTCCAATTGGCCGAAATATAAATCTAAACGTTTCTTCGTTTGCATCATTAAAACTCTTGAATAATTAAATAGTTTTATTACTGGTCAAAATATCAACATAAAAAAAAAACACTCTAATTCCAAATAAGCTTAGATTTGACAAGAGAAAGATTCTTAGGCTCTTACCTCAAGGGTGTAGTCAATCCTTCTCAACTTCAGTCCTTTGGGTAATCTCCTCTCTCAAAATATCCCCCCTATACATTGCTTTGATATATATATATATATATATATGTATATAAATATAAATATATATATATATATATAGCTAGGGTTTCAACCTTATTTTTAAAAAACTCCCTTATAATTAGAAATTATAAAATTTGCCCCACAAAAAATTTACTTAAATATCCCTCCTTTTAAATCTTTTTTTTTTTCTGGGTATTACAATCACCCCCACTTATAAGAATTCAGTCCTCTGAATTCATCATAAACTGAACCAATTTATCATGCTTTTGCTGCGCTACTCTAAAACTACAATCGTATTGGTCTATACAAATTTATCTCCCATCACCACAGTAAGAGAAATTAAACTATGAAGAATTCCTTTTTCTTATTTTAATGCCTATCACTCGACCCGAATTGCACTATAATTTACCTCCATAGTTAATATAAATTTCAAAACCCACATGTTCAAGTAAACCCAATAAAAAAAAATGATAGTTTCTTCAATAAGTAATCTCCAATAATTCTAAATGGTGAAGGAGCCTTCGAGGTTGTGGTAAAAGAAAACCACAATCAAAGTCTACTATAAATCATTATGCTCTAACATCCCATTGAGTTGTATATTACTTCCACTTAAATATAAGTTCAAAACTATTTCACAAAATATGCATAGACTTTTCCTTCCTCAAAATTTGTAAAATAAAATTTCCAAAGCAAATGGAGCCATGATGCTTCCGCCGCATAATCTCTTACTCAATTACCCATAGTTTAAGAACAACCATATTACGAAAAATATAAGATTCTTTAATGATATACATATCTCTAGTCTAAATAGCTCTTTAAGTTCCTTTCAATATGAATAAAAGTTCCAAGGCCCATTCGTTTAGATTAACCACAATAATTGATTTTCCATCAATTATTAATTTCAACAAAATTCCAAGGCCTAAGTAATCTCCAAAAATTACAACAAGGGAAATCCACAATTTTGAGATTCACCACAAACCATTGAATGCTAGCATCCGTTTAATTCTCTACCTCAAAATCAAGTAGTGCATCCAAAGTTCCAATCCTTCCTAAGTTCAAAACAAATTTACAACATATGCGTATATCACTATATCTTTTCTACCTCAAGTTTTTGTGAGATAGAAATTCCAAAGTCTCCATAAATAATCTATTGAGCATTGATATAAGGGTCTGTCATAGAACATCTATCTTAATCATAAATTATCTTCACAAGTAAGTAACATTTATTCGCCTTTAACCTCTAGATGATACTTGGGCTAGAACTCATTAAAGAGATGGGTTCCTTATAATTACATTGCCTATTATGAAAACAAGTCTCTAAGTATACATAGGCTAGAAGGGAATAGTCCATGAAGTATCTCAAACCCCCTTTTTGTTTTGTTTTTTTTTTTAACTAGCAAATAATATTGTCCCAGCAGCCTAGAACTTAGAGTACAATGCAACTTTATAATTATTAACCACTTGTCAATATAAAACAAATGTGCCACAACTGACTATAATTCAAATTGTAATAGTTTTTCAAAATAAACTCTCTTGCCATCCCAAAACCTTCAATATCCAATCAAAATTATGGTTCACTTGTCCAATTCAATACTACCACGTTCTTGTGTTGTATCCACCTTATTTTAAATTGAGCCAATCCATTAACTCTTATTAGTTAAAATTCAAAGAATTACATTTTTGGCATCAAAACTTATTCCCCATGATATTAAACAATCCTCCAAGTCCATAGAAAGAAAATTATGACCTCAAACTTCTAAGTAATAGAACATGTCTCAAAAACATTTAGGGACTACCTCACACAAAAATTAGGCTATGGTGATCCATGTAGGTCAATGCTAACAAGGACAATGATCCATCAATTCGGGCACAGTTTCTTAAACAACCAAACTGTGCATAAAGTTGACCAGTAGACCCATCATGCCTAAAATCTACAACTTCCAGCTACGCTTATCGCAACGGAGCGTATATATATATATATATATATATATATATATATATATATATATATATATATATATATAATTTTAAAATGCTGAGCACAAAAAAATTTGTAGGTAGTAGCGTCCAATTGACCGAAATATAAATCTAAACTTTTCTTCGTTTGCATCATTAAAACTCTTGAATAATTAAATAGTTTTATTACTAGTCAAAATATCCACATAAAAAAAATACTCTAATTCCAAATAAGCTTAGATTTGACAAGAGAGAGATTCTTTAGCTCTTACCTCAAGGGTGTAGTCAATCCTTCTCAATTTCAGTCCTTTGGGTAATCTCCTCTTTCAAAATATCCCCCCTATACGTTGATTTAATAAGCTTATATGTAGCTAGGTTTTAGCCTTATTTTCTAAAAACTCCCTTATAATTAGAAATTATAAAATTTGCCCCACGAACAATTTACTTAAATATCCATCCTTTTAAATCTTTATTTTTGTTTTCTGGGTATTACAAAAATGATAGCCAAGAGTTCACACACTAATACATTATCAGTTACTAGCATTAATTAGATAAAAATTGGCAGAATATCTGCCTCACGAGCTCACACAACACATCTTAGAAAGAGTAGAGAGAGGACTAAGGAGAGAGGTCAAATTAGAGAGGACTATCGAGCCACAGGCTTTAGCAACTTTTAAACCTTGATAGATGCTAGCTATCGAGATTTAATGAACATCACTTCTTCACTTGATTCTTGTACAAACTTGCATGGCTTTAACACTTAAGCTTGGAACTTTGTTTCTTGAAATATTAAATACATCCTAGATCTACTCAATTACAAGTAAAGTGCGTTTTGTCAAAGGATTAAACCAATTACATATAATATTGACATATGTTCCTAACATCAAATCACATATGTCCTAACAATCTCCCTCTTTGGCAATCCGTGACAAAACCACAACAAAAAAATGAACATATGAGAGAAGTCATAAATTACCCAGCTCATACTCACTTGTTGAATACAATAAAATCTATCCTAACATAAACTCTTGAAAAACTTTGCAAGAAGAGAGTTTATGGCAAGTAGACTTTGACAACTTGTATTTCTGAAACACTTTAAACAAAACTCATCAAGGCATCTTAGCATGAAACAGAAATAATAGATTGCATACAATAAAAAAGAAACATGTGTATAAAGATAGAAAAGAAACAACACATGGAGAGATAGATGAAAGAACTGTAATAACAACCTCAAATGTATATATATCAATGTAAGTGCAAGGTTTGTTATCACAATATGATCACAAGATCTAAGGTACATGAACAATGTATCTGAAAATAGAAAGAAAAGAAAAAGATACGTAAAGTCGTCACTACATCCCTCAAAAAACTCACAAAAACTGTGGACACTCCCCTTAACAAAAATCTCCTATACTAACCCTCCCCCTATGTGTATGACTACTCTTATGTTAAAACTACTCCCCCTTTTTGTCACGAGTGACAAAGGGTAAGTACATCAAGTAGACATATCATCACCACTGGAAGAGCTAGCATCAGTGTCCTCATCAGCATCATCACTGCCAGAGCCATCGTCACTCTCATCCTTGGAGGCCGGTGGAGAAGGAGAAGAAGCAACTGTGAAACCACCCATGACAGCCTGTCATCATGCGATACGACCTACACGGGTGTTCACCTAACACAGCTCATCACTGAGTGCGTCAAGGCGAGCATCCATGCTCACAAGCTATGCCATGATGGCCTCAAGAGTCACTCCACCCGCAGAAGACGAAAGAGCGAAGGTGGATGGAATGGTAGAAGCTAGAGGGGTTGCTGTCTGTATTGGTGTCCGCCTCGAGAGAAGTTGAGCATCACTCCTTTTCACGGTAGCGGCGTCAATGATACACATAACTGGGAAAGGGACGGACAGAGGAAAGGAGACAGAAAAATGGCAAAGAATCCGCGTGATATCCGAAGGAAAAATGAGCTTATCACAGGTTGCCGTATCCCTAAAGACATCTATAAGAAATAAGTTGAAGTGAAAAGGGAAGTTAATGGAAATGTCCTCAAGGAGGGATAGCAAAAACTGAGCACGAGGCTCTGTGATAGTGTTATAGCGAGACAATGGATAGATAACGAATGTCATCACTATGTTTAAGAACCTCGGGCCTTTAGCAAAGGCCGAACAAGGGGTGTTTTGAAGATCACCCAAAGATGAAGGTGTCTCACAGAAGCGAGACGAGAGTTCATCTTTGGACATTGTCCTCAGACGCTTCTAGCCAGGGTAGTCAGGATGCATTACCCTAGGGACGTGTAGTACCTCAGAGACAATCTCTGGAGTAATAACAATGCGCGTACCTCGAAAGCGAGAGAAGAAATGAGGTATAAAAGAATTAAATTCGTGCATCTTGGAGTAAAACTCCTGTATGATCACGAAAGGGCAAGTGACCAGGGCGTCACACACTGACTCCCAACCCCTACTTTGAATGACAGTGGGCAGGTCGATATCGAAAAAATCCAATAGATAGACTTGGCGTTCCGAATGAATGCCCCGTTGAGAGAAGTTTTTCAAGAAGTCCTTATGGGCTTTCTCATCATGGAACCGTACGTGTGATGGAGTAGGATCAGAAGAAGATGTCCCAGAATGAAGAGGGTTCTAAGACGGAGTGGATTTGCCTTTGGGTGCCATGACGCAACTAATGCAAGGAAGAGAGAGAGAGAGAGAGAGAGAGAGAGAGAGAGAGAGAGAGAGAGAGAGAGAGAGAGAGAAAGAGAGAATCAGAAAAGCACCAACAAAATACAATATATAGAGAGAAACTTGAAGGTACGTATGCATGAAAATGCATGAACATGTGATATGCAAAATTAAATGCATCATGGGCTCAGCCCAATCCAAATCTACCAGCACACAACATATCAACAAAGTAAACACACATCTAAAATACATGAAACATTGTTATAATGCACATGTGATGCAATGCATGAAGTTTTAAACATCATTTTAACAAAACCCATCCCAAAAATTGAGCAAAAACTTCATTGTCTTTGAAAAATCCCAAAAATTTTCAAAAACCCAAAACCTATACCTAAATGCATAAAATGCATGAAGAATGAGAGAAAAAGATCATACCAAATGGAAGAAAGTAATCTTTAGATTGAAAATCTCTTGGGAATGAAGTTTAGAAGGAGAGAAGTGTGTTTAGGAGGTGAAAAGATTGAAATCTATCGAGAGTGATTGAGGAGAGTGGTTCAGAAATTGCGAGGCGCGTATATATAGGAATCTCATAAAGCTCAATCAATCGAGAGCTATCGAGAGCTATCAAGCTTTAAAAAGGAGCGTTTTAGCTGTTGAACCAGCTATTGAGGATCTAATGAGAGGATTTCAACATAATGAAGCTTGATGGATCAAGGTGGCTATCGAGAATCTATCGAGCATCTAGAAAGTTTCTTGATGGATCGAAGCAGCTATCGAGAGTTATCGAGATTGCGATAAAGATCAGTTGAAGGGTCTCGATAGATAGTCTAGCTGTCAAGAGCTATCGAGATTACTTAAAAATAGTTTTTCACAGAAGAGAAAAACACAGATATGAATGCAATCAAACATGCTACTCAAACAAGGATCCGAACAGCATTTCAAGCTCTCAAAATCATCTCTCAACATAAAAAAAAATGATGTGCACATAGATCCAAAACACACACACACACACACACACACACACACACACACACGTCTAACCAATTTTATATTTCAAAAATAAGTTAAGACAGTTTAGTGAGCATACACTAACACATGTATTCCTTGTGATGGTCAAATCACGTTGTATCTACACATATATCAAAAGTAGCAAAGAATATTGCGTGTTGTGTGTGAAAAATATCGCAAAATTGCATGAGTGTCTACATGTTATGACGATTTTAGATATGAGAAAATCACTTTAACTCACACACAATCATAACTGTTTGATGGGGACTATCACCTTCGAGGTACATCCTATGACTCGCACATATCTTAGAATACATGCTTGCAATCATATAAAGCATTTTGATCTTTTTGCTTTTATTTTTTCTTTGCATATTTTTTTTTTCTTTTAAGCAAACCATGCATGGGCATATAGGAGAAAGAAAAGAAATACCCAATTATATTAAGCTTATGACATTGCACTTTTGCTATTTCGAAGCATACGGATGTCATTTCATGATTGGCGGGCAACAGTGGCGAGATGGTTATTTATGCCTTTCTCTTAAGATTTTCTAGTCCTTTCCATCAAAAAGAGTGATATGAGTGTTAAGTACAAGAGATTACTTAATCTTACTCATCACAAACATGAGCCACAAAGCTTACTTGCTTAGTTGTGCATAGAGATGCTCATCTAAGCTACAAAGGATACAAAGTTTAGAAAACTTTGTTTTAATGGCCATCTAAGGTACACAAGTACCAATGAGCCACAAAACTTTGTTTCAATTTAAAAAAAAAAACAAAATAAAACAAAACTGAAAACTAACCAAACAAAAACATGTTAAACAAAACAAAGCAATGCATAAAACTAGTCTGACTTAAAACAATAGAGCAAAACACACAAGTAATGCAAAAACAAAAAAAAAAAAAAAACAAGAAGGGGGGAGAAAGAGAGAGAAGAAGTGGCAGAATCACTTAGAGCCCTTTTCCTTCCACACCTTGGAAGAACCTTTCTGTTTAAAGAACTTTTGATCCGGCGGTGAAGGGGAATAGTTAAAACCGTTCAAGTTTGAAAGGAATATAAGGGCTTTGAGAAGATCTCCAAGAGGAGCAAAAGAGGATGGAAATTGATGCTGGTTTCCCAACGCGATCATGTTGTTGCTTTGTTGAGTAGCTAACCACTTATAGCAATTAGGTCGAGTATGTCCAGCTACCCCACAGTGATGACAGAGATACTGCTTCTTCTGTTTAGGCTTTTGTTTGTTTCCCTTCTTAGCCCTAAGGTTCTTAACTTCTTTCTTATCGAGCTTAAGGGGTGCTCTTAAGATAGACTTACCCTTGTGTATGTTCTCACTAGCTAAGTCATTTTTAACATCATTGTTCTCAGTTTCAACATTATTTGCAGGAGAAAAAAAAAACAGTAGTACTGAAAGAAGCAATATTAGAAGAAAAGAAATCATACCCTAAATCGGTTCGATCGGAAGCAGATTTTTGAAGACTAAGCATCTCATCGAGCTTAGTGCTTGAAGTCCTTTCTAGCTAAGCTCTGACTTAGAACAATTCTGCCTCAAGCTTCTTGGTCTTCTCAACTAAGAAATTATTCTCAAATCTTAGTGCTCCAATGGTCTGATTAGCTTTATCAAACTTTGTGGAGAGTTCTTCACATTCGAGTTCCACATCACTAAGCTTCTTGGTGGTCAACCTATACAACTTCTCATACTTTTCTGAGACCTTGTATAACTTTGCATAGGCTGTGTGAATGTCATCTTGTTCATCCATCTTTTCAAACTTAGACTCGACCAATTCTTCTTCTTCATCCACATCTTCAACAATCCTTTCAGTAGGATTGACAGTGGCAGTAAAGGCATTCAGGATTTCGTCATCCTCATTGTCGAAATCATCCTCAGGTTCAGTGTCGCTTAAAGTTGCAGCAAATGCCTTGCTTTTCCTAATGGTCTTGAGATATGTGTGGCACTCCTCTTTCATGTGTCCAAAGCCTTGACACCTGAAACAGTTGGGTCCTGAGGGTTTAGTGTACTGACTGCCATCTCTAGAATCCTTCTTCCCTTGATTGTAGCCCTTTGCATGGGCATTCTTCATGAACTTCTTGAATTCCAGGGTGATGTAGGACTTCATTTTAGAATCTTCATCGATGGAAGACTCATTCGTGTCACTGCTCTTGGACTTCAGTGCCATGCTTTTGTTCTTGCTCGATTTCCCAATCCTAGGCAAACCTAACTCATAGGTTTACAGATTGCCAACCAGCTCTATCAAAGGAATTTTGTCTATATCCTTTGATTCCCCAATCGCAGTAATCTTGGCATGGAATCTCTCGGGTAGAGATCTGAGCACCTTTCTTACAATCTTGGGTTCAGGAATGGTTTCCCCAAGGTTAAAGGTTGAGTTCACTATGTCCTTAAGCTTGGCATAGAGCTTATCAAATGACACATTTTCCTCCATCTTAATCTCTTTGAAGCTTGTAGTGAGCCTCTGAAGCTTCAAATCCTTGACAGCCTTGGTTCCCTCATAGGTTGTCTGAAGGATGGTCCATACTTCCTTAGCAATTTTAGTAGAGGATATCTTCTTGAATTCCTCATTCGTGACTGCACTGAATAGAGCATTCAATGCCCTGTTGTTGAAGTTTGCCGCCTTGATCTTAGCATCATCCCAGTCGGCCGGCGATTCCGTAAGCTTGGTCCAGCCTATCTCCGCAGCCTGCCACACTTTATCATCTGAAGACTATAAGAAAGCTTTCATGCGAAATTTCTAGTATGCATAGTTAGTGCCATCAAATAAAGAAGGTATAATAAGATATTGTTTTCTATCCATGACAAACAGGGGTGAATGGATCACACAGCAAAGATTAAAGCCTAATCAAAGTGTGCCTGCTTTGATACCACTTGACAGGCCAAGAATGTGTTGACCCCTTGTGAATATTAGGGGTGTGCGCGGTTCGGTAGGGGCGGTTTTTTTCCAAATTTATTACCGAACCGATAGAGATCGGTTTTTTCATAATTGGTACCGATGCATACCGCCTAAGGTCGGTTTTCCACCCTATAACGGTGCGGTTTTTTGCGGTCGGTTTAGTCGGTATGGTCGGTTTAAAATATTAAAAAAAATTATTTTTTTTTTAATAATAAAAAAATTGAGCTTTCAAGCCCAATATCAATATATCAACCTGTTCAAGATTTGAAGTAAATACAAATAGTTTTTTTATTTAGCAAGCCATCAAAAATCTAGTCACACACAAAACAAAAGCAAAAGAAAAGTCAAATTAAAATCACAAGTCACAACCTCAATCAAATATCCAACCTTAATGTTATACTATTTATATATATAAGCAACTAAGCTTCTGTGTTATGTACTATTTATATAATATTATATTATTATACATGTAAGCAAAGCAGCTACAAACAGCCAACCTTATTAAAATATTATCTTATTTATTCTGAAAAGTTAATATTATATTACTTATATATGAAGCATCCGTGTATATATATATAATATTTAATATGTCAGCAGCTACACAATTCTATAAACACGAAACACTGAACAGCCAACCTTAATAAATAGTTAATATTATATGTAAGCATCCAGTGATCCAACCTTAGTATAATATTATATCTATATATGTAATGTAACTAAGTAAGCAGTAAAGCAGCTACTTCATCTTGGACTCTTGGAGTTGGAGTGTTGGACCCCCCACAAAATAGAAAGACAGACACCATGGTTTCTACCTTTCGGGTTAGAGGGAAGTGTGTATACAAATGAAGTTTTGACTCAGTGACTCAGCCAAACTTAATCAAACATTCAAAGTTTCAAACCAACTTAATTACCTTATCATTCATGCTTTCAGCTTTCCCAAACAAATGAAAAGGAAAAACAGTAAAACACAAAGAAGCTTACCATTTTTCTGCTGCTTCTGCACTTCTGCAGCTCTGCTTCAGGCGAGACTCGAGAGGCGAGAGCGAGAGAGAGAGTTAAAAGATTATGAGTGAAAAATATGAATTTATACTTTGAGAATCTGAAAACCTAGCATAAAACGCACCGTTTTGCTTTTGTTTTTTTAAATAACACCATACATTGATACGAGTACGACGTCGTTTATCAGCTTTATAACCAAAAAAAAAAAAAATCAGAATGAGAAGTATAGCATCGGTTCGGTTCGGCCATAGTTGCGGTTTCAGATTTCTCAATCCGGTGATTTCACCGCACTAGCATCGGAACGGAGGGCGGAGTCCGAATGCCGGCCTCGGCTCATTCGGTCGGCGCTACAGTCGGGACGGTTTCGTCGGCGCCGGTCGGTTGGGTCGGCTCTGCTCACTCCTACTTGTGATGAATTAATTGATTAATTAGCCAAGTTTATTAATTAATCAAATTAACATACAAAATGTGTGGTAGCACAAACAAATCACCAATTAAACTAAATGCAGTGGAAAATAAATTGACACAATGATTTGTCTACGAATGGGGAAAAACCTATACGGCAAAAACCCCACCGGGTGATTTTAAGGTCACCATTTCCGAGAATTTACTATTATCAAAACAAGCAGTTACAAGTAAATGAATCCCAGTACCTTATACCAACCTACAGTTGAACCCTTACCCCAATATCCAATTGGACTTGTTCTGTAGTGACAATTTCTCCTTTTCAGTGCACGGCTCTCAGTATGTGACTAACCAATTGTGCGGATCCCAGTACGCGACTTAATCACCAACTTAAGAAAGATGTTGGTTACAAAGTTCTTCAGTTCATCCAGACGATGAAGATCAAAAAGTTGCTTGGTCACAAAAACCTATGGTGTACAAAACATAGCAGCTTCTTCAAAAGGAAGATGAACTAGGGTAAATTCTGTCTCCGGTCACAATTTGCATGAACTTTAGCAACTATGTAACCTATGAAGGCCCTTAAAACAATCCTTATAGATGTTTAGGGTTGTGAGAAAAGAAAGTCCAAACATATATCCACGGATTGAATTCAAATCAGTTCTAAAAAACTGAATTTCATAAACCTCGATAGATAGCCATCTATCGAGCTAGCTATCGAGTCACGGGCTTCAGCAGTTTTTAAACCTCGATAAATGCTAGTTGTCGAGCTTTAATGACTTCTTCACTTGATTCTTGGATAGACTTACATGGTTTTAACACTTGAGCTTGAAACCTTGTTTCTTGAAGTATTAAACACATCCTAAATCTACCCAATTACAAGTAAAGTGCGTTCTGTCAAAGGATTAGCCAATTACATAAAATATTGATATATGTTCCTAACATCAAATCACATATGTCCTAACACAACATATAATACAAGTATTTCGTAAGGAAGAATTTAATGAAAAGAATAATTGCACCACTTTTACAATTTCCTTTATGATTTATGAATGGACTGACATATCCTTTAGTTTGACAAATATACCAAGTAGACCTCAGATCATAATAAATGACATATGTTAGGTTCTAAAAGTTTAGAACAATTGGCAAATCGTGAGCACACAAAAACATGTAAGCTGCAGAAAGAAGATTTCAGAATCTGCCTGGTTCGATCGATTGAAAAACAGGCTCGATCGATCGAGAATCGTATCTGCAGAATTTTAAGTTGGCCCAAACTGCAGTTCTAGCCCATTAAGGATTAGGGTTTCAAATCTACTTCTCCCACTATATAAAGGAAACCCTAAGCACGTTTTTATAAGGCTTTTTAGAGAGAGAAGAGTGTGTCTCTTTTGTATTTAGGGTTTTGTTCCTAAAACCTCTCTTATTACTTCTACCGGTGTTGTTCCTTGAAGAATCTCCGGTATTGCTGAAGTTGCTGCCTTCTCTAGTCATCAAAGGTGCTAATGATCTAAACCTTCAAGGGTGGTCTTGGAGTCACAAACAGGAGAGTTTGTGTTGCTAAACCTTTGAGTGGGATCTCAAAGTCACAAGCGTGGGTGTTTGTGTTTTGCAAAGATTAAAGAAAGAAGGAGTCCGTGGATCTCGGAGCTATCATGGGGTCGTGGTAGTAAGTTTCCTACACTTGGGTAGCAATAGGATGTTAGTGGTCTAAGTCTTATTGTGTAAACTTCAATTCTTTCTAGTGGATTTGCTATTTTACCTTGAGGATAGCTAGGTTAAATCATCCCCAGGTTTTTTACCGGTTTGGTTTTCCTGGGTCATCATATCTTTGTGTTCTTTATTTTTCCGCTGCTTTACATGATATGATTGTTATTGTTTTAACCTAGATCTGAATAATAAACCTAAGTATTCACTTGGTTAATTAATTAGGTTAAACAATCTAAGTTTACAGGGGTCTAAACGATCTGACAACATATTTACACCTTTTACAGTAATATCAAACACTTACGTAAAAGATGTTTTAATAAAAGAAGTTTATCAACTATTGCTAGAATCCCCTTTATTTAGAATTAAAGAAAGTACTAGTTGTGGTAATTTCCTAAATGAATACAAAATAATCCAATAGAGTCAATTACAAATCCCTGATAATGAAAGAATTGATGAAGTAACATTATTTGACATATTCCGGCAAAAACAAATATATGTAATAGAAATAATTGTGATAGATTTTATCCCTTTAAGTCACTACAACATTGATAGACTATACCATGACTCTTATACTATTACCCAGTAGAATCACAACAGTATTGAGAAATATATTTTATATGAAAAAAACACTACTTTAGATTTCAAAAGTGATTTTCTTAAAAACCTTTTTAAAGGAATTTTACAGGAAGTCTTCAAAAAGAATTTTGAAGAAATAGTACAAAAAGATGTTAATTTTCAAAATGATGACATAGCAACTAATCCTTTTATCGAAAGTCAATTGCTGACTAATATGGATAAAAGACCTTCCAGGGCAGACTGGAAAAGAAAGGGCAAAACACCAGTGGTGCAACCTCATGAAATCCGAAAGGCTTTAGCGAAGATTTCGGATAAGCATGAAGGCATCTCAATTGAGACAATATCCCTTCAGGATACGTTGCTGGCAGAAGCAATGTATTCATGTGGTGAAGAAAGTGAAATACTGCAAGAAGTGCTTCGTACTGATCTCACTCTTCGGAACGGAGAATTTACAGACTTTCCTTTCATATTAAATTACTTCTTGATAATTTTCAAGCAGTCTTCACCGTTAAATAGAAATCCTTATTCCAAAAGACCCTTAAGGCTTTGAAATTACATGTTGTTGGCACCAGTGCATTTATTGAAGTACTTGGTAGTCAACTCCCTGGAAAGGAGGATGGAGATTCAATCTCCACAAAGATAGAACCCTAGCCTCTAAAAAGCAATCTTATGGGAACAAGCTTTTCAAAGCTCCACCCTAAGATTCAGCAAAAAAAGAGACTTGCCATTAGAACTTTACCTTATGTAGTCCAATAGAATATACTAACCCATAAAGCTATAACCAACTACCATAACAGATGGATGGATCAATTTATAGTTTTAGTTTCTACTACATTTATCAGAGTAGAAGTCATGATAGATGATATATGGCTATACCACAAAGCCACATGGTATGAAAGTTTTGGAGAAATAGAAAGAATTTATGATGAATGCCATCCCTACCCGTGATTACTTATCAATATTGAGATAAAAGATCCAGTGATCTGTGATCCTTCATGGTTATTTGAAATGCTAGAAGCAGGGTTTATCAGCAAATTAATCCTAACCTTTGGAATTCAGATTAGTTTATTTCCTAAAGTCATCCAAGAAGCAGTTGCACAAATTAGAGGACTTAATTATATGAAGCTTACTATTTGGAGCACTCTCTCAGCTTAGGACACTAGCTATTATATTGAAGCTCGGCCAGCACACATTCTGGTCCTTATCAGTGATTATGGGTGTAGCCCTAACTACAACTGGTATACAAGAGATACTTATTTATCACTTGATGATCCACATGCTTTGGCACAAGAATGGTCTAATTTCATGAGTAACAAGATTTATGAAGTACAGAAAGAATTAGACAAAGTCTTCCACTTATATGGCTACACCAGCAGGATAGCCGTATATGGACTAAGACCTTCAGCAAGGAGGCTTATTGGAAAAAGAAAGATTGCTATGGATCCCAGAATAATGACAAAGGATCGTGCCCCCACTTATCTTCCTATTTCACACTGTGTTCTATGTGGCAATTATGGAGTACTCCATGAGCATGAGCAGTATGAAGATTACTCTGATCTGTTAGATTATGATAACTATGTAGATACAGACAGACAGACAAGACAGAATGACAGCTCTCTCAGATAAACCCTCCAAAGACAATTATGACAGAATTTTGTTAACCAGCACGCGTGAATAGCTTCCAGACAAATCCCAACAAGAAGTCACTTCTTGTGATAGACTATAAGGCAGTATCTTGATAGATTCCCAGAAAGACTACTGTTCACTTTTACTGTTTATCTATAGTAATTTCCACAACATTCTACAAGTTTCCACCGACAGATTAACTCAAGTTAACTTACTCAAGTTTCTTTTGAAGATATACCTTAGTTTATTTCATCTATAAAAGGAGAAGACTCAAAAGATAGAAGGGATATCAAGAATTTAGGTCGAAGACATAGGTTCAGTTCTTAGACAGAACCTTCTCCCCCTCCAAGATAGACTCTTGTAATCTCTCTTCTCCTCCTTAACCCGACCTTAGACCTCACAGACATAGACATAGCCTTGTAATCTTTCTTTTACCAATAAGCCTCCTTGCTGAAGGTCATGGTCCATATATGGCTATCCTGCTGGTGTAGCCATATAAGTGAAGTCTTCGTCTAATTCTTTCTATACTTCATAAATCTTGTTACTCATGAAATTAGATCATTCTTATGCCAAAGCATGTGGATCATCAAGTGATAAATAAGTATCTCCTGTATACCAGTTGTAGTTAGGGTTGCACCCATAAACCTAATCACTTAAAAGACAAAAAAGATTATTTACTTAACTTGAAAGATTCTATAGACATACCTGTTGTTTGTATTAAATGTAAAATATATGGACATCATGCTAAAGAATGTGGAAAGAAAGAAAAGGTTAAAAAAGAAAGGATAAAAATGAAACAAGATAAAATAAACATAAAACCAATGACCATACAAGACATAATGACAAAAGTAAAATTAGTAAAACAAGAAATAAAAGAGATTAAGAAGGATAACTCCATAGACATAGATGAACAAAATATTGCAGAAATAGTAAACTTGAGAGATTTTCCTAAACCTTTGACTGATTCTCCAGTATCAGACATAATAATAATAGACCCCCCTGATCCTCCTACAAATGAAGATGTTACAAATATTATTGATTCAAATAATAATAAAATTGACATTAACCACAATAGATGGAATTTTTCAGAGTTTAATAAACAGAGTTATTTTTCAAAAATGGTATACAAAAGTTACTTTAGTAATTAATAAAGAGTTTTCTTTAACAGAAGTTGCCTTAATAGACTCAGGAGCTGACATGAATTGTATACAAGAAGGACTAGTACCTTTAAAGTATTATGAAAATCATCTAAAAGATTAACTCAGGCTAATTGAGAAAAGCTAATAATTAATTATAAAATACCTAATGTTCACATATGTAATGACGGAATATGTTTTGAAATCATTTTTTGTTTAAAAAAAAAACCTATTTTCTATAATTATTTTAGGAAATCCCTTTATGACTTTGCTTTACCCCTTTTTAACGACAGATGAACGAATTAAAACTAACGTGCTAGGAAAAGATATACTTTTTAGATTCATTTTACCCCTTATGCCGAAATAAATTTATTCCCTCAATAATGTCACTATCATAAATGAAATTGATAGAGAAAGAATCTGTAGAAAAGAAAGGCATCTATTATCTTTAAAGAAATAAGCTTCATATGAAAGAATTGCTAACCAATTAACAGACCCCATCTTGAATCATAAAATAAATTTGTTCAAACAACAAATTGAGACAGAAATTTGTTCTAATCTCCCTACTGCCTTTTGGCATAGGAACCGACATATAGTACAATTACCTTATGAAAAAGATTTTAATGAAAGATAGATACCTACCAAAGCTAGACCAATACAAATGAATAATGAATTATTAGAACACTGGAAAAAAGGAATTGAAGATCTTTTAATTAAAGGTTTAATCAAAAAAAGTCTCCTTAAAGCTGTGCTATTTTTTATGTTAATAAACAGGCAGAATTGGAACGAGCAGTTCCAAGATTAGTCATAAATTATAATCCTTTAAATACAACTCTACAATGGATAAGATATTCTATTCCCAATAAGAAATATTTACTCGACTAACTTCATGAAGCAACTATATTTTCCAAATTTGATATGAAGAGTGGATTTTGGCAGATACGGATAGATGAAAAAGACAGATACAAAACTGCTTTTACAGTTCCTTTTGGTCACTATGAATGGAATGTCGTGCCTTTTGGTTTAAAAAATGCACCCAGCGAATTTCAAAACATAATGAATGGCATATTTACACATTTTACAGAATTTTCAATTGTCTATATAGATGATGTCTAATTTTTTCCAAGTCAATAAAGGATCACTGGAAACATTTAGAAATATTTGTCAATATAATTAAACATAATGGATTAGTTTTCTCAGCTACTAAGAAAAAATTGTTTCAAGATAAAATCATATTTTTAGGCCATAACATTTATAGAGGAACCCTAAGTCTCATTGACAGAGCCATACAATTTGCAGAAAAATTTCCAAATGAAATAAAAGATAAAAATCAATTACAAAGATTTCTTGGCAGTCTAAATTATATTTCAGATTATTTTCAAGGATTAAGAATGATATGTAGGCCTCTGTATAAAAGGGTAGAAAAGAATCCTCCTCTATGGACAAACAGACATACTATGATAATTCGATAGATTAAAAAATATGTTAAGCAACTCCCTTGTATTATTATCCCTTCATCCAATTCTTTTAAAATTGTTGAGATAGATGCTTCTAAAATAGGTTATGGTGGGATTCTAAAACATGTAGCAAAAAATGACACCAAAGAACAGATTGTTAGGTTCCATTCTGGCTCTTGGCCAACTATACCCAGCGGTACTAATATTACTCTCAGTACATATATATATATATATATATATATATCCTATTCAAAAGAAATTTTTTATCTCTTTAAAAAATTTATTTTTAGAAAATTTTTTAACAAAGTCCTTCTCAGATAGTCGAAAGATTTTTAACAAAGTCCTTCTCAGACAGTCTCAAAGGAATATGAGTCCCTTTCAGAAATAGACAGCTAACAACCTTTTTGAAAGAATCTCTTTATTAGCATTCAAGCTACACTGAAGCTGCACTATTCAATTTTGCATGAAGGCCTTCATTCAATGCATACTTGCACTTTGTTAATGGTCAATTACTTGGCAAGCAAGATTTCCATCCTAAGGCTAATGTCCCAAACCGAATATTGCCAACCCATTCAACATAAATCTTTAACAAAGATTTCAGACAAAGCATGAAGGCGTCTCTCTAGAGACAACATCCCTTCAGAATAAAATGTCAGCAATGACGGTGGATTCACGTGGTAAACCATAAAGACGGATGACAGAATGACCGACAGAGCAATAAAACTAACAGACATAATTACAAATCAGCTACTATAGCCACTTGCTGGCAATTGGACTAACAAACAGACAGGTTCAATTCTCCCAGACAGATCTTAAAATAAAGACTATTATGATTGATCACTATTCACTAGCACGTGTAAATAGTTGGATAGCTTCCATATAGATCCAAATAGAGACAGATATCAGAGGCCACTTTGTAACAAAGAGACAGATTAGAAGTCACTTGATGGCAAACTACTATTCAGCTTTTATAGGTCATCAATAGTAATTTCCTCAATATTCTACAAGTTTCCAGCGACAGAATAACTCGAGTTAACTTTATTTACTCAAGTTACTTTTAAAGATATACCATGGTTTATTTCATCTATAAAAGGAAAAGACTCAAAAGATAGAAGACAGGTCAAGAATTTAGGTCGAAGACATAGGTTGAGTTCTTAGATGGAACCTTCTCCCCTCCCAAGATAGACTCTTGTAATCGCTCCTCTCCTCCTCAACCCGACCTTAGACCTCACAGACATAGGCATAACCTTGTAATATTTTATTTTCAAAGGATAGATTTTATTTTGTAATCTTGTAACTCTTCAGACAGATTTTATTTTGTAATCCTGTAGCTCCAAGACAAAAGTTTATTTTCAAGATATTATCAAAGACAGAAGCATTTATTCAAGTAAGATTTTACTAGTTTCTATTTTCATATTCCATAATCCATTTTAACTTATTTTGAATATATTTATTTTGTTGTTTTCTTCTCTATTATCTATTTTATCATTGTTTATGCTTCTATATTATTGTTGTGCTCTTTCCTGGGTGGTAAATGGTATCAGAGCCAAGGTTCCCATGTCGTACCTCATCTATCAGCAAGAGCAGGGCAGTGTGTGAGTGCGAAGGAGTGTAGCACTATTTGGAGGTTCGACCCTTATGGGGGGGAAGGGCTTGGCTACTCCAATAGGTGGTGCTTCATGGAGCATCAAAGCATGCTCCATGCCGCAATAAAAATGGCAAATATATCCAAATCCTTTTGTTTTTTGGTTTTTTGATAAGCAAATCCTTTTGTTCTTGTACAACTATCACGCAATCTTTGATAGCTAGATTAAGTTCACTTACTAATGTCATTTTATGTGAGATGCACGCAATAATCTTCACAATGTTTACTGTCTATACTCTGTAGTGTCAAGTCTGTTGTCAGTTGTTGGGTTCAAATTTGGTGGTGAAATTGAAAGCCAAGCCTAGAACGCACGTATTGGATTTGGGGGGACTTTAATTTTTGATTTCGTTTGGGTATGATGTTGTTGGGCTTTTAAGTTTCAACCATGCTATTCTATGGGGCCTTATTTAAACATTTATCTATAAAAATAAAATACCAAAACAGTGGTCTTATTGACAGTGGGTGAGAGATGTAGTTGACATTTGAGGCAACAACTTTGGGCTTTCGAGTTAGATGACTTTTGAGCTTCCATTGTTTTAATCGAAAACGTGGAGAAGAATGCTAGGTTTAACTGAAAGAATCGTTTTTTATTTGTCATAAACTTTTTTTTCTCGATTTTATAGCTTTTAAAAATGGATTGATGGTCGAATTTGTTATTAACCTATTTCAGCCGACCAATCTAATTCAATTTTTAAAACCATGCATATGGTTATAGAAATTAAGAATGAAAAAAGATGGGTAGTGTTAAAGACAAAATTATGATTTTCTTGTACTGATCTCTTAATTTATGGTATATTCTTAATCAACTCAAGAGTATCAATAAATAACTGTAATTAAGTAGTAATGCAGATATGACTACCTGTTATAAATTGTAAACAGTTTATATATATTTGGGTATTTCTACGGTACCCCCCTAAAAAAAGGAGTAGGGATGGCAATTTATATTTGAGTCGCGGATACCCGGCCCGGTCCTACCCTAATGAGCTGAATTTTATCCGGTCCGGTAAAGAACAGGGTTAGTTATGGGTTAAAAAAAAAAAAAAAAAAAAAAAAAAAAAAAAAAAAAAACCTGAAGCAGGTCCTAGTCAGGTCTGGGTTTTTGATAAAACTTGACTTGAAACCTGGCCCGAACCTGGACCTGAATATGACCTGGTTACTCTGAAATTACTAAAAACCCCTTATATATATATATATATATAAGTTGTAAACCCTATTCCTCATTTCCACTCACGCCTCTCATTTCAGCTCATGCCTCACCCTAACCCTCACTCTCTCTCTATCACTCGCTCACTCACTCAAGAGCACGCCTCACTCTGTCACTCATTCTCAATCTCACAGCTCACATCAGTTAGGACTTCTGCTTGAAGCAGCTTCAATGATGGTGGAAACAGGGTGCAATACTGTATTTTTTTCTTTATCGTGCTAATGAATCTATTCTTCAATATTGTCACTATCAACCAAAAGTCAAGAAAAATAAAATGTAATCTTGTTTGTTTTGTCTTATATTATTAAGAAATAACAAATTTATTCATCAAATAGGAGCTTGTCATGAGGTAAAACTTGATTTGGTGAAAGACATACTCCCCTTGCTAACAGTCAATGAATTGACAATGAAATATGTTTTATCCATAATCCCAAAAGCACTGAACAGACTTGACCTAGACACAAACTGATATTTTAATCTGGAAACCCAATTTTGTAAGATAGTGTGTGTGTGTGTGTATATATATATATATATATACTTTGTCATATTGCAAACCTCTCCACACCAAGTGCAAGCTACTCAAAATCAAATAGTCATTGTGTGGTTCACCATTTACATGGGAATTTTAAGACCATAGAATTTTTTAAAAAGCAATTTTTCTCATATTTTGTTAAAAATTAGAGAGTATTGCACTTGTCAAAAGACAAATAAATAAATAAAAATTAGAGAGAATTGAGTGATTGAAGAGATAAATTCATGCACTTTCAACTGCCTCTCAAGTGCGTTCACGAGCAAGTGTTGGCCATGGTGGAAGCACAAACGACATGGTCACACACAAGTACTCCAGAGTCCAGCCTCCCAATACAAACGTTGCAGGATTTAATTGCTTCTCATTAGTCAAACAAATTATATCCAAATCAAATGGGTGGAATGCTATTAGCATGAAATGCCAGTTACATGACAAATTTCGTGCTGAACGAATGTCATCAGAGATCACTCCAATTACACTTGTTTCGAATGCACATCACTTATATCAGCATCTTTTAGTTCCCACACCTTCAAACTAGGATTTTTCCAAGGTGGAGATTCTTACAATATCACAAACGCCCTACACTTGCACCATTCAACCTATGTAACAACTAACAAGTAACAAGTCCTTCAAACTTATTGTCCTAGTCCATGTCGCCCCATCCTCACATAAACACATACCCTCTTGAATCTTCAAGGGTTTTTTTCCATAAGAATCATGCACCACAACAAACCCCAAGTGCATAAACAATAGGGATGACCAAAGTGCACTTTATACGTCTTCCATTGACCAGTTTCAGAAGAGAAAACCCTCATCTTGAGCATCATATGATATCATGATTCTGCAGAACTCTCACCACCTTGTAATGCACAACTACAACACCTCTTCCTACTCGGGCTCCTTGCCCCCAATATTTCATAGGAAAAATTATTAACATGTAAACCCTCTACCAAGGCTGAAACACAAAACCAAGCCATTGTATTCTATAAACAAGCATTTATGGCACTGTCAACAAGGAAGATGAGACTATGACTCTTTGCAATTTTCAGGATGAAAGGGAAGGATGGGAAACTCTAATTTCTTAGTATCTTGATTGTTTAAATTGGTGAAATGCAGATCAGTCAAAGAACCATTAAACCAATGTATTTGCTTAAAAAACATAGCTGTTCAGCTGGGTGAAAAAAGAAAAAAGTACAAATAAGTTCAGTTTGATGCATCTACACTTCTGTATCTGAGAATCTCAACGCCCAAGTAGTCAACAGAACCAGGAACTGCAACATTAGGCTTTCCGACTACCACACGAACAGCAGATATCTGGGGGTGCTTTGTGAAAGTGGTAGATGCAATGAGTTGAGCCACTGACTCTAGAAGATTGTGTGCAGGCCCTTCCACAACTTTTTTAACTATTTTGCATTTCATTTCACCAATTCAAACCATCAAATTTGATCATGTATCAAACAAAACATACATAACATTCAGGAAAATAATAATAACAATAAAAGGAGCATACATAACATACGGATAGTTCTCGGAATGAAAAGATTCATCAAAAAGCACAATTATTAGCATTGGTATTATGCCTACATCATGTAGGTTTGCATTATTAGATGCCTATTAATCATATGCAGCCTCAAGTTATGCCATAAACTTTCACATTTATTGGGAATCATCAAGATGGTTTAAGAATCCATGAAAATTAAGATGAACTTTTGCCCATCAAAGCAAACATTCAAAATGTGAGAATGCATATGACATATCACATTTCAAGGTATTATAAATTTTAGCTTACCGGTAAATATCAGTATAACTAACAGTATCTGACAAGCAATTAGATTTACCAGCTTCCTTTCTTCTGGCTTCACCCCATGCTATCCATGGCACTTCAAACCCCTTAATATGAGTTTGTCTCCCTTCACTATTGCAGCATTCTCCATTGATACTCCTGATTGTCATTGTTTATTAGCCATACACTTCAAAGGGTGGAACGATAATATTAAGCATCAAACTAAAGATGTATGGTTCATGAGGACTATATAGATTAGATGCAAAAAGAACAATGGATGATTCCTATGACAAGTAATAACAATGAATTTTTACAAATTATATATAATAACACCAGCATTTATGATAAGAATCAAATTCCTCATTCTTATGATGAAATTTGACCTATTGACATTACAGTTAATAGAGGTATTGATTTTCCCAATCTGTTCCAGTTGATGTGTCTCACGGACAAGGTAATATTCAATCTTTAATTACATACTATACTATAAAGACTCAAAAAATCAACAGTACCACAAGTTAATCCTGCATCATGGTGTGCCTTCCATAGAATAAAAGTCACAATTCAGCCTACCCCCAATACAAAATCACTTAATATTCAAAATTTCCCAAAAAAAAAAAAAAATATGTATCTTATCTATATAATATATATTCCATCAAGTACAGCGGTTTGCTTCTGACCAAATCTGAATTAAACCATTCAGTTAGTTCACAGGCAGGACAAGGGACCCTACAAAGACCAGACTAATTTTAGCAATAAAAGTTTCATTCCACCATGGCCAGAAAGGAAGGGACCAGCATAAATAAGTGCATACCTATTTGGTTCAATTGAAGATGCATAATTGAGGTTAGTGTTGTAAATGAGAACCACCATAGAACAACAAAGAAAACGGCCTTGCAAGTGCAAAGATTCATGTTTTTACGAATGACAGCAACGAGCTACCAATCCCTGGTGATTATTCTTAACTTTCCATCCACAGCATAAAGACCATTCAAACTCTTACAACCAAAGAAAATAGAAACACCACTAATACCATGATTCTGTTAACAACAATCAGTTGCAAAGTAAAATTTCATAAATAATTTGAAAATCCAAAACAGAAACCAATGCATATTGGAGCAAACAATGTTGCCACAAACAAGGAACATATAGTACTTTTAGATCACACTAAAACACAACACTCAATCAAAATGTTCTAACAATCTATAACCCCCAATGTTTGAAAAACTCACATTATGAATAAATAAAAAAACCCTTTGTTCTCCACAACCATTTTTTCAAAAACAGGCGCATCAAACTAAATATGAACCATAAACCAATCTTCTCTGACATCCATATGAGCAAAAAAGTAAAACCATGAATTACTCACAGAAACTAATATCTTAGTAAAAGCAGTAAACATTTTTGAAAAAACCCATTGATGATTCACAAGAGTACACTCGCTATCACCACCTATGAAGCACGGGTGCGTTTCCGTATTCGGATGCGAGACTCGGCAATTTTTGAAAAAGTAGGGTGCGGGTGCAGCAATTAAAAAATTATTTAAAATATTTTTATTTATATTTTTAATATATTGCTAAGCATACTTTTTCACATTATATAAATATATATTAAATTTAAGAGCAGTAGTAGATAATGACTAAAACATGATGTTCATATTACATTATTACATTACATTACAGCTTATATAAAAAATTATTACATTACAGCTCATATATATTACTTTTTCACAGATTCACAATCACAAGTCACAATGAGTAATAACTATTAATTAAATAAAAAATCAAACCCAAGTCACAACATTATTACATTACAGCTTATATAAAAAATTTTAAAAAATCAGATCACACTATCAGACACATTGAGTAATAGTCGGAGTATGTGAGAGCTATGAGAAAATAAGATTGAAAGCTTGAGATTGATGCCTGAGCTTGAGACTTGAGAATGAGTCGTCGGGTCGGTGAGGATGTGAGTGAGATTGTGTGAGTGTGAGAGTGAGATTGTGTGAGAAAGGGGAGACGGAGAGCAAAGGCAGGGAGCCGTGGCGTGGAGCACAGAGATGAGAGACCAGAGAGTGAGAGAGAGCTAAACATGAGAAGTGAGAAGAGAGACGTGAGAGAGCTGCGGACTGAAGATAATACAGGGTTTTGCTGTTTTTGTCCAAACGGTGCGTTTTGCACTTTTTTTTTAAATATATATTTCTGCCAAATGTTGCGTTTCCCACTTTTTTTTTTTTTTTTTTTTTTTTTTTTTTTTTAATTTTGGCCTGAATCAGCCGGTTCGGCATCAGTATCGGTGGGTGCCGCTGATACGGACCGATTCAGCCCTTATCGGCGCGGATCGACCCGATTCCGCGCGAGTTGTGAAACGAAAAAAAAAAAAAAAGAAGTTGGATGCGGCATGAATGCGTAGGCAGTGGCGTCCTTCGCACGTCGCTGCGTCGGACGCAGGTGCAGTGGGCGTTTTGCCACATCCGTGCATCCCAGATCACCACTAGAACAAGCAAAAATTACAACTTTGTAACTAAGATTTGCATCAAATGTGACAAAGACGATTCAATCAAATTCAAAAAGAAAGAAACCATTAAATTATGCAACTTACCACTACTGAATGTTTCCAAATATTTTAAATTTTCTCCCGGAAAATAATACTTTGCAATCTTGCAGTACTGAAAAAGTGAACCACAGACCAAATGATCAAAGAGAGACCATTTGTTTTGTCGAAAACATTTTAGGGCGGGTCACCCGGCCCAAATAGTCTGGCCCAATAAATTCTATTGTCATGACTCATGAGTAGAGGGCTGGACCCTCTTTTCCAAGGCTCATTTCCTCTTTTCTGGGAAGACCTTCTTGGTGGCAATGGCAATTATGGCATGCTATTGTGAGTGTGAGAGAGTGTGAGTGTTTTTTTTTTTTTGGATGATGAGATATAATTGTGTTTTTGCCAAAAAAAAAAAAAAAAAAAGTCTTCTTTCATCTTGTGGAGTTACAAGGGTGCTAACCAATAAAGCTTTTTGTCACCAAATAAGATACTTAAAATCACATTCTACTTCTAACAAGAATTTGTTGTGTAATCTAAATACTTAATGGACCTTCTGTAGACCTAAGAAAAAGATAATATGAGTTCTTTTACTATGATTTAGTTATCTACTATTGGATTTTGATCGGAAAAATCCACCTACCTCAACTCAAAAAAAGATATTGTGAGTCATTCTACTATGATTTAGTTGTCTACTATTGGATTTTGATAAAAAAATTCATCTACCTCAACTCAAAAAAGTTTTCATAATAGAAATTATTTCATACACATTTATTACACCTCTCACAAATAAGAACTGATCTTGTATATGGAACTCATAAATAGGACTCACATTCATATGGGAAGAGGGCATAGTACACATGATGCACTAAATAATTTCATCACTCAAAGAAAAATAATTGGAGGGATTTTTATTTTTTGTGTGGAATAGGTAGATAGTGAGGGAGAAAGATAATTGGAGGGTTTTTTTTTTTTTTTTTTTTTTTTTTTTTTGAGAAATAGGTAGATAGTGGGGGAGGAGAGGTGGAATTCAAAGCACCAACATGCGATACCATAAAAGATATTATTACCATTGACCTATTACTTGAATCTCAATCATTTTAGCATTTACCATAATAACAATCGAGCTCGAGCTCTTAATTGTTGGAGTATGATTAATTGAGTTTTTGATTGTTTAGAGTGGTAATTAAAGTAAAATAAAGCTATTGAATATTTGAATGTCACAACTGTCATTGCCAAATTTAGTAGCTTGTTCAAGTATAACTGTATAACTAATTTAATTTTCTAACTAATTTAATAATTAAGCCTTTTTCTCTTGATACACAACTAAACGTCTTGACCAGAACATAGTTAATCATGTTGGGAAAAAAAAAGGGTTAAGTATTTTGAAATTTCTTAAGTTTTATTAGTTAGATAATTTTATTGATTGGAATTTTTTTTTTTTTTTAAGAAATAAACAAACATACAAGGGAGAGGGAAAGAAGTTCAACTCTATTTAAAAGTCATGGTAACTTTTAAGGAGGAGTGAGATAAGTTATACTACACACAACATATACTCTTAAGTAATGTGAGACAATTACCCATTCTTTTTTTTTTTTTTGAGAAACAAACACACACACTCACACAAGGAAGAGGGAAAAGGGTTCTAACACAAAGATATACCATAACTCCATTCAAAAGCTATAGTAACTTTGAAGGGATCGATTGAAACTCTAAAGCTGCTTAATTATTATTATGTTTCTAACATCAATTCACCAAAATCCCATGGAGGTTTCACTGTCTGGTTTCAAAGCTCAATTGAGCTATGTTGAACTGCAACGGATGCAACAATTATCACAATCATAACCCTCATGTAGCAAAAATATTTGAAATCTCAAAGCACAATATCACATTATCCTTTTTCATTTCCTTCAAAAGGAAAAAATGAATTCAAGTATTAATGATCCATAAAAACGATTATAAGGACTTGCAACTTAATATATAACAAAAGATTTTATTATACAACAAGCAATTTAACTTATAACAAGCAACATTATGTACACAGTAACGGTAGTGATGTTCCTCCAATCGTGTAGTATAAAAGTTGGTCGATATGATATGAGACTTTTACATTCTTAAACCTCAGGACCAACAAACACAAGCTTTTCAACACAAACCTACTTGTTACCTAACCAACAGATCCCTCAAGCTTCAAACTCATTACTTGATTCACTTCAGAACCAAAGTCGTCAGGAAGCTCATTGAAAACGTCCCTGCAAAACCCAGAAATCATGGCAGCCATGGCTTTCTCATACTCAATTCCCCTCTGCTGAAAGTAAAATAGTTGATCTTCACCAATTTTGGAGGTACTGGCTTCATGTTCAATTTGAGCAGTGGGTTTCTTCACCTGTCAAAACATTTTAGAGTATAAGCCACACATAAGGATGAACAGTTTCAACAAGATAAGGTGTAAGAAGAACTTCAACAAGATATTGCAAAACATTTATCTTTCATTAATGATTTACCAAGGTGATTCGCACCACAGACAATGAGTTTTCTAGCTATCTGAAGCGAACTCTCTAACTAAACAACACCCCCCCCCCCCCCCCCCCCACCCCATTATGGCAGTAACATTTAGAGTGGATCAATGGAAATGACATAATTCCTACCAAAAACAAGCTCAATTGTTTATTTATTCATTTATTTTCTGCTCTTCTCTCTAGGATGACGGTAATGATGCCTTCATTGTGTCACATCTGAAAGACAGATTATAAGAAGCTTTACCATATGATATTGCAATTTTGCAAATAGATAAATAGTTCTGCTCTTTTTTAAGATTACTATTTTTTTCTAATTCATAAGCACAGAGAATGGGTCTTGAACCCATGATCTCACTCTCCACCAAAAACTTATGATTTTGTAACAACTCCATCTATTTTAAAGTGTACCCCAATTAAAAGGTCAATAAATACAGAGGACAACTCCTTTGATACAAAAAGTTGCAACATCTCAGGAGGACATAATACTAGAATAAGTTGCAAAAAATGTATTAACTTCCATCTCAAAATATTATTCCATCAGATCAGAAACAGTATGTCAGTCCCTACCTTTTTTTTTTTTTGAATATGTCAGTACCTTCTTGAAGTGCAGCAAATATGAATAAAAATGGTAAGTTTATAAACATGAAGTAGACATGAAACTCAGTAGACATTAGTTTTTTTTTTTTTTTTTTAATAGGTAAATAGTAGTCATTTGTGGGAGAAGGAAACAAGACAAACAACTGAGAACTGATGTAAATGATAATTAGAGTTTGGAGATACTCCAAATGTAATATCTATACTAGTATTAAATAAAAGGAAGCACTGAATCAGTGCTAAGCTTTACTCGCTCTCATGTATCATATTAAAAAATAACCTCAAAATCAAATTAACCTCCAACTCTCTTAATTGTTTTATTGGACATGTAGATAAAATAACCACCCTATCCCCATGTGATGCATCAACATCTCTATTGCAATTTCTCTAACGAATTTCACCAACCATAAAAATCTTTCCTGGATGTATCAAATTTCCTGATCTCACCATTGAAAAATTTGTGTTCCATACAAAAATCAATCCAATGCTACTTATGAAAACAATCATAAATTCTACTTCATTTTTCTTCCTGCATATCATAAAATGCTACATATTAAAAAAGAAACTCCAATTGATTATCACTGAATATGCAATAATAAAAACTGATACATCAAAAAAAGAAAAATTGATAAATAAAGAAATTGAGGTTCATCGGGGTTGTACATGGGTAGCATACATCAAATATTTATGAGCAGATACTGAAGATGAGACACCTAGAAAAAATTGTCAAATCAGTCAAACGGAAAAAATTCCAATTGCACAACTGATAATTGACTCTAGAATCTATTTAATCCCAGATTTAATTTCTTCAATATTTTACAATAACTTCAACTTGGATGATATCTTTCTTAAGGAGAAAAAGAAAAAATGTCCAAATTCATATGCACTTTCAACAAACATTCAGGTTTATGACCCAAAACTGCAGTAGATAATAGACTGACACATGTAATGGGTATGTCTGGTTCGGAGGAAAATATGGAGGAAGGAAAAAGGGGGAGGGAATGGAGTTTTCCTTTGTTTCATATGGAAAACTCATAAATTTCCTATTCTTCCAGTTCTCTATCCCCCAATTTTTCATTCTCCCTACCAAACCGACCCATAAGGACTAGATACATTGGGTTAGTAAACCACCTCAGAAACTTCAAACCTTCCATGACCAAATGGAAAGGTTTATACAGGACTACAAGAAATAAAAATGAAAAAGAGGAAAAAGATGAAAACGAGAAGAATAAAAAAGCAGCAATTATACACATCTGTAAAGATTAATAGCTCAGTAACCCTAATTTGCAGACTATTTAATGCAGTTTTGGTAAATTGAAATTAGAAATTGTTGTTGTTTTCAGATAATGTCATAAACAGAGTTCACTCTCTCATCTGTCTCTGCCCTATGACTATGAGGACGTGGAGATAATTCTAAGTCCCTATCCCTTGCATGAACTTGAAGTAATTATAAAAAGAGAGGAGCAATGGGGCAACTCCAACATTCCAATCATTAAGAATGCCAGAGTCTTAATTGCCTCCACTTCCTCAAACATGAAATGAAACAATGAAATAAAGTACAATACAAGATACAAACATTTTTCAGATGTAATGAAATCTCTTAAATGCTTAGGTAAAATCATTTTTTTTCCTAAATGGCTTGTAGAACCTCAAGAAAATAGCAAAAAATATTAAAGTTGATTATACTGAAAAATATATAAATATACCTGTGTAGTAGGTCCTTGCACAGAATTAAAGCCCATCTTTTTCAAAGCATTTGCTATCATACGAGGCATTTCCTCTTTCAATTGATTGATTGTTCCCTGCAATTCCATTTTCTCAGCAAAACTTTTAACCTCTACTTCTTTAAAACGAAGCTCAAAATCCTCATTTTCTTTGAAGCGATCCGCTTGACATCGCTTACTACACTGGCTAGATGAACTTGGGCCATACACATCTCTAGGCTTGACCCCGGCACCCATGCCAATGGAGCCAGATATTGTTACGTGGAGGGCACTTCTTAGCGCTTGTAGAACTTACGGGAGGCCAGAATTAGGTGAGGTTGCAATTGCAAATATATCCCGTCTCAGGAGTGGAAACTATGTGTTGCTCTCTAATATCTATTGCTCTGTAAAGAGATGGGATAGTGCTGAGAGAGTGTGAGAAATGATGAAAAAGACAGGAATTCGTAAAAATCGTGGAAAGAGTCGGGTTGAGTTCAAGGGTGTCATTCACCCATTCAAGGCAGGTGATCGGTCACACCCTGAAACAGAAGCAATATATAAAGTGTTGGAAGGGTTGATCCAACGGATCAAGTTGGAGGGATTTACCCGTGACAGAGTTGGTTTTGATGGATGTCTCTGAAGAGGAAAAGGAGGAAAATTTGAATTGTCATAGTGAAAAGTTGGCATTGGCGTATGGGCTCCTGAAAACTAGTCCTGGAACAGATATTAGGGTTTCGAAAGACTTGCGAATTTGTCATGACTGTCATTGTTGGATAAAATTGGTTTCTAGAGTATTAGGCAGAGTGATAATTGTGAGAGATCGAATCCGTTTTCACCGGTTTGAAGATGGTTTGTGTTCTTGTGGAGATTACTGGTAGTCAATCCCCAAAGGCAAATAGATATGTCCTTTTCGGGACATTCATAAGGTTAGAGTGCATAACCAACAGTTGCAATTCGGCTTATTGGCTGATTGACTATTGTTGCTAGTTGAAGAAAAGGTCGAAGACTGCTTTATCAGCAACTTTAGTTGGCTGTCAAAAGTTATGTGTCATTCAAGGAATTGAGGACAACTTGTTTGTTGGCAGCTGATGAAAATTTGGTCAACATCATTTGAATCACTTGATACAGCCATTAGGTGAAGCCTCGCAAGAGTATACTTGTTACTAAAGAGTCCATGAGTTATGTTAATCATTGTGAGTAGCTCATTTTTTTATTATTAATTTTTCTTTTTTGTATTTGCAATTGTCATAGTGATTGGTAATTTTTATCTTTTTGTTGCTATGTCATCGTAGTGTGTTGTTCTAATTTCTTATGGCAATAATTTGTAAATTTCTATGACACCAATTGGTCTGTGCTATGAGATTTGATTATTGAATTTCTCCATTTCTTTTTGAATTTTACATGCTATTGGATACTTGTTTGTTGAATATATATATATATATATATATATATATGTATGTATGTATGTATGTATGTATGTATTTATATAGTGTGAATCCAACCCATAAACCCGACGAATTTCTCCATTTCTTCTTGGGTTGGTTTTTGTGGATTGGGTTGTAATTTTTTTTTAAGCCTTGGTTCAGGTCAAGTTCGAGGGGATATTTTTAACTCATTTACCTAACTTGACCCACCATATATATTAGTTTATTTTATTACCCTTATTTTAATTTTTAATTCGATTTATTTTGGTATTTGAAAATTAGTTTTGATGAATGTGGTAATTTGGAACATAATTTAGGCACATTACGTGAATTATAATAATTAATTTATAAAAAAAAGGGCTTACATAGATTTATGGAAGTTCAAATTTTTATAAGAAATGAAACATGTAAGCACAAATGCACAAATCACCAGCCTAACCCGACCTATGTCGGTTGGGAATTTCTCAACCCAACAAGTTGAAAAAATCCTCCAACTTGACCCATGCACAATCTTATATATCCTCATACAAATAGACATAAGTGAAAAGGTACATCAATAATGCACTGGACAAAAGATATGCTAAGAAAGAAAAGCAGTTTATTCATTTTATGTTTCTTCTGTTTTTCTCTCAGCTCAGTTGTTTAATTAGCTGTCCTGGGTTGGTACTAATGGCAGTTGGCCTCCGTATATCTCTGGGAGCTGGTTCTCATCAATCTCTTCGAGCAGAGTTGATTTTAAACTTTTGTTCTCTACAAATAATATCTGCACAGTATTGGAATATAAAGAGTTAATCAACCATCCTAAGATGCATCTATAAAAGCCCAAGTATTTGTTTGTAAAGTGTGAATGCTCGGATATGTAATGCAGTCTAACAGCATGTATGAAGTTTTCCACTCAATGAAGGTACAAAATCAAAATCTAACCTTCTTCTTGGTATTTTTGTCGATAAAGGGGTATACAATTTTCCATACTGTCATAAATATGTAAGGCGCATGGATGATAAAAACCTTCCCTAATCTTTCTGGGTAGAAATCCTGCCATTACCATAAAGTTAGGAACAGTCTGTCATAAGCCATCTGAATGTAATCGTGTATTTTCATTGCAATGACTTTTATGCTTTTATATGCTCACTATGTTTGTAGTCCTAAGAATTAACAGTAGTTGTATTTAGCTGTCAAAGATTGAGTTTCTTAGCTTCTCTCAATGGGTACTAGATCATTTATTTGGGGAGTTTGCAAGTTATCATTGTGCTAGAACACAAATGAAACGTAATGTAACCTGCAAAATAGATAGTGCTCCAAGGTATGCACGGATGTCACTATTTGAATATCCCCATCCTTCAAGATCGGCAATGAAAACAAATTTCTCTTGTCCTGGGGGCATCCTGATACATCAAGGTTAACCATTTACAGTTTATAATTACAGCAGTGTATTATTGAGTTTCCAATCCAGCTTCACTGTAAATCATGGATAGGGATAGAGATACCTTGAACACAATTTGTCGAGACCATAGACTACAAAACCTGTACAACAAAAGAGTGCCTTGTATGAGCTAAAAGACTTCAACTTCAAAAATACTAGAGTAAAACCAAGTTTTCTGCCTCTTCCCTCTAGTGGAAGGTTTTATAACCTCAATTATATATGCAAATCAGAATAAAGGAGATGATTAATGAAGACATATTTTGACTTGACTTTTTGTTTCAACCCACTTTGATAATCCATCCACCATTTTTGCTGTAAACTGAAACTGCTAGTAAAGTTCTCTCATTCTCTTATAACTATTACTTTGAATTTTTACATTTCATAGAGAAATTGAATGAATAAATTATAAAGGAATGGATACGAATGGAATATATTTAAATAATGGAAAGGAAAAGAATAGAAATGAATGTAATGGAATTAAATTATCTTGTTTGGATGTTTTAAAGAGTAATTCTAGAGATACAAAATTTTTTACAATTTTTTTATAAATTGCTCATGGAGTTAGTGGTTATTGGTAAATAAAAAAGTGTTGATGACAATTTTTATAACCACAAAATATTTTATAACATTTTTACAAAGTTTGATGGTAAAAATGCAGTAAAATAGTTTGTGGCTGTATAAAATATAAGCTTTGCCATCAATAATGGAATGACAAGGAATAGAACGTAAAATTACATTACAACGGTTATTTTTTTGGGATAAAGTTTAGCTACAAAATTGGTTGTAGCTTAAGACTACAACTTTACTTAATAAAATAAATTTTACTACATATTTTGAAAATCTAACTGTTGAATTGCATGTTCTTTATGCTCTTAATACACATGTCAAATTTTGTATCAATCGAATATTATTTACTATATGATCTATATAAGCTTAAATTTATTCATAATTTTAAACTACAAAAACTTGTAATTTAAACAATTTATTGATGGCAAAGCAATTGATCTTTAATTTTCTAAAAATTTTGCAAACATAGAAGATATAAGAAGAAAATGTAATCCAATAGTAGATTAGTTAAATTCACTTCTAATAAAAAAATATTGAGTAAGTTGTAACTTTATGCTACAATCAATTTTGTAATCAAATTTTGTCAATTTTTTTTAATTTTATTTTTGTAATTGTTTGTGTATATGAAAAGTTTGTTTATTTGGAAATATATTAATTTGTAAATTAATACACCTACTAAAGAATAGCTATTACAGCCATTTTAGAGAGGATTTTTTTTTTTGAGTAATTTTAAAGAAAAATGATTTATAAAGAATGATTATTCATTATAATAAAAACATAACCAAACTATTGAATAGCTAAACCATATTAATAACTATTACATTACAGTGTTTATTACAGTCTATCAAAGATATCCTAAATAATGGAATGACAAGGAATGGAACTTTAATAATTTTTTTTTAAGAATAAAAAAAGAAGAAGATTTATTATACTCCAATTTTTATTTTTTAAAAAGAAAGATTTATTATACTTCCATTTAATATTCCATAAATAATTTTTTTTTAAGAATGACATTAGAAGAAATGGAGTGGAATCATCTATAACAAAAGTATTATTATACTCGTATTTTAAAATAAAATGTTAAATGTATAAGGGTATTTTAGGAGTATTAGTAAAAATGTCACTAATTCTAATTCATTCCCTTTTATTTAAACTCTTAAAAAAGAAAATAGTCTTTTCATTTCCTACATTAAAATTCTTACACAAGAAAATAGAAAAAATATCCAAAATTATTTTTTTTCATTCTATTCATTCTTTTTTTCCATTTCTTCCTCCAAAACGAAGTGTTAAGCTCCAAAGAAATTTTAACCTTTGTGTGAATACTTAACAAGAGAGGGAAAATAACATACGCTTGAATTCTTCTATTCCCCCTTTGGTTTGAAAATGTCTAGCACCAAGGACCACTGCTATGGGTCTTCCTGTCTTGTCAAATCCTTGAATAAACATCTTGTTTTGTGCAATTTCATGTGGAAGCTCTGATGCAGAAATTGAACCATTTGGAACAAAGGTTTGCCTCCATTTCAAGTACTTGAGGAATAAGGCAGAAGCCTTCTCCACATTTAAATCACGAGCACGAAGAAATCTTCCAATCATCAGATCATCTACTACCTGCTTGTTAAAACACCACATATCAAAATATCAGCAGTGGAAATGAAATTTAGGTGTCGACATGTCTTCCACACTAAAACTAGTTAATCAATATATTTATGTGTTTATTCCTGAAAAAAAGATTAGTGCAGGCAACTAATCTGTGAAAATAATATGGGTCACGAGCGATTGTATTTCTAAACAAGGCAAACTTAATGTAAATGGTATTTCAAGTGTTTGGGAAATAGTGAATTTAATTACTTAATTATAATTTTAACACTCCCTTTAATAATTGGGGCTAACACAAGATTTTTAATAATTAAAATGAAAAGTAAAGTAAAGACAAAAATTGATCACTTGACAATTTATTTTTAACATTTATGATGGCTGAGGAGGAAGATTTCATCTTGAAAATTCTTGAAGGTGACGCAGTTAATGTGCTTTGTTGCTCTACTTTGGTGCCACATTAGTCTATTGCCTCACTTATGGAGAAGTAGTTTTGCTTCCTTTTCTTTATCCGTTTGGTTAGAGAGGTGAAAAAGTGGGAGGATAGAAAATGGTGGGAAGATAGAAAAGTGAGAGGATATAGAAAATATTTTAATTTCTCTCATTTTTGTTTGGCTAGGAGTGAAAAAATGGAGGGATGGAAAAAGTGCATTTGTATAAATTTACTCATACACCATATATTGTTAAAAAATGATGGCCAATTAAAACAAAAAAGTGACAAACAGCCAAAAAAAAAAAAAAGCAATCACCCAATTTATTAAAAACTAAAAATCATGTCCCAAAAAAAAAAATCATGTCTAGTTAAACAAAAAAAAAAAAAAAAAAAAAAAAAAACTATATCACACCCACAGGCCAGAAAAGAAAAGGAAAAAAAAAAAAAAAAAAAAAGGCAACGTCCAGGAAAAAAAAAAAAAGGCAATGTGCCACCCATAACCCAGGAAATCAAAAAATATGAAAAAAAAAAAAAAAAAAGCTAGGAAAAAAGAAGAAGAAAGGAGATGGATATGGGCATCTTTGTCCATTAAGTAGCCCCATTTTCTACCTTTAGTTTTCTCTTTATTTTGGGGAGAACTTTTTGGTGGGTCCAAAGAGAAAATATCCGGACCCCACCATTCATTTTCCTTCCTCTCCACCCAACCAAACACACTCAAAAAATTTTTCCTAACCATTTTCTCTTCAAAGTTTTCTATCCACCCTATTTCACCTCCAATCAAACACATACTAAGGGTATGTTTGGTTGCAGTGAATACAAGGAAGGTGAAAAATAAGATGAAAAATGGCATTTTCCATCATTTGGTTTAGGAGAGAAAATAAGAAAACAGAAAATGGGGAGGAAAATAATCCCTCCAAGCCCACATTTTTTTATCCTCCCAATTTGAGAGGAAAATGGGGAGGAAAAAATGCTAAATGATGTAATTTACACAAATACCCTCGTTTTATTGCACTCACCTACTCCTCTCACTTTTCCACTATATCTATTTCTTATATATTATACAACAAAGACATAATAGTCAATTTATATAAACCACATTTTTCATCTTCCCATTTTTCTCTTCAACTATACAAAAAAGTTTTCCACCCTCCTACTTTTCCACCTCTCCAACCAAACACATATGAGGGAAAACCAAATCTTTTCTATGCTCCCACTTTTCCATCCTCCCACTAATTTTCCATCCTCTTACTTTTTCACTCCTCCAACCAAACAGACCTTTAAAGGTCTCACATGTGTTGAGATTAGCTAATTCTTGGACTCACTTTGCCCAAGACCTCTTTTGTAAGGGGTATTATTATGGATGGAGATTCTAATCAAATAATGGATGGATGGAGATTCTAATTAAGTAAGGGGTGCTTTAATGGATACTCTTAGAGTATTTGTTAATAGACAAATTTATGAAAATTTTGATATAATTTTCATAGGAAATATAAAAAATAAAAAATAAAAAAAAAACAGTCAATTGTTTTTTTTCTTTTTTTCATAAAATGTATTTTTAAAATATTTCCTAAATTAATACCATTAGGACATCCGTTAACTAATTTGTGTTAAAAGTAAAGATCAAATTTGCTTAGAGTCTTCGCACAATCACACCTACAGTTAGGGGACAGGAGTCATGCCTAAAAAGAAGCACAAATAATTTATATTATGGTGAATTTCAATTAACTCAACTGGATAGATCTCTTGTTATAAAAAAAATTAATTAGTGTTTTAATACAATGAAAAAGATGATATTATAGGTTGAAATTATCTTTAAAAAAAATTTATATTATGGAAAATGCTAAAGCCAACGTAGCATTACTCGTTATGTTATACGGCTGGGCTGGCCCGGCCATGCAGTTGCTGGAGAGCAATTAGTAGAGTGGCTGACGTTCTAGCTGATCCATCATCGATCCAAGCCGTTGTGTGGAGAATATATAATCAATATTGGTATAGCAGTTTAAATTATGGACAGCGCCTAGGACTAGGAGTATTTTTCTTTTTTCTTTTTTTGAAGAAACTAGGAGTATTATCCTTGTTATTGCATTTTGAGAGTACTAAATCTTCTTACCAATAAGTTGAAATATGAATTTTGCATGAAAATAAAAGTGTAAAAACAAAACACATGCAAAATTGAAGAAACGACATAGCTAGGAATTACGGAAGATTGTGGCACCTTGGAGGAGGGATCCTGGGTTTCCACAAAGGATCTCATAAGTCGAATTCTGGTCAGCTCAATCTCATTATTGCTTTTCAAGCCGTTGCCTTCATCATGACATCTTCCTCCTGCTTCTTCTAATTCTGTGCTTTCTCGAGACTCACTTTTGTTGGAGTTCATCATCATCATGTACTTCAACTTCCTGCCTTCTCTCTTCTTCGTTTTTTATTCTCTGATTTCTCACTACACTAGCTCTCTCAACACATTCTGAGACAGATGGCTAACAACAAACAGCTTTAAAATGTGAGGCAATTAAGCTGAACAGTAGTAATGGGGTTCTAGTGCTACATATATATAAACAATTAGCTGCCAATACCAAAACTATAATGAATCAAAAAGTACGGAGTCTTATCAATTATTGGTAATAAGATAAGCTGGTCCGGTGAGTTGGCCTTCCTTGACCTGGTAAATTGTGTAAAATCACGTGTAATATTGTTTAAATGAAAACTGTTGTTTAAAATGCGTACCAAACGCTCTCTTAATATCCCGGTCCAGAGAAAAATACCTGACCTCACTATAGGTTTTTTTTTTTTTTACTTAGAGTATTAAAAAATATATATATATATTAAAAATCGATTAATATCTTAGTGTAATAATAAAAACTATCATTAAAAATGAACGCGGTGAAAACTCTCTTAAAAAGAAGGCGACATTAATTTTTTAAGTTTATTCTTGTAAGGTAAAGTGCTTTTTGTGGCAGTTACATTCCTTAGTACAGTATCGGTGAAAGAAACGTACCCCAGGGCAACTAATGATAATGCAAACCCAACCACCTACATTTAATGTTCAACAAGCTATGCACGACGTATCTACATTTAATGAGCCCTTATTGGTATTCAACTAGCTATGGACGAGCTATCAAAAAAAAAAAAAAACGAGCTATGCACGCAAATAATAGCTGGCAATATATCTATCACATACCCTGACGTTCTACCAACCATGACTCTAAAACGCCTGCTAATCCATTAATAGATAATGACCAAAAGAAATTTACACAGAACATAAAGACAGAAATTTGTTATAATCTTTCCACTTTCCTTTGGCATAAGAAACGACATATAATACAAGTACTTTGTAAGAAAAAATTTAATGAAAAGAATAATTACACCGCTTTTATAGTTGCCGTTATGATTTATGAATGGATTGACATATCCTTTAGTTTAACAAATATACCAAGTAGACATCAGAATATAGCAAATGACATATTTACACCTTTTACAATAATCTCAAATACTTACATAAAAGATATTTTAATAAAAGAAGTTTCTCAACTATTACTAGAATACCCTTTATTTAGAATTAAAGAAAGTACTAATTGTGGTAATTTCCTAAATGAATATAGAAATTATCCACTAAATCTAACCAATAGAGTCAATTACAAATCCCTGACATATTTTCCCTTGACAGAAACAGTTATTAACAATAGTGAAAGAATTGATGAAGTAACATTATTTGACATATCCAGGCAAAAACAGATATATATAATAGACAAAACTATGACAGATTTTATCCCTTTAAGTCACTACAACATTGATAGACTTTACCATGACTCTTATACTATTACCCAGCAAACTTATAGCAGTATTAGAAAGATATTTTATATGAAAAAAACATTACTTTAGATTTCAAAAGTGATTTTCTTTAAAATCTTTTTAAAGGAATTTTACAAGAAGTCTTCAAAAAGAATTTTGAAGAAATAGAACAAAAAGATGTTAATTTTCAAAATGATGACATAGCAACTAATCCTTTTATCGAAAGTCAATTGCAGACTAATAAGCCAAAAACGTATTGACCCCTTGGAATGAATTAATTGATTAATTAGCCAAGTTTATTAATTAATCAAATTAACATGCAAGATGCGTGATAGTACAAACAAATCACAAATTAAACTAAGTATGCAGCAAAAAATAAATTGACACGGTGATTTGTTTATGAATGGCGAAAACCTACACAGCAAAAACCCTACCGGGTGATTTTAAGGTCACCACTCCCGAGAATCCACTATTATCACAACAAGCGGTTACAAGTAAAGGAATTCTAGTACCTTATACCAACCTGCAGTTGAACCCTTACTCCAATACCTAATTGGACTTGTTCTGTAGTGACAATCTCTCCTTTTCAATACACGGCTCCCAGTACGCGGCTTACTCCTTTGCACAAATCCCAGTATGTGACTTACTCACCAACTTGAGGAAGAAGAATGTTGGCTGCAAAGTTCTTCACTTCATCAACAATGAAGATCAAGAAGCACTTAGTTACAAAACCCTAAGGCGCAAAGACGCAGTAGCTTCTATAGAGAGAATAAGACACCGGTCACCTTTTTCATGTGTTCTCCTTGTATTTTCTTATGTGATGGCATCTAAAATAAGCCTTATATATGTCTAGGGTTGTGAGAAAAGAAACCCCACACAAATACATAAGCATGGGCCAAAAATCAGTTTGAAAATTAGATCTGAAAAACTGATTTTCATAATTTTCGACAGATACTTCGATAGATAGTATCTGTCGAGCCTCATTAAACCACGATAGATAGCTATCTATTGAGAAGCTGTCGAGCTTTAATGAATCAACAATTCTTCACTTGTTTCTTAGACAGACTTACATGGTTTCAATACTAGACTTGAACTCTTGTTCCTTGAAGTATTAAACCCATCCTAGATCTATCCAAATACAAGTAAAGTGCGTTTTTTCAAAAGATTAGCCAATTACATAAAATATTGACATATGTTCCTAACATGGGAATCACATGTGTCCTAACACAGACTAATATGGATAAAAGACCTTCCAGGGCAGACTGGAAAAGAAAGGGCAAAGCACCAGTGGTGCAACCTAATGAAATCTGAAAGGCTTTAGCAAATATTTCAGATAAGCATGAAGGCATCTTAATTAAAACAATATATTGTGGTAGAAGCAATGTATTCATGTGGTGAAAAAAGTGAAATACTCCAAGAAGTGCTTCGTACAGGTCTCACTTTTTAGAACAGAGAATTTACAGACCTTCTTTTTCATGTTAAATTACTTCTTGATAATTTTCAAGCAGCCTTCACCCTTAAACAGAAATCCTCATTCCAAAAGACCCTTAAGGCTTTGAAATTACATCTTGTTAGCACCAGTGCATTTATTGAAGCACTTGGTAGTCAACTCCCTAGCAAGGAGGATGGAGATTCAAGCTCCACAAAGACAAAACCCCAGTCTCTAAAAAGCTATCTTATCGGAACAAGCTTTTCAAAGCTCCACCCTAAGATTCAGCAAAAAACGAGACTGCCATTAGAACTTTACCTTTTGAAGTCCAATAGAATATACTAACCCATAAAGTTATAACTAGCTCCCATGACAAATAAATGTATCAATATAAAGTTTTAGTTTCTACAACATTTATTAGAACAGATGACATGATAGATGATATATGGCTATCCCACAAAGCCACATGGTATGAACGTTTTGAAGAAAAAGAAAGAATTTATGACGGATGCCATCCCTACCTGGGATTACTTATCATTATTGAGACAGAGGATCGAGTGATCTGTGATCCTTCATGGTTATCTGAAATGGTAGAAGTAAGGTTTATCAGCAAATTAATCCTAACTTATGGAATTCAGATTAGTTTATTGAATTTCTCCATTTCTTTTTGAATTTTACATGCTATTGGATACTTGTTTGTTGAATATATATATATATATATATATATATATTTATATATAGTGTGAATCCAACCCACAAACTCGACAAACCCGACCCAACTCTACTCCTTAGGTTGGTTTTTGTGGGTTGGGTTGCAATTTTATTTTAAGCCTTGGTTCAAGTCAGGTTTTGGGTGATATTTTTAACTCATTTACCCAACTTAACCCACCATATATATTAGTTTATTTTATTACCCTTATTTTAATTTTTAATTCGATTTATTTTGGTATTTGAAAATTAGTTTTGATGAATGTGGTAATTTGGAACATAATTTAGGCACATTACGTGAATTATAATAATTAATTTTTTTTAAAAGGGCTTAAATAGTTTTATGGAAGTCCAAATTTTTATAAGAAATGAAACATGTAAGCATAAATGCACAAATCACCAGCCTTACCCGACCTATGTGGGTTGGGAATTTCTCAACCCAACAAGTTGAAAAAATCCTCCAACTTGACCCATGCATAGTCTTATATATCCTCATACAAATAGACATAAGTGAAAAGGTACATCAATAATGCACTGGACCAAAGATATACTAAGAAAGAAGAGCAATTTATCCATTTTATGTTTCTTCTGTTTTTCTCCCAGCTCAGTTGTTTAATTAGCTATCCTAGTTTGGTACTAATGGCAGTCGGCCTCCGTATATCTCTAGGAGCTAGCTCTTATTAATCTCTTCGAGAAAAGTTGATTTTAAACTTTTGTTCTCTACAAATAATTTCTGCACAGTATTGGAAGATAAAGAGTTAATCAACCGTCCTAAGATGCATCTGTAAAAGCCCATGTATTTGTCTATGAAGTGTGAATGCTCGGATATGTAATGCAGTCTAACAGCATGTATGAAGTTTTCCACTCAATGAAGGTATGAAATCAAAATCTGACCTTCTTCTTGGTATTTTTGTCGATAAAGGGGTATACAATTTTCCATACTGTCATAAATATGTAAGACACATGGATGATAAAAACCTTCCCTAATCTTTCTGGGTAGAAATCCTGCCATTACCATAAAGTTTGAAACAGTCTGTCATGAGCCATTTGAATGTAATTGTGTATTTTCATTGCAATGACTTTTATGCTTTTATATGCCCACTATGTTTGCAGTCCTAATAATTAACAGTAGTTGTATTTAGCTGTCAAAGATTGAGTTTCTCAGCTTCTCTCAATGGGTACTAGATCTTTTATCTGGGGAGTTTGCAAGTTATCATTGTGCTAGAACACAAATGAAATGTAATGTAACCTGTAAAATCGATAGAGCTCCAAGGTATGCACGGATGTCACTATTTGAATATCCCCATCCTTCAAGATCGGCAATGAAAACAAATTTCTCTTATCCTAGGGGCATCCTGATACATCAAGGTTAACCATTTACAGTCTATAATTACAGCAGTGTACTATTGAGTTTCCAATCCAGCTTCACTGTGAATCATGGATAGGGACAGAGATACCTTGAACACAATTTGTCGAGACCATAGACTACAAAACCTGTACAACAAAAGAGTGCCTTGTATGAGCTAAAAGACTTCAACTTCAACAATACTAGAGTAAAACCAAGTTTTCTGCCTCTTCCCTTTAGTGGAAGGTTTTATAAGCTCAATTATACATGTAGACCAGAATAAAGGAGGTGATTAATGAAGACATATTTTGACTTGACTTTTTGTTTCAATCCACTTGGATAATCCATCCACCATTTTTGCTATAAACTGAAACTGCTAGTAAAGTTCTCTCATTCTCTTATAACTATTACTTTGAATTTTTACATTTCATAAAGAAATTGAATGACTAAATTATAAAGGAATGTAAATAAATGGAATGTATTTAAATAATGGAAAGGAAAAGAAAAGAGAGGAATGTAATAGAATTAAGTTATGGCAGAGACGAAATCGGTTGCGAGTGAATGAATCAGTGTGGCCTCTACATGAGCTTGGTGACAGAGCAAAGGCTCTGGCAGTTGTTTTTTTATGCTAACAAACAAGAGGCTAGGCCGAGAACTAGAAGTGTTTCTGCTCGCTAGGTTCTGCCTGAGGTTGATTTTTATAAAGTAAATTATGATGCAATAATCTTTGATTCGTTGGGCTATACAAGTTTGGGAGTGGTGATAAGGAACTGTACGGGTAATGTTATCGTTGCCTTAAGTCAGAAAATTGGGCTACCTTATTTGGTTGAAGCAGCTAAAGCTTTGGCTGCTATTTGAGCTGTCGTGTTTGCTAAAGAATTAAGTATCTTCAAGGTAGTAGTGGAGGGTGACTGTTTGAAGGTAGTTCAGGATTTGAAAGCAAAGGAGTGTTGTAATACTTTGTATGGGAATGTTATTGAGGATGTGCGCAGCCAAAGGATTTCTTTGCAAGCTTGTCAGTTTCAGCATGTTAGAAAAGATGGTAATAAGTTGGCTCATGCTTTAGCTAGGAGAGCGATTTCATTCGCAGATTTTGATGTATGGGTAGAAGAACTATCTAGTGATTTAGAGGATGTATTCCTTTCTGATTTTTCTGCTTTAGTTTAATAATATGGTTTTACCTATTTCTCAAAAAAAAAAAAAAAAAAAACCGAACTATTGAATAGCTAAATCATAGGAATAAAAATTACATTATAGTACTTATTACAGTTTACCAAATATACCATAAGGGCATTTTAAGGACACAGTTTGGCTCCCAAGCCTAAAGGATGGATGAACTTAGGCTAAAAAAGCCCAATACAATGAATTTTGTAGAGAGCGGGTTGGAAAACTGGGCTTTAATAAGTTTGGGAACCAGTAAAGTGGATCCAGATGATAAGAAAATGAAGATAAACAGATTAGATCTAAAGAAAATTATCTTTGGCTCAGCTCTAGAAGATCAGTTCTTATATATTTCTCACAAGTTTGATTACAAATTCAACTCTTGATTGCTATAGTGTTTTTCTCTTAATTTCTCGATCCTCTTCCTTCAAGGTCTTCTTTCTGTTGTATACCATCTTCCTTCCTTCATCTCTACCCTCCACATGTAGAGTAGATTTCTGGTCTTGGTCCTTGTCCCATTAGTACCTTCCTGAAGTCTCTAGCAATAGCTATAAGGCTAAAAATTACAGTTCATGTATCACTTCCTCATTAATACAGCCAAAAATTTAGCTACAGAGCATTCAATGCGGTGATAGTAGCTTTCTCTTTAGATATTTTAGGACTTCCCATTGTCCTGTACTTCTGTGATGTTTATCCTTATCATTAGAATCTCCTGAAACGTTGCCCGGATGGTAGATCACCCCTTCAGACCTTAGCTTTGCTTTGCCGAGAATACATTCATCCTCGGACCACCCTATTGGACTCTCATGACTAATCCTTATCTCTTCACTTACTTACATGGACTCTCATAACAATGTTTTACTCATTCTTGGACTACTCAATGTCCTCAGACTAAGCCCCTAGCCCAATATATACACATAGAGACATACAATTGGGCCTATCACCCCTACAATAGCCCCTCGAAAGGAGGATTTCAACGTCACTACAATCACCCCGTTCTTATTATGATCATATCTGCTATTGTAGGTACTTTTACAACTGCCCAACACACGTTCTTGACGCTTCGGCATTCAAGACGTGCCCTCGTTAAATTTCTGCGGCTCCATGTTCCCCACGTTCTACAATGAGATGCAGATCCAACGGCTAAGGATTCCATTAGAACTCGGGCGGGAATTTTACCGCTCGTCTCTCTCTCTTTCATATAAATATTGCTTAAACGCTTCACTCACTCCACTTTTGCACTCATCCACTTCACTTGCACACTTATCCAATTTACTTGTGCCTTCATAAATACTAAGAACCAGTCCGAGGATAGCTTTTCTTCCCTGCATAAGTCTTTTTAACAAACCTCTCCATTTAATTTTCCTTCTTTTTTTCTTTTCTCCGTGTCTTTTCCTCCTCGGCCTTCTTAGTTTTCCCTTTTACAATCTTAGTACCCCCAACTTTCCTTTAGATATGGGTAGATTTGCTTATTTGGTAGACTCCACAGAGAATATAAAGAGCTTTAAAGCTCAATATAGAATCCCGCCAGGAGTCTCCATTAGGTATTGTAAGGAAAGGGAATGGCACGAGAAAAGGCAAGAGGGAGAAGTGGTAATCCCAATGATTGCCTTTATAGAGGGTGGGATGAGAATTCCCATGAGTACTGTCACTAGGGATTACCTTAGGGCTCACAGAATAGCCCCCACCCAGTGCGCCCCAAACATGTTTAGGATTTTAGGAAGCATAAATGCCTTTAATGAAAAAATGGGCTTAAACCTCACCCACCACGACATCAATTGGGTCTACAACCTCCACCACCTAAAAAGGCAAGGATACTACCTAAAATCTAGGTACCCCGAGGTTAGGCTCATCTAATGCCTCCCTGAATCCAACAAAGGTCTGAACAAAGAATTCTTGATCGTTTCAGGGGAGTGGCACGATGGCCTCCCCTGCCCAACGAGAGAGGGGAAATCAAGTGGGGTTTATGGTGTAGGATTATTACTTCAAAGTTGCCCTCCTTTTTTTTTCTTTTTTTTTTTTTAAATGTTTTGTGCCTATTTTTCTCCGTTTAAGTTGATATTTGAGTTCTCCCTTGATTTGTGCCATTCTCTTTTCTGACAGCTTTTTTGTTTTCCTGATGGTTTTGCAGATAGGCACGTTGGCGAACCTAATTTCAATTTTGTTACATAAGTAAAGTCTAGACAAAATACTCCAAGCCGAGGTGTTTGTACACAAGGATAGCCAACTAAGAGCGGCTCATCTAATCCTTGGGTACACGCTGATCTCGTCCAGCTTCCAAGCACATAAGTGTGTAATCAAAGCAAAGGACCCTCGCCTACAGCAAATTAACGTAGCCGTACTTGGCTTCCTCAACCCAAGCCTGGGACCCTAAGGTATGCTGAAAGTAGAATCAATCTTGCAGTGTAAGGTCGAGGACGAAGCAACCCCTTCTTAGCTAGCCATCAAAGAAGAAGAAAAAGAAAAGGAGAAAATAGTTGAATTGCTTGATTTCGAGGATGACTTCGAGGTCTTCGACCGACCTGAATCCCTAAAGATCTTTGCTGGTGACTTCAGCCATTTGCCTCTTGCCCAAGCAAGCCAAACGCAAGGAGATTCTTCCAATCTAGAAGTTATAGGGATACAACGCAAGCCAAGATCGACTCTCCAAGAGCTACTGGAGTCCCAAGTTGGGGGAAACGCACCAGGGTGGGCAGTGCAGACCAGGCTTCCCACCCCTCTACCCAACCAACCCCTCAGATCTGAACCCGCTGACCATAAAAGGAAGAGGGAGTAAAAAGGCAAAGAGGTGGTGGAAATGGGAAAAGGACACCCCTCCTAGGAGGTTGAGCCCTAAAGAGGGGCCAAACAGGCCAAAACCATGCAAACGAGGTCCTCCAATGAGGGCAAGAGGAGGGGTGATCAATCATTTGTAATCCCAGCTTGGGCTCCACCTCTAGTGCTGTATAGAGCTCCTCTTCCCAGTGATGCCTCCATCCGAGATTTCCAGATGGGCAAGGCTGGGTATATGTCTCACGCCGTGGAGTAGCCTTTGTTACTGCCAAATGACATAGCTGACCTCAGGTCCTTGAGGAAGCATGAGGTGTTCCTTGGCCTGAAGATTGACCTTGCCATGGTAAGTCTTTCACTCCTAGTTTTTTTTTTTTTTTAGTTGTCTCTCTCTTTTCTTTTAGGCCATCCAAGCCACATTTCGGGCTGAGGAGATGGTGAACAGCTCCCACCGAATGATGAAGGAGGAGGAGGGAAGGCGCATTGCGGCCGTAGAAGCCTTCAATGTGGCTGAGAAAAGGGTGCAAGAGCTGAAGAATAAATTGGCCAAGGCGGACAAGGACAAGAAAAGTGCTGAAGCTGCCTTAGAAAGTACTGAAAGGTAGGCTGAAGGTCAAAGAGTGCTACTTCGTCAGGTCGAGGACCAGCTTGCCGCCTCCAAAGCACAAATCGTCGCCCTGAAGAAGAAATTGGAGGAGGCCGAGAAGGTCAAGGACCAAGCCGAGCAGGACGGCTATGATGTGAGGGTGGCAAAAACCGAGGAGGCTCTCAGGCTGAAGTTTCGGAGGTATGTAGAAACTACTGCCTCTAAGTGTGGAATGAGGCTCTTAACCAAGCTGGGGTTGAGGCTTCTTCTGCACTCAAGAAGGCAGAGAGTGTATACTACCCTCCTGCCATCTGCGCACTAGGCTCTATTAGCTCCAAAGCAAACACCACCTCCAAGGTGGCAGAGCTCAGAAAGGACAATCCGGCCAAGGTCCCTGTCTCTTTAGATAACCCTTCCAAGGTGGCCGAGCAGCCTAGGGTTGTTGAAGAGGAAAAGAATACATCTAAGGTGGTGGCCCCTGATGCCACAAAAACCTAGTTGCTCCCCAGGGCCTCTCCAAAGAGAAAGAAGTCCCAAACAAGATGGAGATCGTCTTGGCCACTCTCCCTTTGCCTGCCAAGGGTGACCTTATTGGTAAGGGCCTTAAGGCCTCAAAAGCAGTGGTTTCCCAACCCACTAATGCCCTACCAAAGGAGAAGATTGTGATAAAAAAGAAGTAGTTTAGAGTAGCAATTTTTTTTCCTTTTTTTTTTTTTTTAATTATGCCGTCTTTGCTCCCAGAACTTGTAATTCAATTTAATCTTTTGTAAACAACTCTACCTTTTCAAAGGCTCAGATCAATGAAAAATATAAGTTTGTCCTTCATAATTGTGATATTGATATTGATCTTAACATAGTTTTTGTTTTATTTAACACTTAACTAACATGGAAATGAGATATAGCTTTATCTAGTTGTCTGCATAAGTGGCAGCATAGTTACTGCACCCTACATGATTGGCAAAAGAACAAGTTAAACCTACTAAATCCATGATCTCAACAAAGTGTAACCTTAGCCTCAAAAACATTCATAATGATAGAGCATATATTCACATCAGACTCCCTCTAGTTCTCCACTTATTAGTAAGTCTAAGGAGTTGGGAATGACAATCAATTCTTAAACAGATCATAGATATACTTTCAAATGCTTTAAATGATGCTCATGAGTGTCAATTTAATCATGTCACCACAACAAAGATCTTTGCCAGTCAGCATGGCTGGCTTTGTTTTATACTTGAATAAATAATAGAAAGTATTAACTTACTCAAGGCATGTGGTTCGAGGAACCAGATATAACCAAGGTTCTGTTTGATGCATAGAAAAAAATACTTAAAAATATCAATTTACCCAAAGTATGTGGTCCGAAGAGCCAGGTAAGACCAAGGTTCTGTTTGATACTTAGAAAAAATGTCATGAAGTGTTCATTTACCCAAAGTATGTGGTTCGAAGAACTAGACATAACTAAGATTCTGTTTAACATTTAGAAAAATGACTTAAAATATTAATTTATCCAAGGTATATGGTCCAAGGAACCAAGCAAGACTAATGTTCTATTTGATACTTAGGAAAAATGTCATGAGGTGTTAATTTACCCAAAGCATGTGATCCGAGAAACTAGACATAACTAAGGTTCTGTTTAACACTTAGAAAAATGACTAAAAATATCAATTTACCTAAAGCATGTGGTCCTAGGAGCCAGACATAACTAAGGTTCTGTTTAACACTTAGAAAAATGACTTAAAATATCAATTTACCAAGGTGTGTGGTTCGAGGAGTCAGGCATAACCAATGTTTTGTTTGATACTTAGGAAAATAACATGAAATGTTAATTTATCCAAAGTATGTGGTCCGAGGAGCCAGGCATGGTTCTGTTTGATACTTAGGAAAATGACATGAAGTGTTAATTTACCTAAAGTATGTGGTCTGAGGAGCCAGACGTAGCTAAGGTTCTGTTTAACACTTAGAAAAATGACTTAAAATATCAATTTATCCAAGGTATGTGGTTCGAGGAGCCAGGCATGACCAAGGTTTTGTTTGATACTTAGGAAAATGACATAAAGTGTTAATTTACCCAAAGTATGTGGTCCGAGGAGCCAAGCATAACTAAAGTTTTGTTTAACACTTAGAAAAATGACTTAAAATATCAATTTACCCAAAATATGTAGTCCGAGGAGCCATGCATGACCAAGGTTTTGTTTGATATTCAAAGAAATAGTAGGACGCATAACGCATAATGTAATAAACCAAAATATGGTAAATGAAACTTTCATTAATAAAAATACATTCTTAGGTTGTTTACATTCCAAGGGCATGGTACAACATTTTCATCTAAATTTTCAAGATAATACGCATCTATTCTAGCCACCGAGGTGATGTGATATGACCCTTCCCAGTTGGGCCCTAACTTTCCCTATGTTGGGTTCTTTGTAGTACCCAATACATTCCTTAATACCAAGTCTACAAGCGCTAATGGCCTTAGCTTTACGTTGGCATTATACCCTTGCTTGAACTTATGCTGATAATACGCCAGTTGGACCATGGCATTTTCTCTTCGCTCTTCAATTAAGTTGAAACTCTTTCCTAATAGCTCATCATTGTTGCTTAGAGTGAAAGAACTCGTTCTCAGTATTGGGAATCCAGCCTTCAAAGGAATAACAGCCTCGGCTCCATAAGTTATTGAAAAGAGTGTCTCTCCTGTTGATCTACAAGGTGTGGTTCGATATGTCCAAAAGACGTGTGATAGCTCTTCCACCCATTTTCTCTTCGCATCATCCAACCTCTTCTTAAGTCCACTCACTATGACCTTATCAACAGCCTCGGCCTGTCTATTTCCTTGAGGATAAGCTAGAATGGAATACCTATTCGTAACTCATAGGTTGCAACAGTACCTCCTAAAAACTTTGCTATCAAACTGGAGACCATTATCAGAGATGAGGGTGTGAGGGATCCCAAACCGAGTGACAATATTTTTCCAAACAAATCTCTTGGCATCCACGTCCCTGATATTTGCCAATGGTTTAGCTCCAACCCATTTGGTGAAGTAATCCATGCCGACAAGCAACCATTTCTTATTCCCTGCTGCCTTAGGGAAAGGTCCAACAATATTCAAGTCCCATTGAGCAAAAGGCCAAAGGTTGGATAGAGGATTAAGGACTCCCCCTGGTTGATGAATGTTTGGGCAAATCTTTGGCATTGGTCACACTTCTTCACATATTCTTATGCTTCCTTTTGCATGTTCGGCCACCAATATCCTTTCGTAAGGGCTTTGTGAGACAAGGATCTGCCTTCTATGTGGCTTCCACAAATCACTCCTCCAGAAGTAGCTCTGATGCCTCAGGGTGTATGCATAGTAAATATGGCCCCGAAAAAGAGCGCTTGTATAACTTTTGGTCCTCAGACAGCCAAAACCGAGAAGCCTTTCTTCGTACCTTGTCAGCCTCAAACTACCCTTTAGGCAAGATATCCTCCTTAAGGTCTAGTACGATAGAATCCATCCAGCTAGGTCCCACTCTAATCTGATGAATATAAGCCACGTTTCTCCTTATTAAAGTGGGTTTACACAAGTCTTCCACAAGGATCACTCGAGGTAAACTTTGTGCCGAGGAGGTTGCGAGCGTGGTAAGAGAGTCAGCTTGTGTATTTCTACATCTAGGGATTTGTATAAAACGGAAGACTCAAATCCCGACTACAAGTGTCTAATCTGATTCAAATATTTCTGCATTCTGAGATCTCTAGTTTCTAACTCTCCCCCTACTTGGCCTACAACCAATCTCGAGTCTGAAAACATCTCCACTGCCTTTCCTTTCATTTTCTAAACCATAGTCATCCCTACCAATAAAGCCTCATACTCGGCCTCATTATTGGTGGCCGAGAAGCCCAACTTAAGGATTTTTCAATAATGATCTTCTCAGGAGAAATTATAACTAGCCCCATCCCAGATTCTCTTTGATTCGCCGCACCATCAACGTTTACTCTCTAGCTTAAAGGCTCTTGTAGGGAGACCATGCCAACTAATTTTTCATCTATGTTCTGCTTCTCAACTTTTTCTTTAAATGGGGTTTCAGCAAACTCAGCCACAAATCAGCGAGGACTTGACCCTTGACAGAGGTGCAAGGCATGTACTTGATATCAAAAGCCCCTAGGATCGTATCGTACTTGGCAATCCTCCCTGTGTAATCAGCACTTCGGAGTAGAGATCTAAGTAAAAGTTGGATTAGGACAACAACTGTGTGTGATTGGAAGTAGTGGAGGAGCTTACGTGTAGCACGTACCACGGCCAAAATGGCCTTCTCTAGTGGTAGGTAACAAACCTCGGCCTCATGTAGTGACTTGCTCACATAATAAACTGGCCTCTGCATATCACTATCAAGTCGTACCAGCACCAAGCTCACCACATGGGGATAAGCAAACAAAACCTCATCTACCTCGGGCTTGGACATAATGGGTGGTCGAGAAAGGTATTCCTTTAGCTGCTGGAAGGTTAGGACGCACTGCTCGGTCTATTCAAATCTCTTCCACTTATTTAACAACTAAAAGAAAGGCCTACACCTGTCTATTTACCGAGAGATGAATTGGTTTAGGGCAGTAGTCATTCCTATCAACTTCTAGATCTATTTGGGATTTTGAGGTGGCTGTAAATTGTTAATTGCCCTAATTTGATCAGGATTAACTTCAATTTCACTGTGAGTAACCATGTACCCCAAAAATTTCCCTGACCCAACGCCAAAGGAGCACTTAGAAGCATTAAGTCGCAGCTTATGTCTCCTCAAGATCTCAAAGATATTTCCGAGGCCGTTAACATATTCAGACTCCAACTTACTCTTGACCACCATGTCGTCTATATATATCTCAATATTTTTTCCTAGCTGTGGCTCAAACATCCTTGTCATCATCCTCTGATAAGTAGACCATGCATTCTTTAGACCAAAGGGCATCACCTTGTAGTGGTAATTCCCAGTAGGAGTAACAAAAGCTGTCTTCTCCTGATCATCCAAAGCTAAAGGTATCTAATGATACCCTTGAAAGGCGTCCGAAAAGCTCATCCAAGGATGGCCTATCGTTGCATCAACTAACTGATCAATCCGAGGTATGGGGAAGGGTTCCTTTGGACAGGTTTTGTTCAAGTCTGTGAAGCCCACACATACCCTCCACTTCCCATTCTTTTTCACTACCACTGTATTAGCCAACCACTTAGGGTAGAATACTTCCTTAATAGTCCAACCTGCTTAAGCTTGTTCATCTCCTCCTTGACAGCATCAGAATGCTCTTTAGATGAGTGTCGAGGTGGTTGCTTCCTAGGGAGGACAGCTAGGTTGACATTCAGATGATGGCAAATAAAGTCTGGCTCTACCCTAGGAGCTTCATAAGCATTCCTTGCGAACACATAAATATTTTTCCTTAGAAATGTTAATAGTTCTTCCTTTTCCCGAGGAGGCAGCTGAGCTCTGACCTGAAAAAACTTCTTCGGATCACCATCTATCATAATTTCCTTCAACTTCTCACATTTTGCCTCTTCCGACATCAAATCCGTAGATAGGACCAGAATCCTTAATTGCTATGAGCCCCCTTCAGTAGAGGCCGAGGACTTAGTTTCAGGTTGATGTATAATTGCAGCCACCAGGCACTGTCTAGCCATGGATTGACTCCCAACAAGCTCTTCAATCTGGTCTCCTGATAGATATTTTACCTTCAAATGCAGAGTTGAAGAAACGGCCCCTAGGGCATGGAGCTAGGGTCTTGCCATAATGACTGTATAGGGAGAAAAAGCATCTACCACAATGAAGTCTACCTCCACCACCTCTGAACCTGCTTGCACGAGTAGTCTAATCTGACCCTTTGGAATGACAACCTTCCTATCAAAACTTACCAAAGGTGAATCATAGGCTATCAAATCCTCGGGTTTCAAGTTTTGCCTTTGTACAAGTCAGGGTACATAATCTTTGTACCACTGCCCTGGTCTATTAGCACTTTCTTCATATCATACCCTCCTATCCTGAGCATGACCACTAAAGCATCATCGTATGGTTGTATGGTTTTAATCTTATCCTCATCCAAAAAGCTCAACGCCAGTCGGATCTCTACTCTAGCTCTCTTTGGCTCAGAATTAGAGTTCTTAGTGGGTGACCGAGCTACAGACTTCACCCTGGAGGGATGAGAACCAGTTCTCCCAAAAGCAGCAAAGATGACATTAATTGTGCCCAAAGGGGGCCTTGAAGAAGCATTCCCCTGAGCCCTTGACCCTGCATGGTCTCCCTTCCAGCTGGGCCGATACAAAAACTGTTTATCCTTCCATCTCTGACCAGTTGCTTTAGATGAGTCCACAGAGTTCTACAATCCTTGGTGGTATGTCCTTGTTCTTAGTGGTACTGACAATGAAGACTTTGGTTGGGCCTCATGCAGTCTCCTCCCATCTTGTTTGGCCATTTGAAGTATGGCTCATTCTTGATCTTCTTCAAGACTTAATGTACTGACTCTCAAAATACCGTGTTGACAACCTGCAGAGCTGCAGACCTAGATTGCCCAGCAAAATCCATTCGGGGTCTGTTATTATTATATCTGTCAGACCTGAAATCCCTCTTGTCCTGAGAGAGAACCTTAGCCTTCCTTTTCCCTTGTTGCTAGTCTTACTCAACTCGCTTGTATTCGTCAATACGGTCCATAAGCCGATGCACACTCTTTATCGGCTTCTTGGTCAAGAATTTTCTCAAATCATGCTCGGCAGGCAGGCTGACCTTGAAAGTCTTTATAGCCATGTCATCAAAGTCCCCATTGATCTCATTGAACATCTCCTAGTATCTATCCGAGTACGTTTTTAGGGTCTCCCTTTCTTGCATGAACATGAACAACAGGGAATCTAAAGGCCAAGGATCCATACTGCATGTAATAAAATGAGACCCACGCCCGGGTGAGCTCCTTAAAGGAATCAATAGATACTGCACCCAGGACATCAAACCACCTCATCGCCGTAGGCCTCAAGCTGGATGGGAATACCTTACACATCAAGGCTTCATTCTTGGAGTGCATTGCCATCCTCTGGTTGAAGTGTCATACATGTTCCACAGGGTCTGTACGACTATTATACATGGTAAACGTTGGCTGAGTGAAATGCCGAGGAAGTCCTTCTCCTTTAATCCTGTGTGTGAAAGGTGATCTGGAACTTTGGTTGAGCTCTCTGCTCATCGCATCATTTCCCAAGCCTTTGGAAGATGAGCTCATGTTCCTGCGTTCATGGTGGTAGTTCTCGTCATACAAGGAAGACTCACTAGGGGGAGTCCTTAATCTGGGCCTATAACTACCATCCTCCTCATCGCCAGAAGAGAAGTCATAATTGTAAGGAGTTCGCCTTCACCGTTCATGGCGCAACTTCCTTTTCAGATGATTAATCTCCAGCTACATGGCTGCGGTATCTTTCTCATGAGAAAGGTGGTTCCCACTTCGAGACTAGCTCCTGCTAGTATGGGTCGTATGCACACTAACCTCTCGGTCCCTTCTTCGCTCCAAATTAACAAAATGATCTTGATGTTGAGACCCCATAGATTCCTTCATATTCGGACCTAAACCTACCATAGTTGGACGTTAAACTCACTATAGCACAAGAATTTCCCACAAACGGCGTCAATTGTAAGGACATAGTTTGGCTCCTTAACCCAAAGGGTGGATGAACTTAGGCCCAAAGAGCCCAATACAATGAATATTGTAGAGAGCAGGTTGGAAAATTGGGCTTTAATAAGTTAGGCAACCAGTAAAGTGGATCTAGATGACAAGAAAATGAAGATAGACAGGTTAAATCTAAAGAAAATCGTCCTCAACTCAGCCTAAGAAGATCAGTTTTTATATATTTCTCTCAAGTTTGATTACAAATTCAACTCTTGATTGCTATAGTGTTTTTCTCATAATTTCTTGATCCTCTTCCTTCAGGGTCTTCTTTCTATTTTATACCATCTTCCTTCCTTCATCTCTACCCTCCACGTGTAAAGTAGATTGCTGGTCTTGATCATTATCCCATCAGCACCTTTCTGAAATCTTTGGCAGTAGTTGTAAGGTTGAAAATTACTGTTCAAGTATCACTTCCTCATTAATGCAGCTAGAGAGTTAGCTACAGTGCATTCAATGTGGTAGTAGCAGCTTTCTCTTTAGATATTTTAGGACTTCCCATTGTCCTGTATTTCTGTGATGCTTATCCTTATCACTAGAATCTCCCGGAACGTTGCTCTGGATGGCAGATCACCCCTTCGGACCTCGACTTTGCTTTGCTGAGGATACCTTCATCCTCAGACCACCCTATTGGACTCTTATGACCAATCTTCATCTCTTCACTTACTTACGTAGACTCTCATGACAATGTTTTGCCCATCCTTAGACTACTCAATGTCCTCGGACTGGGCTCCTGGCCCAATATATACACATGGACACTTACAATTAGGCCTATCACCCCTACAAGTACGTTTAGTAGATTGTAATGGTGATTACCTAAAAATAGGAATATGTATTATAAAGAAAGAAAGATACTGTAATGTAATACTTATTACTATTCATTTGTTTGGTAACAATACAAGAATAGAACCCTAAAAACAATAGAATGAAGGCATTTTAAAAATCAAATTGTTAAAATTGTAACATTAGAATAAAACTTAAGATATATTTTAGGAAATATCTTACTTATATAATTATATTTCCTAAAAAATAATATATATATATATATATATCTTTAATTTTAAAGTGCGATTAGTTATTTTTTTAGAACAAAGTTTAGCTACAAAATTGGTTGTAGCCTAAAACTACAAATTTACTCAATAAAATAAATTTTACTACATATTTTGAAAATCTAACTATTGAATTGCATGTTTTTTATGCGCTTAATACACATGTCAAATTTTGTGTCAATCGAATATTATTTACTATATGATTTATAAGCTTATATTTTACTCATAATTTTAAACTACAAAAACTTGTAATTTAAACAATTTATTGATGGCAAAGCAATTGATATTTAAATTTCTAGAAATTTTGCAAATGTGGAGGATATAAGAAGAAAATGAATTTAATAGTGAATTAGTCAAAATTCACCTCTAATAAAAAAATATTGATTAAAGTTGTAACTTTATGCTACAATCAATTTTGTAGCCAAATTGTGTCCTTTTTTTAAAAAAAATTTTTGTAATTGTTTGTGTATATGGAAAATTTGTTTATTTGGAAATATATTAATTTATAAATTAATACAACTACTAAGGAATAACTATTACAACCATTTTAGAGAGGAATTGTTATTCCTCATTTTAAAGAATAACGATTCATAAAGAATGACTTTTCATTATAATAAAAACATAGCTAAACTATTGTATAGCTAAACCATATGAATAACTATTACATTACAGTGCTTATTACAGTTTATCAAACATACCCTAAATAATGGAATGATAAGGAATAAAATGTAAATAATTTTTTTTTAGAATAAAAAAAGAAGAAGATTTATTATACTCCAATTTTTATTTCTAAAAAGAAAGATTTATTATACTCCCATTTATTATACCCTAAATAAAAAAAATTTTAAGAGTGACATTAGAAGAAATGGAGTGGAATCATCTATAACAAAAGTAGTATTATTATACTCGCATTTTAAAATAAAATGTTAAATGTATAAGGGTATTTTAGAAATTTTAGTGAAAATGTCACTAAATCTAATTCATTCCCCCCTCATTTAAACTCCTAAAAAAGAAAATAGTCTTTCATTCCCTACATTAAAACTCTTAAACAAGAAAATAGAAAAAATATCTAAAATTATTCTTTTCATTCTATTCATTTTTTCCCCATTTCTTCCTCCAAAACGAAGTGTTAAGCTCCAAAGAAATTTTAACCTTTGTGTGAATACTTAACAAGAGAGGGAAAATAACATACACTTGAATTCTTCTATTCCCCTTTTGGTTTGAAAATGTCTAGCACCAAGGACCACTGCTATGAGTCTTCCTGTCTTGTCAAATCCTTGAATAAACATCTTGTTTTGTGCAATTTCATGTGGAAGCTCTGATGCAGAAATTGAACCATTTGGAACAAAGGTTTGCCTCCATTTCAAGTACTTGAGGAATAAGGCAAAAGCCTTCTCCACATTTAAATCACGAGCACGAAGGAATCTTCTAATCATCAGATCATCTACAACCTGCTTGTTAAAACACCACATATCAAAATATCAACAGTGGAAATGAAATTTAGGTGTTGCCATGTCTTCCACACTAAAACTAGTTAATCAATATATTTATGTATATGCCTGAAAAAAAGATTAGTGCAGGCAACTGATCTGTGAAAGTAATATGGGTCATGAACGATTGTATTTCTAAACAAGGCAAACTTAATGTAAATGGTATTTTAAGCATTTGAAAAATAGTGAATTTAATTACTTAATTATAATTTTAACACTCCCCTTAATAACTGGAGCCTAACACAAGATTTTTATTATTTAAAATGTGAGGTAGAGTAAAGACAAAAATTGATCTCATGATAATTCATTTTTAACATTTATGATGGCCGAGGAGGAAGATTTCATCTCAAAAATTCTTGAAGGTGATGCGCGTCCGTTTGCCATTTAGGAACAGCTTATTTAGTTGAAACTGAATACTTTTTTTTTTTTTTTTTGCAGAAAGTATCGTAGATAAAGCTAATAGCTAGTTGTTGAAATAGTACAGTGAGACCCATAAATAATATCAAAAAAGTGCATTGGGACTTATGAATAGTACAAAAAATAAGCTCAAAAGTAAAATAAGTTGACTTTTTCAGCTATCCCAAACGCAACACTCTATTTGGGAGCTGATGAAAGTTTCAACTTATTTTAGTTTTTAGCTTTATTTTGGTACTATTCATGGATTCCGTTGCACTTTTTAGTACTATTTATGGGTCTTATTATACTATTTAACTAGCTTTTAACTTCTTCTTTTTCACTTTCAGCAAAAAGTTTTTGTTCTCAAATGGATCTTTAATGTGCTTTGTTGCTCCACCTCGGTGCCACATTAGTCTATTGCCTCACTTATGGAGGAGTAATTTTGCTTCCTTTTCTTTATTAAAGGTCTCCCATGTGTTGAAATCGGCTAATTCTTGGACTCACTTTGCCCAAGACCTCTTTTGTAAGGGCTATTATTATGGATGGAGATTCTAATTAAATAATAAATTCTTTTAATATTAATGGATACTCTTAGGGCATTTGTTAATAGACAATTTTAGGAAAGTTTTGATATCATTTTTATGAGAAATATAAAAAATTGTAAAAAAAAAGAAAAAAGTCAATTGTTTTTTCTTTTTTTCCATAAAATATATCTTAAAATATTTCCTAAACTAATACTATTAGGATATTCATTAACTAATTGGTGTTAAAAGTAAAGATCAAATTTGCTTAGAGTCTTCACACAAGCACACCTACGGTCAGGGGACAGAAGTCATGCCTAGAAAGAAGCACAAATAATTTATATTATGGTGGATTTCAATTAACTCAACTGGTTAAATCTCTTGTTACAAAAAAGAAAAAAAATCAATTGGTATTTTGATGTAATGATAAAGAGGATATTATAGGTTGAAATTATCTATTAAAAAAGATTATATTATGGAAAATGCTAAAGCCAACGTAGCGATAGCATTACTCGTTATGTTATACGGCTTGCCTGGCCCGGCCATGCAGTTGCTGGAGAGCAATTAGTAGAGTGGCTGACGTTCTAGCTGATCCATCATCGATCCAAGCCATTGTGTTGAGAATATATAATCAATATTGGTATAGCAGTTTTAAGTATGGACAGCGCCTAGGCCTTGGAGTATTATCCTTGTTATTGCATTTTGAGAATTGAGAGTACTAAATCTTCTTACCAATAAGTTGAAATATGAATTTTGCATGAAAATAAAAGTGTAAAAACAAAACACATTCAAAATTAAAGAAACGACATAGCTAGGAATTAAGGAAGATTATGGCACCTTGGAGGAGGGATCCTGGGTTTCCACAAAGGATCTCAAAAGTCGAATTCTGGTCAGCTCAATCTCATTATTGCTTTTCAAGCCGTTGCCTTCATCATGATATCTTCCTCCTGCTTCTTCTAATTCTGTGCTTTCTCGAGTCTCACTTTTGTTGGAGTTCATCATCATCATGTACTTCAACTTCCTTCCTTCTCTCTTCTTCGTCCTTTATTCTCTGATTTCTCACTACACTAGCTCTCTCAACACATTCTGAGACTGATGACTAACAACAAACAGCTTTAAAATGAGAGGCAATTAAGCTGAACAGTAGTAATAGGGTTCTAGTCATGGCTGTCAAAATTCCAATTTTGATCTTACGATCCTACGATTTTACAATCCCACATATCCAAAACGATTCGGATCTTTTAAGGATCTTTGTAATTGTTCAGGATTGATAGAATTGTGTGATTTTGATGATCTCAAATGACCGTGATTTATTTGTAATCTTCTTTAACTTGACATAATACTCAATTGGACCCAAATGAAAAGTAACATCCTAATAGACCAAATTTTGCTATTCTAATGTAGAGAGATAGAGTTTCAGTTGGACCCAAATGAAAAATAACATCCTAATAGTGTCACGTTTTGAGATTTTTGGCTTTTTTAAATGATGCTTACAAATGAATGTAGTGATGTATGGTAATTACATCAAATAGATGTAAATATTTGGTTTTCTTATTATTTTTTTTTATATAAATGAATGTATAATACATGTGATTATTTAAGATATCAATGTATTTTTTTTCTCAAATAATGTAGGATCTTACGATTCACAAATCGATCCTACGATTTACGATCCCACATATCTTCCACGATCCTACATAGGATTCCGATTTTTATAACCTTGGTTCTAGTGCCACATAAACAATTAGCTGCCTATACCAAAACTATAATGAATCAAAAAGTACGGATTTTTATCAATTATTGGCAATAAGATAAGTTGGTCTCGGTGAGGTGGTCCCTTCCTTGACCTGGAAAAGTGTGTGAAAATACTTGTGATATTATTTAAACATTGAAAACTGTTGTTTAAAATCTAGTACCAAACGCCCTCTTAATATCCCAGCCCAAAGAAAAATACCCGACCTAACTATGGTTTTTTTTTTTTTTTTTGACTTAGAGTATTAAAAAAAAAAGGCTAGTTAAAAACTTATTAATGTTTTGATTTACTGATAAAGAGTTATCATTAAAAACAAACGTAGGGGAAAACTCTCTTAAAAAAAACGATATTAATTTTTCAAGTTTCTTTCTTGTAAGGTAAAGTGCTTTATGTTGCAGTTAGTTTCCTTAGTAAAATGACGGTGAAGAAACGTACAGCACAGGGCAACTAATGATAATGCAAACCCAACTACCTACATTTATGCACGACCTATCTACATTTAATGAGCCCTTATTGGTGTTCAACTAGCTATGCACGACCTATCAAAAAAAAATAATAATAATAAATAAATAAATAAAAAACTAGCTATGCACGCAAATAGTAGGTGGCAATACATCTATCATATACCGTTACGTGCTACCATCCATGGCTCTAATACGCCTGCTAATCAATTGATAGATAACGACATTTAGGGGCGGAACCAGGATTTGCAGTGGTTTATTGAATTTCGTAACATCTATTAATATTTTAATCACATATTTGTGGACAAAAATATATAATCATGTTGCAATGAACTAATACTTATTTCATCAATAGCAATTCTTCAAAATGTTGTTCGATGATTTTCAGAAAATAGAATATTAGTAATGACTTTGAATTTGTTTGTATTTTCTTTCAAAAAATCAAATATTATAGTTGATTTTTCCACTATCTAGAATTTATATAAAAAGTCATATAAATTATAAGAATTTATTTTACATGTACATAACATTCAAATAATTTCTTGACTTGTTAAGTCATGAGATTTTATCCAATGTAAAAATCAATGTTTATTTGGTTTTTGTTTGGAACTAATTTTTGGAACAATAGATTTATAAGATAGGGAAATAATGAATATCTCAAAATTAATTAAATAAATAGTAGAATGAGTATTCTTCATGTGTTATTTAGACATACCTTACACTTTGTTTTTTTTTTTTTTTTTTTTTTTTAGTACAGTTTTTATCATTAGTTACTTCTTTTGAACCAAAAGTTGACACCATATATATACTCCATCTAGCACTATAGCAAACATGTGCCACAACCCCCTCTACCCATTTAGGCATTCACAAGTTCACCATTTGCAAAACACAACACAATTGTTTTGCTTTATTTTTTTTTTTATGAAAACAATAGCCACAAGTTCACACACTAATACACTATCAGTTACTAGCATTTATCTGATAAAAATTATTAGAAGATCTGCCTCACGGGCTCACACAACACATCTTAGAGAGAGCAAAGAGAGGATTGAGGAGAGATTTCAGAGAAGAGAGAGGTCAAATTAGAGAAGGAAGAGCCTGATCAGCTATATTGCCTTGAGGCTCCGCTTGGGAGTTAATAAGAGAATGGAACGAAATGATCATAAGGGAATGGAAAGAAATGGAATAGAATAGAATGTATTTAAGTAAAGGAAAAGAATGAAATGGAATGGAATTAAATAACCTTGATTGGATGTTTTAAAATGAAAGAATGGAAATGAATGAAAATTAATGGAATGTAAGTAATCTTGTTTAGGAGTAACATGGAGGGAATGGAATGGAATCATTTTATGACAATATTACTATTAGACCCCTATTTTAAAATAAAAGGTTGAATATATAGGGGTATTTTAGGAGTTTTAGTAAAAAAATTATTAAATCTAATTTCATTCCCTCTCATTTCTCATAATTTTGGGAGGAATGAAAATTTGAGGTTTTAAGGGAATAGAAAGGAATGAGTGTTCCCTCCAACTAATTTCATTCCCTCTTACTTAAACTCTCAAACAAGGGAATAGACTTTCTATTCCCTCCATTAAAAACTCCCAAGCAAGGGAAAGTAAGAGTATTTTTTTTTTTTTTTTGATTTGTGATTTGTTTGATTAGTTTTTTTGGTTTATTTGAAGTTCTTTTTTTTTTTTGGGTTATTTTTGGGACAACTAGGCAAAAGGGTAGGTAAGATATTTTTTCTATTTGAGTCAATTTGTAAATTTTTTTGGAGAGGGGGGCCAAATATATAAATTTTGGGATCATATTTTAAAATTTTTGTTTATATGCATACAAAAGTAAAATTTTTAAAAAGTTGGGGGGGGGGGGGGAGGCATGGCCCCCCTCAATCCAAACATAGACTTGTTTTTTATTTGTCATAAACTTTTTTTTTTCTTGATTTTGTAGCTTTTAAAAATGGATTGATGGTCGAATTTGTAATTAACCTGTTTCAATTGACCAATCTAATTCAAATTTTAAAACCATGCATATGGTTATAGAAATTGAGAATGAAAAAAGATGGGTAGTGTTAAGACAAAATTATGATTTGCTTGTACTGATCTCTTAATTTATGGTATATTCTTAATCAACTCGAGAGTATCAATAAAAAAAATTGTAATTAAGTAGTAATACAGATATGACTACCTATTATAAATTGAAAACAGTTTATATATATTTTTTTGGTTAAATGATTAATCTCGAAACATTAAGATGCATTTCTTACTCTCATGTTTTAGGTAACAAAATTAGCTATATGACCTATTAATTAGTTTTCAAGGGAAAAAAAAAATAGTAATTAGTAATAACCACAACAATGCAAAACAAAAATGAAACACCTTATACATGCATTTGAGTCTTTGTAGAGTAAAAAAAAAAATCCTTTTTTTGGGTGGACTTTTTTGAACTTATTCCAATGTGAAATAAAATAACTCTCTCTTTCCTCTTAACGGTAACTAAATTTCTTTTATCTTCCTTTTTTTTTTTTTGTCATATCTCTATCTTTTATCATTTTCTACATTTTCACCCTTCCAACAAAACGAACTCTAAAATAAATAAAGAATGAACACAAGCAAAACATCCAAATCTATGCAAAATAGGAAATTTATATATATATAAGAGCAGGTTGAATCGTTGAACAGCATCTGGGTTTGGTAACTGGTACGTTATTTGGGCCAGGTGTACTTTGTCAATTGGCATCAAAGTCAAACAGCGGGTACAGAAACACAAATGTTAGGCTTCATTTTCATCTCTTTAACAATCTCACACCTTGCTTTGTTGCTGAAACAGTAACACAGTATTTTGTCTTTTACACTTTAACTTGACAAATCAGAAAAGAACTTTGACACTTGACAGGGCTTCAAAATACCCGATTTCCAAACATAATTCACAGCTCTCTCTCAACAACTTACTTCACCAGCTACTCAAGTCAAGTCCCACTCCCTCTCCTAACTCTCTTTACCCTTATACTTTGTCTCTTTTCTTTTGTAGCCTGAACCAGAAAGTTCAGAGTTTGTTTTATTCAAGGCAAATTAAAAAGAAGAAAATGAATGGTTGGAGGTGGGGTTTTCTTCTGCTTGTCTGTGCCGCTTTGGTCTTGAAAACCGGTGCTGTAGAGCATGGCCGGACTCAACCCACTGAGCGAATTTCAGGTGGGATTTCTTTCATTTTCATCTCTTTTGATTCCTTTTTCCTAAATTCTATCTCTTTCTTCTTTGATTCGCCTATTCTATTCTATTTTGGTTTCATCTGTTAATTTAGTTGATTAGGGGTTAAATATAGGATTTTGATTAATGGGTTTTTCTTAGTCTTGATAAATAAAGTCTAGGTTTGATGGATTTTAAAGATTCACTCTAAATTAAATTTTAATTTGGCATTTCCTTCTTTAGATCATCACCAGGAAAAAAGGTCCAAGTTATATATAAGAAAGCTAGGAAGAGGATGATGTCTAGATGGGCACATGTTCTGTTGCAAATTTGGCTCAGATCAATCATGCTTGGTGCTTGTCTAAGCTTCCACACTTTGCTTGAGTTGTGTGTCTTACCTCATACTAAATCGGACCTTTTTATGGTCGTGGTCAAGGCTAATGTGTAATTGATGCAAATGTAGTACGGGAATGATTCAGAACATTTGCTAAAGACTTTAAAGTTAGAACTTTGGCAAGATGGATTGGAAACATATTGTTTTGGGATAAATATTGTAACACAAGACACATTGACCTATTCAAACGGGTTCATATAACGTAGAGAACAAGGAGTTGCAATATGGTGCTTGTAAACATGTAGCACAAATAGGAATGAGGGAATTGTGTAGCATAATGCCAAAAGAGATACTTTTAATAATAAGTTACAGCTGCACTTTGAAGGGTTTATGTGATTCAAGCTGAGTTGTATCGTTTAAGTGAGTTCTTAACAAGAAAGAAGAAAAAAAAGGCAGAGTTATCGTGGGTTGAGGTTGCAAGGAAGTATGATTAATCAGCTGAAGGTATGGTGCTAATTTTTCTAGGCTTATTTTTGGGGGTGGGGATATATGATACTAGACAAAGTAGATTGGAAAAATTTATTCTTGCTGTCAGAAAATATTAGAGAGGGATCATATCTGTACCTTAGGAGATAGTTTTGTTGTCCAACTAAGGCTAATGTTTTTGAACCTCTAGGCTATTCAGGGTTCACCCTAACAATTTCAAATTTTTTTTTTTTGGGGGGTGGGGGGGGGGGGGGGGGTGGGGGATGTATTTATTTCATTGCAGCCACTGGTTCTCTCAATATCTTAGCCTTTGAATATGTGTGATCTATGCTGTTTTTGAATTAGTCTGTGTTGTCAAGGTTTTACTTTCATAATCCTGAATTTAGGGGCCTGAGTTATATATCAAGTAATTGCTGTCCTTGAGTGTAGCTCCCAAAAATTTGCGAAGTATACTGCCTCTGTGACAAAGTTTTTTGAGTTATATGTTTCTCTATCCTCTTCTGCTCTGTTGGGGTTGTCCCATATTTAAATCGTAAATTGTGAACTATATATTTGAAAACTATTGGATATTCACTTGTTGTAAAATTCAAAGTATGGTTTGGTTGCACCAACTGTAGGTAGTGCTGGTGATGTTTTGGAAGACAATCCAGTGGGAAGATTGAAAGTGTTTGTGTATGAGCTTCCAAGCAAATACAACAAGAAGATTCTGCAAAAGGATCCGAGATGCCTCAATCACATGTTTGCTGCTGAGATCTATATGCATCGATTTCTATTATCTAGCCCTGTTCGAACCCTTAATCCTGAAGAAGCTGATTGGTTTTACACCCCTGTATACACCACTTGTGACCTGACACCAAATGGCCTCCCTTTGCCTTTTAAGTCACCACGGATGATGAGAAGTGCAATACAGCTCATTTCTTCCAACTGGCCTTACTGGAATCGGACAGAAGGGGCTGATCACTTTTTCGTAGTGCCTCATGACTTTGGAGCATGCTTCCATTATCAAGTGAGAAGTCTTCCTCCCTTGTCTCATAACAGACAATATGTTTTGCTTGATCTTGTGGATTCGTGAAGAGTCAATGGGGTTTAACTATTTATGATGTATATTAAAGTTTGCATGTATTGTCAAAATTGTTGTATGTTGGCATTTAGTTTTCTGTTATTTTTAATTTGTATTTGATGTCTCCTTGTTCACTTAAACTGCTGCAGGAAGAGAAGGCAATTGAAAGAGGAATTCTTCCCTTGCTCCAACGTGCAACATTGGTTCAGACTTTTGGACAACGGAATCATGTTTGCTTAAATGAGGGCTCAATTACAATTCCTCCTTATGCTCCTCCACAGAAAATGCAAACCCACCTGATTCCTGAAAAGACTCCTAGGTCTATCTTTGTGTACTTTCGAGGATTGTTTTATGATGTGGGAAATGACCCAGAAGGTGGTTATTATGCAAGGTATTTTGTACTAAACCTACATGCTAACAAGAGAACATCCAAGGGTTTTTCATTTTTTTTTTTGTAGCATTTGAAGGCTTCAATCCTCCTTTCAATTAAATTGCAAGCAAAAGAATTTATTTTGATAAAAATAAGTGTTAGGAAAGCATGTTGTCAGCAGATATTTTGCCTTATGATGAAATGAGAAACATGAACATGTTCATATCATGATAAAGATTGATGGTTCGTTAAGGTTGTAAAAACTATGTAAAAGGGGAACAATAGTCATAACTCATAAGAGAAAATACACGGAGTGATCTTTAAGTGTTGTAAGTGGAAAGGAATGGTAGTAGTTCCAAGTTATTTTCTCCAATAATCTCTAATATAAAAATAGATCAAAGCCAACACATTCCTGAATGTTATTTTTTTTGTACATTTTCACAGAGGTGCACGTGCGGCAGTGTGGGAGAACTTCAAGGACAATCCACTTTTTGACATTTCCACGGAGCACCCTGCCACATATTATGAGGACATGCAACGAGCTGTTTTCTGTTTGTGCCCCCTTGGCTGGGCCCCATGGAGCCCAAGATTGGTAGAAGCAGTGATATTTGGCTGCATCCCTGTTATCATAGCAGATGATATTGTTCTACCCTTTGCTGATGCAATCCCTTGGGAAGAAATTGGGGTTTTCTTAGACGAGAAGGATGTCCCCAACTTGGACACCATCCTCACATCAATACCCTTAGATGTAATATTGAGGAAGCAGAGATTGCTTGCCAACCCATCAATGAAGCAAGCAATGTTGTTTCCACAACCTGCTCAACCAGGAGATGCTTTCCATCAAGTACTAAATGGACTTGCACGTAAGTTGCCACATGAAAAGAGTATTTACTTGAAGCCAGGTGAGAAGATCCTAAACTGGACTGCAGGTCCAGTAGGTGACCTGAAACCTTGGTAGCAGCTATAACATTGTGCTCTCAATGCTAATCAGAATTCTCTGTGTTCTGCCCCTTGGCCAGCTTCCAGATCTTATCAGAGTTTACTGTTTAATGGAAGTGTGATTTTCCATCTTTCCAAAGTGTATTATACTCTCCTATTTTTGCAGTTTTAGGTGGTGCCATTTGCTGTACTTTGCGTAGGTGGTTCTAAATTATTCTTGAAAGTTACAGTGGTGATTGTTCCTTGTTTTCTGGTATCACCTACCATTAAGGACAGAAAACAAATTTTAAATCAGGACTAGTATTCGTTCAATTCGTTTGCTGAACTCCATCATTGTAGAGTATAGTGATTGTGGCTGTCATAAAATTTGGCATCTTGGTAAATTATGGTGCTGTATTGTCCTAAGACTTGAGATTTTTCACTGTTTTGGGATGAAAGTTTGATTTGGCTGTACATTGATTGTAAGTTATACCTATCTCTCTCTGCCATGGGAAACATTTGAAAGTTGACTTACTGAATAGTTTTCTATCAGCATATACTAGTCTCCTCATGAGTTTCCAGCGTATTATAAAATCAGATCAGGTATTCAATGAAAATTATCAAATGCATCTTGGCTAGTTGGTGAAGAAAGTGAACTGAACCTTATGTTGATTGTGAATCTCTTGATCACGTGATTTGAAGTCATAGATCCAGTTATATTATGAAAATATTCTTACTTGCGTGGAGAGTAACATGCTATTTATTTTATTTAGTCATGTGTTGGGTTTCTATTTCTTCACAGAAGAAGCAACGTGTGAACTGGCTAATCTTTGCAAATTTATCAGACCTGAAGACGTTTACAATACTATTGAGAAGTTGAGGATTGATTGGGATGATGTTGGTTCCTATAGGCACTGGTAAAATTTGATACTGTTGAAGTGCAGTACACAAATGAGTTGCTAGAAACTTTGCTTATTGTTGTCTGGTTTAGCAGTCATTCTAGTGTCAAGCCCTGATAAGTTTCCTGGGGAAAATGATGCTGCTGGTTGCGTTTAGCAGAGAATTTGATCGAAAAAAATCTCTCTTCTTGCAAGTTTGCAAGGTTGAACTCTTTGGTGTATCCGACTGAGAAGTTTTACCAAGCATTTATAACTATTTTACTGACACGATTGTCTTTTGATGCAATCTGCAAAGTTGAGTAGATCTATCAGATTTTCAAAGTGAACCTTGTAGCTCTTCCCAAGGAGGCAGATCATATGCTTCAAAGAAATAGTTAAAATAAGTCCTCTGTCTTTTTCTGTTTTTGGAGAAGAAATAAGCCCTTAGCCCTCTTTCTTTGGCTACAATGGTGGTAAAAAAAAAATTATATATATATATATATATATATATTTATTTATTCAGCTAACGTATAGAACACTCTAGAGGCTGGGGCCTAAAGTACATTATGGGTCATGGCCCTTGTAAGCCATGTAAAACCTAGGCAAGAAATCATTTGTCGAAAGAAGATAAGAATTTTGCACGAAAAGTGGGTAAAGGGGGTCTTGTCACTTGTGTGGGAATTATGAAAGCCACGCTTCCACGTATGTTCCAAACAGCCAATGGGATTATAGAATACTCTATTAACACTTCACTCTTGCATCTTCAAGCATCTACCATTCTCTTATCTTCTCATTGCTATTACCACTCTTCTGTATTACATCGGAACTGAAAGAAGCTTAATTAGAACAAACAAAGCATAGAAAAAATGGTCCTGCAACTGCAGACAGCCTCTAGACCTGTACCAACAACCAAGTCTTGTTTGGCTACAACAGGCAATGCTGGTCTGCGAAGACCATCTGATCGATTTGCTCTTAAGTCATCTTTTTTCTCTCCATCACTCAACCTCTTGCTTTCCTCTCTACCACGCACTCCTGCTTCTGCTGCACCCAGATTCTCCATGCGAGTTGCCTCCAAGCAAGCCTATATTTGTCGTGATTGCGGGTACCCTTTTACACCGCTCTTTCTTTCAAGTTTCAAGTTCAACTTGGGTCGAATGTTTTTTCTTCGTGTTTGGCTTAATCATATGATCAAATTGCAATTTTGTTGATGCAGGTATATATATAATGAGAGAACTCCCTTTGAGAAATTACCTGACAAGTATTTCTGTCCTGGTAAACCACTTTTATTCCTTCTGTATCTCAATCTTTAGTTTCTTCTTTACGATTACTGTTCGACATATTGTGAAATGACTGACTCTTTAAGATAATGTTTCCATCCTAAAGAGGCAATTGTGACAATGTCTTCCATATCTAGATAAATTCTTAAATAGGCTTTTGTGTCTATTCCCTTCCACGACATTTTTTTTTTTTATAGTGTCTGGATAATTTTTATTCCTATTTTTAGAATTGGCCAAATTCTTGTTAGTTATCAAAACAAATCATACAACCTTATCATATTTATGGCTACCTCTGCAAATTATTTGAATGGGAAGAGCTACAGTTCAGGGTCATATCCCCAAGATGGCGATAAGTGATTACACAATCTCTTGCTTTGTGTGGCAAAGAGATACAAGTCATCTTGACGTAGAGGCCAAGAGATGATGATTGGTACGGAGATTAATCGTTGAAAGGAACTTTCCCGGAGCTATTTGAACTTGCTACTTATAGGGAGGCATCCGTGGCAGATATGATGGTGAGTCACACTTTGGAGAAAGGATGGAATTGGAATATAAGGTTCCATCGTGGTTTTAATGAATGGGAGATGGAGTTGGTGGGGGCCTTTACTCGTACATTGGAGTTGCTGAGTCCTCCTATTGAGGGTGGAGATAAGATGAGGTGTTGTTTGGGGTTGAAGGGGGTTTTTGATATAAAATCTTTATATGGTGAATTGAGGGGATCAAGCTTTAGTACTTTTCCTTGGAAGAGTATTTGGGGTTGAAGGGGGTTTTTGATATAAAATCCTTTTATGGTGAATTGAGGGGATCAAGCTTTAGTACTTTTCCTTCGAAGAGTATTTGGGGTGTGAAGGCTCCACGTCGTGTGTCGTTTTTTGTTTGGACAGTGCATGGGGCAGGGTTCTCACAACAAACCATTTGAGGAAAAGGGGTTGCACTATTATGGATTGGTGTTGCCTGTGTAAATGTAATGGAGAGAGTGTGGATCATTTGCTTCTACACTGTGGTGAGGTTTCTCGGTTATGGAGCTTTGCCTTTAGATTTTTTTGGTGTTTCTTGGGTTCTACCTAAAAGGGTTATTGACTTGCTGGCCGGTTGGAGGAATTGGTTGGGGATGCATTCTTCAAATATTTAGAATTTGGTACCACATTGTGTGATGTGGATTATTTGGAGGGAGAGAAATAATCGCATATTTTGAAGATTCATTATTTTCTGGGGATAAGCTTTTAGAGCATTCACAATGGGAATGGTAAATGCCATATGTTGCCTCTATTTAGCATTTGTCTCTCAAAAACCTCCACCATTCGGTCTTGCAAAATATTGCAATTGTGCTACAGTACTGTCCTAAATGTAAGACGGTACTGTAACACAATTGTAAACCTAAATAATATTTTTTTATTCCCTACTAAACAAATATCTGTCTCTTTCTCTCTTCATTGTCTCATCTCCTCTCCACTTCAGACTCTCTCTTCCCTCTTCATCTCCCTCTTCGTCTTCCTTTCTCCTATTTGGTATCTCTTCCCTTTCTTTCTCTCGCACCTCTTTTTTCTTCTTTTTTTCCTCTCTATCTTCCCTTGAATCAAGCCTCCATGGTGGAGATGTGACGTGGGACTCATGGATCGGTGGCCGGGTTTCATCTTCCGTGATGTGGGTTTCATTTTGGGAAGGGCTTGTGTCCAGTGGAAGTTTCCACTAGACACGTTAGGATTGGGACACGTGTCCGCACCCTTCATTTTCGGTGGCCAGGTTTCATTTTTGGTGGTATGGGTTTCATGGATCAATGGATGGGTTTCATTTTCGGAGCTGTGGGTGGCTGGGTTTCATCATTCCTTGGTTCGATGGTTGTCGTTTTTGTGGGTTAGTGGTGGTTGAGGTGGATCAGCGATCAGCATGGGTTCTGATTTGTGGTGATATTGCTGTTCCTATTTTTGGTTTTGATTTGTTGGTCATTTGTGGGTTTTGTTTGGTGTTGATTTCAATGATATTGTTGGATTGGTGTGGGTTCGATTTTGTTGGGCTTTGTTGTTCATTTGTGGGTTTTATTTGGCTCCGATTGTGGTGATATTATTGGACTGGTGTGGGTTTGATTTTGCTGGGTTTTGTTGGTCATTTATGGGTTTTGTTTTTGCGATGGTGGGTGATGGGTAGTGAGGCAAGGGTGGTTTGTTTGAGTTTCGGTAGCCTTTTTGGGTTTGTTCATGGTGGAGGTGGTGGCAGTAGGTGGTGGCAGGAAATAGTACGTGGTTTCAGTGGAAGAGAAACAAAAATGAGAGAGAGGAAAGAGATGGGAGAGAATAGATATGGTTTTGTGATATATTATATGTGTTGTATGATAAAATAAAAGTAGAGATGTTAGGTGTATTGTAAAATGGTATGGTATAATTGATAAAGTATCTTTTTTCAACATGGTAAATTAGAATATAATAGAATTTTCGGATGGGAATGCTCTTAGAGTTGTTTGTGACCAATTTGTTTGATTGATCTCATGCGTGGGGTTTTACTTTGAAATCCATTCCATTGTTTTTAGATTCACTTTTTTCTTGTACATAAGTTTTTTTGTTTTCCTTTGTTGCTTGTACATATTTCTTTCGTTTACTTCATCTCTTTGACGGAGTAGCTTCTTTTTAATACAAATTTTCTTACCTATTAAAAAAAAAATTGATGAGCCGAACTGCTTCTAAATATAATAAGAATTTAAGATAGGAAAGAACAATAATTATAATAAGAATTTAAGATAGAAAAGAACAATAATAAGGCAGGCATAAGAATGAATATGGGAAGTGTTATGATAATACACTTCATGATCGTTGCTCTTTATTGTGCTTTGCAGTCTGCGGTGCTCCTAAGCGAAGATTCAGGTCTTACCAACCTGCTGTGGTAAAAAATGCTAATGCAACAGATGTTCGAAAGGAACGGAAAGCACAAATTCAAAGAGAGGAAGCAATTGGGTAAAGCACATTCCCTTTCTTAATTCAGTACTAACAAGCTGACGACTACCAAAAATGTTTTATTCCTTTCTTTTACCCCCATAATTCAAACACTTTTTTCTCACTACATCATATTTGATCTGGCACAGGCGGGCACTCCCTATAGCAGTCGTGGTGGGAATTGTGGCACTCGGGGGATTATACTTCTACCTCAACAACACCTTTAGTTGAATAGTTGGGTAGAAGCCAAATGTCTGTTGTTGACAGAATTATTCTTGTAATTTCATCTTATTTCTCAAAGTTCCTTCTGATTCCACTTTACATTTTCCATTCACAATCAATAGCTGAAAAGGCAATATCCTCACTGTTCTGAGTATGCAAACAAGTAGATGATCCTCACTGACGAGAATAATCCCAACTCAGCTAATTAATCAAGCTATAAAGATTTCCCAGCTTTTAAAAGACCGCAGATCATATTATAAAACCATGGTATTCACTTTATATGAAGCAGCATTATCTGCTACTCAAACAAAACATATTCATGCAGGGTCAGCGGTCTTATAAAAAATGACAGAACAGAATACATAACGATATAAATACTGGAAATCTCAAGTACTTCTGTTCACTGGTGAAACAGTGCTTCGTTGAGAATTACATCAACATCATTCATAATAAAATGTCAATTTTATGCTGTCCTCTGAATTACATTTTTTTATTTTAAAAGTCAAGCCCATTGGCTAGGCAAATGTTCTGCGGGAGACATACAACTCTGAATTGATTACAATTATGAGTTCACAATCACATATCCTCTTCACCTACATTCAAAGTGAATAATATTAGAACTGATAATGTCAACCAACGGGTGAATTTCTCAAAGTCTCACCACAAACAGAACCCTCTCTTACAGACATTTTCCTCAAGTCATTTAATTGCAGACCAAAGTTATTGCCTATAACATTATATATGTGAAAATTCCACAAAACTTTTATCCCAAAAAAAAAAAAAAATTCACAAAACAAAGTGGTAAAAAGCTAAAGGTCGTATATAAAAAAGAAACATTATTTGACAAGAATAGAAGAATATTGAGAAATTTACATATTATGGCTATATGTAACAGGTAATCAATCTTGCAAAACAAATGAACCCTCTATTCGTTTCTCCATCGATTGCTGAAAAGGGAAATTTAAAGGAGAAAGCATGCCATTGAAACTAGAGGCAGGAACAGGCTTGAACTCGTATGGACCTTCCTTCGCTCCCCAAACCTGTACCAAGTAATACAAAAAGCACTCCCATTAAAGATTTTCACTTTAATCTCAACCGCAATTAGTGCTGTTAAATATTCTTAAAGGTAACATAGTTGAAAGCACATTAGACTAAAAAAACTGACTTGATTTCCGTCATCATCATAGCCCCTATCCCATGTATGTATCTCATTATTCTTCACAATTGCAAGTTCGGAAGTACAGTACGTTGCTCCATTCTGTCACGAAGGAAAGAAGCTATCACTGAATACTTGTAATTGGAAAGATCACAAGTTAAGAAGAAATCAACTCATTTCCATATCCCAACTCCTAGGTTCAACAGAGAATTACCCATGAATTAGGAAACCCGCCAGGTGGAGTTGAACCTTCATATAAGCAGCGTTTTCCACGCTCACAACGTTTGAGATATATTGTCGTTAAATGCTCCGCAATATCCTGCACACACATAACACATTTAAAGAAAACTCAGCCAAAAGTAACAATTTAAAAGCATCAAGATGAATCAATCTCAGGCATGAAACCTAGCTGGCAAGGTTAGTGCAGGACTTTAAATCAAGAACCCTAGGTTATCAGTCTTCCCAAACTGAATCATTTACCTAAGAAAAAGCATATAATTATTCCATGGGCTTGACTAATAGGTAGTTCAGCCATGTGGTGCTCTCAAGACTTAGGAAAACTAGCCCATGCAATCATAAAACTTAAGAAGCAGAATCCACAATCAGATGGACCTCATATAAATAACAGATTTAGAGAGAACAAAGCCAGTAAAGCATGCCTCAGCAAAGTATACAACTGCTTTGACAAGTGAACTAAAAAGTAACTATAGCAAAATAAATTGCTCTCAATTCTTTTCACTCTAGAAATATTCCAAGAAGGAAAAGATGGCTAAGCATCCAACACCATACCTATATATATGTCGAGACATCACATTATGAGAATTGGCAAAAAACTTGGCAGCCACATATGTCACATGATGGAATCAGTCAGAAAACATCAGAATTTATATTTAGTTCCTCAATTATATATCATAGATGATACTAATATTTGCTAACCCTGCAATTTGACTCATGACAATGCCACTGCCTGCTAACCTGTATCTTAGAAAAATCAACTCATTGCACTTTTGTTAGTTAATCGGGTTCAAATATCACAGATCTTTGCTAAAAGGCTTCAAAGTTAAGGTCATATCTATCAATTCACAAAATTTCCTCTTGACTTCTATTAAGTCCCTGCTCAAAACCAATCCATCCAGTTCAAGCAATGATGTTGTGTTATGCCACTTAATGAATTTATAAAACTTGTACCAACTAAAGCAAGGCTCCTCTATAGTTATTCCCCATTTGTACACCACATTTACTTAGGCTTCTCCTTCTATCTTCAAGTTACAATTTTCTATACCAGATCTTTCAAATTGTCCATTCCAGCAAAGATAACAGACAAAGTCTCCAGAGTCCAATGCAAATATCCTTTTCATATTACATGAACCTGTTAACTAAGCCCATGATTTTGACAAGACAAAAGACATACCCCAATAACTTCTTCAGGCAGTGGACGCTGATCCTTTGGGCGGTCACAGAAGTTCCTGTACTCCTCCACATCTCTAATGGCATATGAACTTACCTGCCCATTGAACAAGTTAAAAAGATCAGAGAGTACGCGTTCCCACTGGTGAATCATGCAAAGGAACATGCTGTTGAAGACTAAACTCCAACATAAAGAAAATGCCCACCTCAACATCACATCTCAATTCTTTGGGACAAGGCTTGACCATGTAGAATCTCTGTAATCAGATACCAGATGGAATTTATCAAAAATAATTCTCATTGAAGAAAAGGAAAAAGCTTGCACTCTAGATGAATAATTTTGTTTGCAAGTTGAGCCTAAATTGAGAGAAATGTTTCTATAGGAACATCATTGAAGTTGAATTTTCATGCAGAAAGGAAAAAAAAAAAAAAAAAAATGAAAGCAGAAGCAAGAAGATGATGCCTGCCGATGGCTATGTATCACGGTTAAGACTGATGAATGAGCAATAGAGCTCAACTAAAAAAACAGGGGGTAGAGCATATACCTGGCGAAAGGGCTTCTGAGGGGTCCTCCAGAATGCCTAGCATTAGCAACAGAAATAAAATTAGTGAAAACGCCAATATTGGTGGCAGAAAAGCAAGTAGAAGCTAGCAGTAACAAGAGAAGAGTAAATGAAAGCAAATAAGGGGGGAGTGATACTAGAATAAGAAGAAGATATATTTAGTCTCTCACTTGTTCAAAATATAAAACATTAGAACCATCTACCATCTCTGCTGCCGGGCACGTCATCAATCTGCACATACAGAGAGACAGAAAGAGTTAAGGAAAAATTAGCGAAAGCTTAAGAAAGATACAAATTTTGTTACGGTCGATGGTTGTAAAGGGTAAAGTGAAAAGGAGTGACCGACCTGATATTGAAGTAATTATCGGGATCTCTGGATGCTTGGTCCCTTGAAAACTAAATTAAGCAGAAATACCAATAAGAAAGAAATAGAGAAGAAAGGGTAAAGCGAATTTAAAGAGAAGAGAAGAGAAGAGAAGGGTACCTTTTGGCCTGTGAGGGATTGAGCAACAAGGCGAGTATGGTCCCAACGAGTGGTGGACTTGGTGAGTCGTTTGAGCAAAAGAGCGCCTCCTATCAGTAACAGCGTCTTCATTACCACTCCCCTAGCTCTGCTTCCATTTCCCATTATTCTCTCTCTCTCTCTCTATTTCACCCTCAAACATACACCACCATCATCTTCATCTTCATCTTCTAATATAATATAGTGTTAGGGTTTAACACTCCAACTGCATCGCATCGCACCTTGTTATTTATTTAGAAGCTCCCAAATGAAATGAAATGAAATAGAAATACACTAATAATTGAGATAGATAGATAGATAGATAATAATGAAAGGGGAAATCCGATGGGACAGGCTGACCTACCTGAGATGGGAGGTTAAGTGGAGGGATTTCAATTCAGCAATAATAAGTTGTAAACGTAACATTAACAACAAAAGATTATCAGAATTTCTGTCTTTCCTGTCGTCGGCTAGTGTTCGAGTGTTTCCTATCCCCTCTGCCACGTCAACCCCCCCCCCCCCCCCCCCCCTCCCTCCCTCTTGTCCTTTCCAAGGTTTACCACTCTACTCTACTCTAGTCTCTACAGTGTTAACACCAAACCGGACCCCACAAAACTCACTCCAACCCAACTCCTCATCCTAGTGTTTGTTGTTGTGGGTTGATAGCGCTGGGTTCGGTTTGGTTTGGATCTGATTCTGTTTCACAGTTTTTTCCGCTTATATAACCCAACCCAACCCAACCCAGCTCCACTCCTCAAGTTTAGCATTTGTGGGTTGATGAGTTGGTTAGGTTGAGTCTGCTTCATATTGGTAGTTTTTCAACCTGTTTTGGATATAAGTTTATTTTATTACCTTTATTATTTTTTTTTTTTATAGTTTGATAGCTTTTACTTTTTTGGTAATTAGTTTTGATGAACTTTGAGAATTTGGAATATAATTTAAGCATATTATATGAATTGTAATAATTAATTATGATAAAATGTTTAAATAATTGATGAAAGCCAAAAAATTTTATAAAGCATTAAAGAAATATGCACAACCCAACCCAACCCAATTACACATGTGATGGGTTGGAGTTTTTCAACCTAATAAAGTCCAGTTGAGTTGAAAAAACTCTTTAACTCGATCCATACACACCTCTTATTACACTTCATGCAGTATTGTTATTATTTTTTTTCTATTGTTCTCTATGTATTCTCACATCACATTATTGGCATTTCAATTCCATTACATCATTTTTCTCCCAATTAGTCTAAAATACAAAATTTCTTACTTAAAAAAATTTTATTATTATCACAATTATTATGATTGGTGTATAATAAGAATAACATCAATGATGAATCAAAATAAAACCGATTGCTCCAATCATGAAAAATATAGTATTACTAACGTTACACTTTTTTTAGTTGGCTCCCTTTCATTCTTATTGGTTCAATAGCCCTCCTTACTTTAATTTCTCTTCCGCTACCCTTTGAACTTAAATTTTAATAGGAGATTAAAAATTTTAAAATAAATAGAACTCTTTCATCACATTTAAAATAACAAAAATCAACAAGAGACTTTAGCCTTTTATTAAACGGAATCCACCCTTTCAACACATATTTGTTTTGACTTGCTTCGAAAAAAAAAAATTTTGTTTTCGACTCTTTGACAAAAGAGGAGCATGGCCATGAGGGTGGTCGAAATATGTACATATTCATATTGTTTGCACTAGGCGGTGGCTTTGAAAATTGCAACATAAGCCGTGCAATGTACATTCAATGTAACTAAGGAGTGAGGACTATTTGTTTCTTCTTTAGGTAACTTCAATCCCCTCGAAATTGCATGAATAGTCTATCATTTCAATCAGCACCCTTTGAAACACATATAATCCTTGGTTTAAAATGGGAAAACATTAGCCATCATTACGTAGCTTATGGATTCCGAGCGCTTCAATAGAGAAAAAGAGAGAACTATTGCGGATTCGTTGAGTTACTAATTTCTTCCAAGGAAAATATCTACAACCAAGTGTTATATCTTTACGTCCATTGCAATTTCCTTATGAACGCCCCATTTTACAATTGTTTTTCCTTTTACTTTCCTTTTGCAGCAGGAATTTTTGTTCCATTTAAAAGTTGTAGTACCAAGAGAACAAAGTAGATTGAAAATATGGCTTTCATATATGTAGAAGTGCAGACAGACCAAACCATGGCAAAAACCGTTAAAAGAGTTATAATATACTACATGACATAAGCAACTATGGATACAGTACCTGGGCCTAGAGGCAAGACCCCCATAATGGTTTTGTCTCGCCACAGTCCTTATTCATTTCTTGAGAAGGTATGGGACAGCAAATAGCAAACATATAACAGAAATTCATATCCTTATTCATACAAAGGAACGCGTCATATGAGACCTAGTTGAGAGGTGGATCGCAAAGCTACTGGTTCCCAGCAATAGGGCCGTCCTGACCTCTCTTAATATCATCCCACCCTCTTACCCATGGCTGCCCAGGCATGGCTCGTGTTTCAGGAGCAGAGTAGGTGTTGAGGTTGTTCATAACCTTGTCATACAGGGCAGTAAACACCTATAACATTTGAATATTTTGAGAGTAAGAATGGGAACTCCCAAGACATAAGAAAAGCAAAGGAAAATAACTAAATTGAGTTTTCTATCTCTTGGTCATAACTTACGGGATTTATTTCCAGTGCTTCAGGGGGTTGCTCCTGGGCAGTAAGCCACTTCCAGAGATCCGGGTTTTCCTGAAGAACAGAAACACCACATTCAAATAAAAACACAATATATTGAACATTTAGACTCCCTTCCATAGGAAATAATTTATTTTCTAATAGAAATCACAAAGTTGTAAGCAGTATAAAGACTGAGAAATACTTTAGTTTATGCTAAATTGGCACTCAACTATAGAACTTGCACACATCCCCGTAAAAAAAGTTGTAACTTGATCTTTAGCGCAATGAGAATATAAAAAAACTGAGAAACACATCAGTTTATTCTAAACTCACACTCAACTAATAAAACTTGCATACCTCTCCTCACTTAAGAAGTATGTAACATGATATTTAGAGAAATTAGAACATCAGAGTAAGGACTCAATTCCATTCCCTTTATAGTAAACCCATCTCACACCAAACATATTGTGATAGTCGGACCGTGAGTTGTGCCATTCTACCTCAAAACTAATTGGTGATGAGGAAGACACACTCAAATTTTTTATGGCCTTCGACTTCACACCACACAGGCCTGTTTTTAGAGTGATTGTAGGGAGTCAAATTGTGGTCTCCCCAAGAATCCCTCCCTCCCTCGCAATGATACTCCTATGACTCGAACTCATGACCATGGCTTTGAAACCATTTATCACACTCAAATCTTTTATAGCTTTCGACATCACACCACACGGGCCTGTTTTTAGAGTGGTTGTAAGGAGTTAAATTGTGGTCCCCAACAATGATCAAGCAAAAAAGATACTCGAAATAACATAATTGCCTTTTGCAAGTTATGGAGACAACTTTAGGAATAGTGCTGAACAAGACCATGATCTAAAAAACAACTGAATTCCTGAATCCCTTGGATCAGTCAAATGCTTTAGATGTTTTCTTTATCTCATTTCAGGTCAATTTCAATTAAGTCATGGCAATCTCTCTTGACAATCATAACTATTCACATGTTTTTGACTAGCTGTTAGTTATGGAACACTGTTTTTAACTAGTTTAGGATTGTGTATCATCGTAAACTCAATCTTGACTTTATCAGGTTCAGATAACTATTAGGATTAACAAAATGCATATAATTTGCAGGAAGTCTACCGAACTGTATCAGAAACTAGAAATAGGCAAACTGGAATGTGCAAGATTGGCAAAATGGATGGCTTATGAGAAACTTAATATGACTAAATATCATCAAATTCCATAGAACAAAACTTTAGCTACTATTTTAGTAAGGAATAATCAATTTATTCATAAAATACATAGGTCAATGTAGACATTAGAAACTGGTGCAAGAATGAGCCTGTCTTCATATAATTGTCGTAAAGGGTCAAATTGGCACAGTGATGCGTGGGGAAAAAGTCTTCAATTGGTGAAGGACTTCAGGTTAAAAGATACAGATTCTATAATTAAACTGTGTCATAAGAAAAAGGCCAAATAAAGAGAAATTACCAAGGCAATCAATGTAGTAACATGTATATTTTGCATACATGCAGTTTAAGGTGACAAATTGCAACATACCACGATACACTCATCGTCACATATCAATGAGTATGGAATTATTTATCTTGAAGATATATATACACCCCAAATCAGAAAAAATTATGGTATCAAATGAATCACTTTGCTAAATTGAAGGATTCTATTGGCAATAATAAATTTTTAAAATGACTAAAACTTCACAGATATCCTCTAATTTTTTGAGGATACATACAGAATATATTTGCATGAACAACAAATATGTGCATGCAATCATATAACAATAGTTAATAAAAGAAAAAATAAAATTGAATTATAAATATAAAAGGCATGTCCCATGTGTGCTGAAAAAGAAATTCATTTATTGTCAAGGCTGTAATGGCTTATGACCAACATTAAAATGCGAGAATAGAAGAGTCATATAGAATAGCTGTACCAGGTCAAGGACATGAACGAGAGATTGAATACCATTCTCATCCATGGAATGAATATGCTCCTCCACCCATTTCCCAAGAACCAAATCCAACTCCAAAAACCCCCTTTGTTTGCTCCTATATATCAGTCTGTTTCCCACATCCAAGGGAGAAAAGTTTTTAAAAGAAATTAAAATTGAGGGATCTCCATCAAAACTAAAATCTGACAAAGAAATCAAAGCCCAAGAGTATGATTATATTAACACAAAGAAATAAAGTGGAACCTGTTAAATAATTGTCTCTTGCTCTCTTCGTTGGAGAGATCGATATCCAGCGATTGGGTATTTGAAGAAAACCCAGAAACCCAACGATATTGAGGCTTGAAAAGGGCCTGAGGGGAAGTGGCAGCAATGGAGCTCTGATTGGAATTTAGGATTTTGCACACACTAATCAGACTTCTTCTCAAACTCGCCATTTTGCTTTACAAATAGCAAATCGTTCAGATGGGTTCTTTTTCACACTTCACAAATACAAAACCATGGGGGTGTGACTGTGAGTTACTGTGGACAACAAGAAAGAAGGCAAACAGAGCAATTTTATGCCACAACTATTGTAGGGCTAATAGAACTAGTCCCTAACCCAAGTAATGCACAAGATAGTTCAACAAAAGTAATATATATGTTCACTTTGCGCAAAGATACAGTCACTTGAAACATGAAGCATAACCACCTATTTACAATATGACTCAAGGCATACCATACGATGCATGGGGTGCTAAAAACAACCAAGTACTATAAAAAAAACTCATTTATTCCACTATATTGTGGCAAAGAAGCAATACCTATCACTATATACTATCTAATCTATTGGCATCTGCATGGTATATAAACTAAAAATATGAAAAAGAAAGTCTATCAGAACATGAAGCAATAGAAGTATACATAGAAATAATGCTTCTATATGGAATTTAATCAAACGCATTATGGGTTATTTGTTTTGCAATTTTGCCAACTTATAATCAAACACAAAATATAGTCAAAGAATAGATATCAGCATATAAAGATATCTCAACATTTTAGCTCAATAAACTCTTTTGAGTCATAATTCTTCACAATCATGTTAATGGATGCTCTATTGCCAGCTGGGTGCAACTTATTTCTTCATTGCATTCTAATTTCAAAAAAGAAAATCTATCTGATGTAAAAATTTCTTAAAGTAGTGTCTCATGTAAAAAATTACGTACACTAAAACGTAACTTGATAATTCACAAAAATCACGAAAAATCTTGTCCAATAAGAGAAATGAAACCACCACACGTTTCATGGAATTAATATTGGGAAGATTGAACTTATTTGAGAAATATAAGAAATGAAAATCGCATATAAATTAATTGCTTTGGCCAGGGGAAAAAAGAACATGAATTCTTAGCACCACCCGGTTCACCAAACAATCCAAGTCCAACCTACCCCACCAAAATAAACAATTCCAACAAGCCAACAGCAGAACAACCTCAATTCTCATTCCATAAAACCCAAACCCAAGTGAATGATTAAAGCAAACACAGACAGAGATTTTTAACATCCCATATGAATTTCATTAAAAAAAAAATACATGAATGAATCAATAAAAGAGAAAAAGGCAAACCTTTTCAGTGGGTAACAACCTTCTGTTGTCACAGGGTCCTGAAAATGTTGACACACAAACAAAAGTGCAATGTCTTAACAACTGAAACCAATTTTCATTATTACAGTAGAAAGATAAAAGAAGCTCTAAGCTGATTCAAAGAAAAGAGAAAGAATATATATAAGCACCTGATTCTCGAATCTGAGAAAGAGGAGAAATCCTGGACTTCAAAGACAGATGATCGGGATTGAGGGAAAGGAAGAACTTTTTTTTCTTCTCAAAGTTTGTTTTATTTATTTAGTTCAATCTTTTCCTGGATGCCTAAAACAGTGACGGCTTCCAGTCTTTCCGGAATCCTAAAACCAAAATTTAAAATAAATAATCATTATTACACAAAATCTTACGTGGAAACCGGTGAGCACACAAAATCTAAAGGAGTCAAATAAAAGACAGATTAATACTGACGTGGAAAACCTATGAGCACCCAAAATCTAATAAAGGAGTCAAAACAAAAAAAATCAACTTTTTTATTTGAGCAAAAAAAAAAAAAAAAAAAAATCAAAGGTTTCTGTTTCCTATATATGAGTGGTAGAATAAAAGTCCAACAATTGTAAGATTATAATTATAGTACATAGATGAAAATTAATTTTTAATAAATACAACAAGATTTTTTTGGGTTATTTTCTCTCTTATTCCGTGTTTATGTTTTAAAATGCCTAGTATTTACATTTTTTTAAAATACATGACATTTACTTTAAAATAAATTATGTAACGTTTTTTTTTAATAATTACACATATATAATAAAATTCAATCTTAAGTTTTTTAATATCTATTGAACTCACTAAAATCAAAAAATTTGAACAATTTTATTAATTATGTTAACTAAAACCAAATATTTGTAAGAAGTTAATTATGTATGTAGGGATTGGGTTTGAGTTCTTGGCCAAATAAAGTGTATGGACTCAAGCCCAAGAAGCCCGAACAATAAATTTGTAGAGAAGTGGGTTGAAAAGCTGGGTCATAGTAAGTTGAGTAATGGACCTGTATTGTTATGGCAACAAAGAAAGGAAAATTATAGGCGTTCCCTGAAGAAAAGTGTCCTCGGCAAAATCCGAGGAGATTGATTCTTTCTCTATTCACTTTAAAGACTTCTTACAAATTTTCCTCCTCGTTTTTCTTAGGTGTCCCTTACATTATATACTCCCCTTTGGATGATCCTGAGCCTCCACTTGTTAACCATCCAAGTCACTACTTGAGTACCTGTCCCATCAGACACCCCTCCAGGCTCCCTGTGAGTTGTAGTAGCCAAGGCAACACTGATCAGGGGTCTTCTCCACATAAATGCGGCCAGAAAAGTAGCTGCTGCGTATTAAATGTGGAGGTAGTAGTTTTCTCTTAGGTATCCCTTAATTTCCGCCTGTTGTTGTGCTTCCGGTGTGCGAATCTACTGCCGAAGTTCTTTAGAGACTCACTTTGGCTAATGGGATCCGGATATGGCTCATGCCCAAGCTGTCCGAGGAGGCACCTCTCCTCGGACAGGCCCAAGGCCCAACACCAGATTTGGGCTAAGGCCCAACACCAGATTTGGGCTCTAGCCCCTACAATAGCCCCTCAAAAGCCCAACTCTTCCCTCTCATCTGAGGAGAAGATTGGGGTTTTGATTTTCAAATGAGTGCGCTGCTCATTTCTTTGGTTCACACGTGTAAAATCTCCGCTTTACGCGTCTTTTTATTATGGCTGACGCTTCGTAATCCGTGAATCATCCTTAGTTACTCCAGGCGGCGCATTGTCTCTCGCTTCTATTGGTGGAGTGTTAATCTAACGGCTGGTATTTTCCTGGGATTTTGAGCGAGATAACTCCCACATAATCTCACCTCCTATATAAAGCGCGGAGAGAGAGAGAGAGAACATTTTTATTTCCTTTCTTTGTGAGCACCTAAATCCTCTAGAGATCTCAAGCATTCCAACTTATCGCATCCCTCACAGCCTTGAACTTCCTTCCCTCCTTCTCCCAAGAGATTACCAAGAGATTCTTCAGGAGGGTTGAGGGTTTGACGCGTTAGTTTAATTTCGTAAGTATTGGTTTCTTCAAGTCTCCCTTTTCTCCTCGGCCAGGTTCCTCGGCCTTTGTTTCAATTAGAAAGACTTTCCTATCACCCGTACTTACTCAAATGGGTAGGTTCAAGTACCTAGTGGATTCTCCGGCAGGGATGGAGAGTTTTAGGGCTAAGTACCACATCCCACCAGGGGTAGGTTTGCAATATTGTCCCCCGGATCAAGTTTGTACTGAGAAAGGGATGGGTAAGGTTGTCATCCCGATGATTGCATTCATAGAGGGAGGGATGACTCTTCCAATGGGTAGAATAACTAGGGATTACCTGTGCAACCACCGGTTATGTCCCCACTAGTGCGCTCCCAACATGTTTAGAATTTTAGGGAGTATAGATGCCCTAAGTGAGCACCTAAACCTTAGGCTTACGTGGCATGACGTCGCGCATATGTACGAGTGTCATTCTCTCTCCGGAGGATACTACCTTAAATCCCGATCCGAGGAGGTGAGGATGATATCTTGCCTTCCCAAGTCCAACAAAGGCTTGAAGGATAATTATCTAGTCGTCTCCGGAGAGTGGCACGACGGTCTTCACTGCCCAGTTAAGGCGGGGACACTAGGTGGGGTACCCTAGGATCAGGTCCAATGGCCGGGACCTTAGTTTGCTAAGTTTTTTTTTTTTTTTTTTTTTTTTAATTCCAAAACTGTATTGCCACTCCTCGGATCATAGTCACTTGTCTAACCATGGTTTTCCTTCTCGAACGTTTTGCAGACAAAAACCACGTCTCTCCAAAGCTCAGCCTTGTCAACGTTCCGTCGCTCAACTTCCTGCTGAGGTCAGAGATATTCCAGAGTGAGGACGGACAGCTAAGGGCTGCACACCTGGTCCTTGACTACGAGCCCTTATCACGCGTGTTCCAAGACGTGGGACAAGCGATCAAAGCCAATAGCTCTAGGCTTGCACCGATTAACATCTCCAAACCTGGGTTCTTGGCCCGAAGGGACCTTCCTCTAGTTGTGTTGCCACCTCTACCCGTTCGCCAACAATTAGCTGGCCCGAGCGAGGAGTTACCGTTGTCCCCTCAATCATTGGACGTCGAGATCGACTAGTTCCACTTTGAAGAAAAGGCAGGAACAGCAAAAAGGCCCGTTGAGCTCTCGGACTCGGAGGTCGAGAACGAGGGACCTTCTATCGTTTTTCGGCAGTGGTTGCCTGCTGTTAGACCGGACACAAGCTCCTAGGAGGAAGAAGGAATGGATCTGAAGTAAAGAACCGGCCTGAGGGGCCTAATGGCCAATAGGAATAAAGGGGGGTCAACCTCAAGAGAGCTTCCCAAAACCAAAGTTTCTCCCACTCTGCCTCCTCCTCCTTCTCAGCCCCCTGTCGACCTCGGATTGAAGGCAAACCCCAATTTGAAGAAGAAAAGGCTTGTGGAGGTCTTGGAGGAGGGAGAGGTACCACACCCAAGGGGGGGAAAACAACAGAAGAAATCTAAGGACTCCCACGACAAGAGAGACCGATCGGTGGAGGGCTCCGAGGAGATCGAAATGCGCCGAGGGCAACGCACCTGGGCCCCTCGGCTGGAGGTGAGTGGCGTTTCCATTCCCTGGGATGCCACTATTTGGGAGTCTTAGAGGGAGCATGCCGGTATTCTGGCCGAGGCCTTGGAGCAGCCCTTATCCTCCCTAGGGACATGGAAGGTCTCAGGCGCATCAAGCAGCCGGACCTCTTCATGTCGTTGAAGAGGGATTTTGCGATGGTAGGCCTGTGTGTTTGTTTTTGTACGTACATTTCTGTGACCCCTTTGTTGCTGACATGCAGGTTACTTAGCAAGTCTTCGTGGCTGAGGAGTGCATCAAGAGAGCCAATAAGGATGCCAAGGCCGAGGTCCACTCTCGTCAAGAGGTTGAGAGGCAGCTCGGGGTTCTGAGACAAGAGAAGGCCGATCTCTCTGGGAAACTGAAGGAGGCCGAAAAGGCTCGCCTGAGCGCTCAGGCAGGTCTGAGGAACGCGGAGAGGCAGGCCGAGGACCAGCGTCAATAGCTGCACATAACTGAGATCAATCTGGCCACGGAGAAGCAAAGGGTCATTGACCTCATGACCGGGCTGCAAAAGGTCAAAGAAGCAACTCAGGTGGCTAGGGAAGCTGCTGAGGCCGCAGTGGAGGCATCCTTTGAACGTGACTTGAAGGACACGGAGCAGGGGCTTGCCGGGGAGGTGGTCGTAGTGTGCAGGGATTACTGCGCCAAGTCTTGGGGCGTAGCCATGGACTGAGCGGGAATCCCTGCGGACTCCGAGCTAAGGAGGGCGGATAGCATTTTCTTCCCGGAGGATATCTGTGAAGGACTTGATCTCGTCTCTCCTCCTGAGTAGCCCACTGCAACTGAAGCCCCCTTTGCTAATGTCAGAATTCCCGAGGGGGTTGAAGTGGATAGTGTGGCGCAGTCACCGCTGAGGGCCAAGTCTCCAGAGGATGCGCTCACTATCAAGGATGTGGTCTCCCAGGCCAAGGATGCAGAGGCCAAATCCAAAGCTGATGACGTTCCCCCCAAGGCTGTTGATCCCCAAGAGGTCCTTCTTCAGCAAAAGCCTTAGAAGTAGGAATTTTCCATATATGTTGATCTTTTTGTATGGGCAATCTGCCAGTTAGAACAATGTATTTGTCCTTCTGTTTAATGGAAATGATTTTCTTCTCTCTCTTCCTCTTTTTTTTACTTAGTGTTAATTTCCCCCGAGAACGTAGTCCAAGGACTCAGCATTGACTTAGGTTCTGTTTGAACACTTATAAAGATAACTTAGTGTTAATTTCCCACAAGAACGTGGTCTGAGGACTCAGCATTGACTTAGGTTATGTTTGAACACTTATAAAAATAACTTAGTATTAATTTCTCCCAAGAACGTGGTCCGAGAACTCAGCAATTACTTAGGTTTTGTTTGAACACTTATAAAAATAACTTAGTGTTAATTTCCCCCAAGAACGTGGTCCGAGGACTCAGCATTGACTTAGGTTCTGTTTGAACACTTATAAAAATAACTTAGTGTTAATTTCGAATCAATTGAATAACAAACAGGCGAGGAACAAAGGAAACTTTCATTAATAATAGTATCTTTTCAGGTTATTTACATTCCATGGGTGTGGTACTGTTTTTTCATCTAAGTCTTCCAAGTAATATGCACCTATGCCTGCTATCGAAGTAATACGATATGGACCCTCCCAATTTGGCCCCAGTTTTCCCCAAGCGGGGTTTTTGGTGTTACCCACGACCTTCCTTAACACTAGGTCCCCCGTTGCTAAGGGCCTCAACTTCACGTGAGCATCATAACCTTGTCTGAGTTTGTTTTGGTAGTACGCCAGCTGGACCCTTGCATTTTTCCTTCATTCTTCGATTAGATCTAGACTTTTCTCCAGCAATCCGTCGTTAGTGTTCGGATTGAAAGAGGTGGTTCTTAACGTTGGGAAACCGATTTCCAATGGGATCACAGCCTCAGCTCCATAAGTCATTGAGAAGGGGGTTTCCCCTGTCGACCTTCGTGGCGTCGTCCGGTACATCCAAAGGACATGGGACAGTTCTTCCACCCACTTTCCCTTCACGTCGTTCAGCCTTTTCTTGAGCCCATTCACTATGGCTTTGTTCACGGCCTCGGCTTGTCCATTCCCTTGGGGGTAAGCTGGAGTAGAGTATCGATTTTTGATCCCAAGGCTGCAGCAATATATTCTAAAGGCTTTGCTATCGAATTGAAAACCGTTGTCCGAGATGAGGGTATGAGGGATCCCAAATCGGGTGATAATGTTTCTCCAAACAAATTTCTTGACGTCTACATCTCTGATGTTCGCCAGGGGTTCAGCTTCTACCCACTTGGTGAAGTAGTCCGTGCCAACTAACAGGTATTTCTTATTCTCGGCGGCCTTGGGGAAGAGGCTTACGATGTCTAAACCCCACTAAGCGAATGGCCATGGACTGGACAGAGGATTGAGGATTCCCCCCGGTTGATGTATGTTTGGCGCAAACCTTTGGCATTGGTCGCATTTCCTAACATATTCCTGCGCTTCCCTCTGCATATTGGGCCACCAATAGCCTTGTGTAATGGCTCTGTGCGATAGGGATCTTCCTCCAGTATGACTTCCGCAGATCCCCTCGTGCATTTCTTCTAGGAGTAACTCTGTTGCCTCAGGGTGTATGCATAGCAGGTACGGCCCGAAGAAAAAGCGCCTGTATAATTCCTGATCCTTGGACAGCCAAAACCGTGAGGCCTTCCTACGGACCTTGTTGGCTTCCGCCTTGTCCTCTGGCAGGACATCGTCCTTCAAGAATAGTGTTAGGGGGTCCATCCAACTGGGCCTTACCCTGACCTGGTGGACACGGGCGGTCTCCCTTTTCTCCTTTGTTGGCGCGTGCAAGTCCTCTATAAGAATAATCCGAGGCAGGTTCTGCACCGAGGAGTTAGCGAGTGTGGCCAAGGAATCGATGTGCGTATTTCCACTTCTGGGGATGTGCTATAGGATAAAAGAATCGAAATGTGACTGTAGGAGTTTGGCTTGGCCTAGGTACTCTTGCATTCTCTCATCTCTTGCTTCCAATTCCCCTTTTACTTGGCCGACGACCAATCTTGAGTCCGAGTACATGTTTACTTCCTTTCCGCCAAGCTTCTCGACCATGGACATCCCTTTCAATAGGGCCTCATACTCGTCTTCATTATTTGTGGCCGAGAAGTCCAACCTCAGTGCTTTTTCGATCATGAGTCCCTCCGGGGAGACCAGGACAAGCCCCACTCCTGAGCCTCTTTGGTTCGCCGCCCCATCGACGTATACTTTCCAGCATGTGGATCCTTGAAGGGAGATCATGCCGACTATCTTTTCGTCTATGTCTGATATTCAGGCCATACTTAGCGAAGGTTCGGCGAACTCGACCACTAAATCCGCTAGGACTTGGCCCTTCATGGAGGTACGTGGCATATATCTGATGTCGAAAGCCCCTAGAATCGTCCCCCACTTGGCAATTCTCCCCGTATTATCAGCACTTCGAAGTACAGACCTGAGCGGAAGCTGCGTCAAAATGACGACCGCGTGTGCTTGGAAGTAGTGTGGGAGCTTTTGTGTAGCATGAACCACAGCTAAGATGGCTTTCTCTAGCGGTAAGTAGCGAATTTCGGCTTCGTGCAATGATTTGCTTATGTAATAGACTAGTCGATGTATGCCATCATTCATCCGTATTAGTACTAGGCTTACTGCATGCGGTGCCACGGCGATGTAAACGAACAAGACCTCATCGGCCTCAGGGCTTGACATAATCGGCGGTTGAGATAGGTATTCCTTGAGCTGTTGGAAGGCCAAAGCGCATTCCTCGGTCCACTCGAATCCTTTCCATTTGTTCATCAATAGGAAGAATGGCCTACATCTATCTACCGACCGAGAAGCGAAATGATTCAGGGCAGCAATCATCCCTATGAGCTTTTGGACCTCTTTAGGATTCCGAGGCAGTTGCAGACTATTGATAGCTCTGATCTGGTCGGGACTAACTTCAATCCCCTTGTGAGTTACCATGTACCCCAAGAATTTCCCTGATCCCACCCCAAATGAACACTTAGAAGCGTTGAGGCGTAATTTATGTTTCCTTAGAATTTCAAAGACGTCTTTGAGGTCCCCCACGTGCTCGGACACCTTCTTGCTCTTTACCACCATGTCGTCAATGTATACTTCTACGTTCTTTCCCATTTGTGGTTCGAACATCCTGGTTATCATCCTTTGGTAAGTGGAACCTACGTTCTTCAACCCGAAAGGCATCACTTTGTAGTGGTAGTTCCGGATGGGTGTGACGAAAGCGGTCTTGGAAATCTAGTGTAATGCTTTACTTATGGCGTCGCTGCCCATGCCTCTATGAGACGAGCCCTCGCGCTTATGCCTGTGATGGTACTCCTCTTCATGAGAAAAAGACTCGCTTGGGGGAATTCTTAACCTTTGTTTGTAGTCGTCGTCCCCCTCGTCTCTGGAGGAGCTGTTGGAGCTGGAAGAGTCTCACCTTCGCCGAGCGTCGCATAACTTCCTTTTTAGCTCATTGATTTGCAACTGCAAGGCCCTGTTGTCGTTGGATCTTCGGGAGGCATGGCTTTTCGATTGAGGATGACTTCTGTTCGCATGCATGGTATGTACACTCGCTTCACGATCTCTTTCACGTTCAAGGTTCAAGAAATCGACCTGTTGTTGAGACTCTGCCGTTCTACTTGACGTGGAATTGACCTCACCATGGTTGTCCGTTACACTCAATATTTTGCGAAGCTTTTCCCACAGACGGCACCAATTGTGGGGACTGGGTTTGAGTTCTTGGCCAAATAAAGTGTATGGACTCAAGCCCAAGAAGCCCGAACAATAAATTTGTAGAGAAGTGGGTTGAAAAGCTAGGCCGTGGTAAATTGAGTAATGGACCTGTATTGTTATGGCAACAAAGAAAGGAAAACTATAGGCATTCCTTGAAGAAAAGTGTCCTCGACAAAGTCCGAGGAGATTGATTCTTTCTCTATTCACTTTAAAGACTTCTTACAAATTTTCCTCCCCCTTTTTCTTAGGGGTCCCTTACATTATATACTTCCCTTTAGATGATCCTAAGCCTCCACTTGTTGGCCATCCAAGTCACTACTTGAGTACCTGTCCCATCAGACACCCCTCCTAACTCCCTGTGAGTTGTAGTAGCTAAAGCAACACTGTTCAGAAGTCTTCTCCACATAAATGCGGCTAGAAAAGTAGCTGCTGCGTATTAAATGTGAGGGTAGTAGCTTTCCCTTAGATATCCCCTAGTTTCCACTTGTTGTTGTGCTTCCGGTGTGTGTATTTGCTGCCAAAGTTCTTTGGAGACTCACTTTGGCTAATGGGATCTAAAAATGGCCTATGCCCAAGCTGTCTGAGAAGGCACCTCTCCTTGGACAGGCCCAAGGCCCAACACCAGATTTGGGCTCTAGCCCCTACAATGTATCTGTTTTTTATCCAAAGGTTAATTATGCCACTTTGAGGAATATAAAACACTATAATTAATTAATGCATTTCTATATTATATAGTACTAAATATTAGATTGGATTGTAGTATATATTTGATTAGATCTTAGATTATGCAGGTGAAGGCCATGAATGCTGGGCTAGGTGTCTCTCAACTCTCAAGACAAGACTCCTTGAAATGTGCACTATGGCCTTTCTTCGTCCGCACAAGTCCTCCAGCTATGTTACAAAGTGGTTTGGTAGATTTATTAGATTGTGTTACAACTTTTACAAGTCGTTTGAATGTCTGCATGTGGTGGTGTGGTGCTGCCACCCAGGCACCCACGGACATAGATTGCTCTCTGCAATATGAAGTGCCTTTCTAAGAGCAATTACATCAGCTCGTGCATAATGCACCATCTATTTTACACTTAAAACCTACTTTTTCTATTTTACACCATCAATTTTACAAAACATTCACATCAGCTCATCTATTTTACAAGAAATTTTAATAAAATATTCATCCTTCCCAATTTTTTTATTATTTCTCTCAACTACCTATACATCACGCACGCTCTCTTTCTCTCTCTCTGTCTTTCCGTTTTTATTGATTTGTTGCTCTCTCTCTATACCCATCTCTCTACCATCTCTCTACCAACACAGATCAACTCTCCGTCCCGGTTAGATCTCCTTAGCTCCGATCAGGCAAGACCCACGAGCTCCCTAGCTCCTTTATGATTTTTAGAGCAGCCAAACAAAAACCCAGATAGAAAAAAAAGCAAAAGAGACCCGCGCGCTCTCTTTCTCCCCCAACGATCTCTCCCTCTTCAAGCTCATCATCTTCTTCTTCCTTAACAGCTCTCATGTTTGGGTTTGGGTTTGGAGCAGCGTTGGTGTTGCCCTGTTCCTCCAAGGTTCCAGGCTTTTTTTTTTTTTTTTTTTGCTACTGCTATAGCCGCTACTTCTTCTTCTTCATCTTGACCGCTTCTTCTTCTTCTTCTTCTTCTTTGATGATTCACATAGATTTTTTTATGGGTTTGATGATATGGTTTTGTAAATGGGTTTGAGGAGCTAGATGAGATCGCCGCCACCACCGCCAGGAGCATCAAGATCGACGGCGAGCGGCGAGCTGCGAGTGGCCAGCGGCGAGCGGCGAGGCGTCTGAGAATGAGAGAGAGCTGCGCCTGAGATGAGAGAAGGATGAGATGAGAGAAAGAAAGGAAAATGAGAGAGAGAGAGAGAGTCGGTACAGAGAGAGAGAGAAAAAACTATTAAAAAAATAAATAGGGGCGCTACAGTAACCGTGCATATATGCACGGTTACTGTAGCAAATGTGCAAAAATGCACATCTTTGCACGGACTGATGTAGAGGGTTTTCTGGTTCAAAATGTGTAAAAATACTACCTTTTTCTACTTTGCAAGACTTTACATGATCTGATGCACATGCTCTAAGTTTCAAACCTTCTATTTTGTAATCAAATATTTATTTAGTAATCAAATATTTATTTAGTAATGAGAAGTTGCCCCTACTCTTATCATCAGTGAAGAGAAACAGTGATCTCACCCCCAAGAAAAATAAGCATTCTCATGAAAACATATAACAGAATTCTTAAATTTCAAAGGAATTGAAAATTTCCACAAGCATGAAAAAGGCAGCCTGAATAAGAGAATACAAGGCACAAAATAACCAAGAGAAGCCTCCCAAGTCACAACTTAATATAGCCTCAAATGGCAACTATCCGTGGGCCTTGCTATGCTTAAAGACGTCAATAAACATATTCTGACTTTCAAAGGAGTATCACAGAAGTGCTTGAAATCCCCATTTACGGGTCAAACACATTAGGGTTTTCATAATATTCATCTCCATACCAACAGTGACAGTTGCTGGCTCTCATTCATTGACCAAATCCACAAGGCATTCCTTCAGTGCATAATGTAGTGCAACAAACATCTTTTTCCTTAACAGTTTCAAAGTTTCCTTTGGCCTTTTGAACTTTTACAAGCTCTGCGAAAAAATATAACTGGATGTTAAAGCCTGCAGTAGTCTCTGGTCTAATTGCTTTAGAAGTTTATTTCTCGCCTCTCTGCAAAAAATTTCCCCGTTACTGCCTGGTCAGGGAGCAGGGCAAGCCATACTCCAGTATCAGCTCCTTCCTCGACTGAAATGTTCCCAGCATAACCTGTCATAGCAGTCTTCACCCAGCCTGGGCAATAGCAGTTAATATAAATTTTTTGACCATCTGGCCGGTCAGAGAGTACCTTTGCCATTAGCCTGGTGTAAGCATTAATTGCAAGTTTCGATACTGAGTAGTCAGTGAATGTTTGAGGCCAGCCACCTGATGTCCAAGTGCTGTCTTCTACTTGCTGTAGGAAATTAGATACAGTCCTATCAATCAATTCCTCTGTGAGTGAGTCCAAATTGCCAAGTTCTTCTCTCAAACTCACATCTTCAATCCTCTGTCAGACTCAACACAAGGGGGGAAAAACTTCAGTCAGGAGACTAAGTAGTTTCATATGGAGCTTTGAAAAAATTAAATTCACCATGGAGCTTGCAAGCATCACCAATGAAAAGTTACTTGAGACCAATCTTTTACACAGCCTGTTATTTTTCAAGTAGATAGCATTACAACATACCACTTACCACATGGTATCTCTAACCTTTTTTTAAAAAAAATACGGAAAAAGGACAGCAGGAGTTTAACAGAATTCAAATTTCATTGAGGAATAAGCTAAGAAAACAGAGTTTCTGACTAGAAATTTATATGCCAGAATTATTTGAGTAAAAATGAGATGAGTAAGAAGAATTAAAAGCATTCTACATTTAATTAGGCATAGCCACTGGTATAAGAGTCAGTGTATTCTGCCATAGCTGTAGCTGTAAGATTGTGATTGGATAATACGTCCACTATTAGTAGATAAAACGATATTTTCAACTTCTAATCCCAATCCAGCCAGTTACGTCTCCTAGCAATAAGACATCTACCACATCACATGGCATAACATGTATCTACATTTACTTGTTAAGTTATCTGACTTAAAATATAGAATATGCACCTCTTCACAGATATACGAAGCAAGCATAGTATAGCCACAATAGTAGGCTAATGGGCTGTAATTTCCATCTGGGAAAAGGACGGAGGATCTAGTAGAGAAAAATCAGACAAGGTTGATAAGCATTTTGGAAATTTTTTTTATCAACATACATTTACAATATAAATCTCCAACTTCAAGACTACATCTTTTTTTTTTTTTTTTTTGATAGATAACTTCAAGACTACATTTCCAGGTCAGAAATCCATCCCAACAGGCAATCCCAAGAGAGAGAGAAAGTAAAGCACAATAAGAGCTTTTACTTACGTTTCTTCTGCCATTCAATCTACCTAACCGCGAGCTCACACTAACAATTCGAGCACCAGCTGTAGAAGGCTTCATCATGGGTATCATAGCTTCAATCATATTTTTGGTGCCAAAATAATTGGTTGTAATAACCTTCTGGGCATATTCGACTGAATTATCAGACCCAAGATTGAAATTAACACCTGCGTTATTTACCTGCAAAATATCTTTTTGCATTATATTGGCTATCATATAAGTACATCTTACTAACAATCACAGAGAAATTTGATATAAAAAAAAGTTTCACCATTTAGTACTGGTCTTTTAAATTTCTGTTCCTGTCCAAGATTCATGGGTCTAAAGATCTATTAAAGTTAAATTCCCTTTCCTTTTGGCAAAGGCAAATCTAATGCAAACCAAAGTCATTTTACAAAGAATTGCAAGATAAGAAAGAAGCAACTGGCCTTGTAAGGTACACATATACATAACACAGAAAAAAAGAATGTTTAATAAAACAACAACAACATAACCAATCCTTAGTTCCAAAATTTGGGTAGCAATCAAACAATAAGTAGAAAATTATGGTATTGGGAGCTTACCAGAATGTCTAAACCACCATAGTTTTGCTGTAGCCAGTCAGAAAACTGTTTCCTAGATAAATGATCTAAGACGTCAAGTTGATGGAAGACTACATTAAGACCACCTTCTTGTAAGACCCGAGCTGCTTCAAGCCCAACATTACTGTCTCTTGATGTCAATATGACAGTCAATCCATGCGTTGCAAGCTGTCTAGAGATCTCAAATCCAATTCCTCTATTAGCACCGGTTACCACTGCAATGGTTTCTGAGGACCACCACCTATAATATAAATACACCCAAAAGAGATATAATAAGAATACCATCCCTTATTTATTACCAAGAATAGTTTAGTATTGCGGTGGGTGATATAAATTTTGGATGAAGAAGAAGAAGAAGAAGAAGAAGAAGAAGCACTCCAAGGACACCAACTGAATCGAAGTATGAACAAGATTTTCAACCATTTTTACCTGGACCTGCAAGTTTAAAACAATCCTACTCGCTGCATTTTCTGATCAACCAGGAGGGTTAATAGGGCAGAAACCTAGTTTCCAAATAGTGAAAAAAAAAATGGGATTTTCATTTTGGGCACGCAAACTGAGGCAATAGCATTGAGTTACGAGGCTGAGAGATAATAATAAAAAATGTACAAGGATGGGGAAAATGTAGAGCAACAAAAGAACATATTATTCTTTGTATTCACTAATTTAATGAATGGCTGGTATTGAGTTCTTCATTAGACTAGCTAGGAGGAGCAGTTGCTATGGTGTTTTTAAGGTTATGCAATTTTGGAATCGAAATGGTTTTCCTTTTCCTAATTCAGCCTTAACTTAAAAGAAAAGAATATGGATTGTTCAAAACAGATGAATCAAGAACATACAGAACGAACAAATGATTGCGATTCGATTCGTTTAAAAAAAAGAAGAAGAAGAAGAAGACCTCTGGTGATCGGAATAGGGAATGGTCCTGAGAAGGGAAATTTCTTGCATTCTCTTTTCTCTTCTCTCCTTAGCTCGTTCTCTGCTTCCCATCGGAGCTGCTGCTGCTGCGTTGAGATTGAGATTGATGTCTATCTATGACTATGAGTATGATTACGAGAGATGAGAGATGAGAAACACCGCCACCCGGTGCGCCTGGTCTTATGGTCTATTATTATTATTATTATTATTACGAGAGATCGATGTCTATCTATGACTATGAGTATGATTATGAGAGATGAGATACACCACCACCGGCGCGCCTGGTCTTATGGTCTATTATTATTATAGAACTATAATTTAGGTCAATACTCTTCTAATAGCAATACCCGCCCTTTTCTCACCATTTCATTTTCATTTCTGGCTTTGCGCTCTTTTTTGGTATATCAGAAATTCACTGTACTTCCATCCACGCTGCTACAAACGCGTGGACGCATGCTTTTGGGCCGTCTGATCATGTTGTTTTAATAATTTTGTTTGTATTTTTTGAAAATACAGGTGAAAAAGTGTGTAAAAAAGTGTGTAATATAGATTAAAAACTGAAAATATGAGTCAAAATTGGGAATTAACCATGGTTGCCAAATTATATAATTAGTAGGTAACGTTTCAGAAGTTTATGGAAAACTAATATCTCGAATTTCAAACACTTGATTTAGGCCTAAAAAATAGAGTCTTATAAACTTGATTTGTATGTTCTGATCTAGCCTAATTTCACGTGGAGTACACTTGGAACTCGAGTCTTAGAAACTCGAGTTTCATACTGACCCTTAGAAACTCGAGTTTCATGCTCTGAGATTCCACGTGGACGCCACTTGAAAATCGAGCCTTAGAGACTCGATTTGTTAAAAGTGAAACCAAGCCTTAGAGACTCGATTTTCAAATTGTGGTAAATATTGCTCCACGTGGTTTTTTTTCTGGGTCCCTATATCAGTGGCTAGCAAGTCTCTCCAGTAATCCAGATTCACTCTCGTTTCCCTCTCTCACTCTCATACATCCCAACACTCATTGTACTCTCCCTCTCTCACTCCCCCTCTCACTCTCATACAATCCAAGCACTCACATTTGCACATCCTTATGTCAGGTAAGGTCTCACTCTCTCTAGTTGGTTGTTTAGCGTATATAGTTGTTAGTGGATTTTGCTAGGTTCATGTATCTAGTTGTTAAGATGTATTTGTATCATAGGTATGTATGTATTATGACTTTTGTTGTTTGGTTTGATATTAGCCTTTAGTTTTTTTTTTCTTTTTTCTTTCTTTTTGCTTGAGTATGAAATTATAATCATTGATATATTTAATATGAAATGTAGATATATTTGTATTGTTAGGTTTTTATAATGGGTATGTATCATGACTATTTCTTTTGTTGTTTGGTTTGATATTTGTCTTTAATTTTTTTGCTTGAGTATGAAATGATAATGATTGATATATTTAAGATGTATTGTTGGTATATTTGTATTGTTAGGTTTTTAATGATTGTATTGTTGTTTGGTTTGATATTTTTATTTATATTTTTGTTAAAGCTGATTTGAAATTTTGTAATGGGGGTGACTTTTGTCTTTAGATTTGTTTGAGTATGAAATGATAATGATTTATGCAAATGTGAGGTGTGTTTGTATATGCATATGATGTAACAAGTTGTAATTGTTGTACTTTGAGTAGATAGAAAAGGTTTTGTAATTGATGTTAAATGAAAGAGATAAAATATGTCATTAATATATTACACTTGATTCTAATAGGTTCACAATTTCTGAAGATTATTGATATAAATGTATATTACGGTGGACCCCTTGTCAATCCTGAAAAGATTGACGGATTCCCATTTAAAGGGCTGGGTATCGAGTGCTATTACATGATGATATGTCGTAAGTTAAAGACGTTGAATGATTTGAAGATGAAAACAATGGAAGAATTGAATTTGAACCCTACTTGTTATGACATAAAGATTATTTACCGTTACCCACAAGAAGTCCTTTATGAACGGATAAATTACGGGTATATGGCAATCAAAGAAGACAAACATGTAAAGATCATGTTTAATAGGATCTATAAAATGCCTCAAGCAAATGCTGTTGAGTTGTACGTAAGTTTGGAGCTGATTGCAGAAGTTGATGCCAAGGAGGTGCAACAAACATCTACATCTTTACAATTTACAGCCTTAGATGATGGATGTACTACAATAGGAGCCTATACAATGTGAGGTTATACACTCCCATCTCAAGATCATGCTGTCAATACTAGTGAAACACTTCAACCTCAAGAGACACATTTAAGGGAGGAAGACAAAGATGAAGACAAAGATCATGCTGCGAATAATGGTGAAAATCTTGATGATATGAATGAGTACGAAGAGAGGATCGAGCGAGGCAACTTTAACAGGGATGTGAATGACCATGAACTTGTTCCTAATTTTGAAGAGGAAAATATGGAGTACCATGATGAAGGTGATGCGGATGATGATATTAGCGTTCAGCATGATACAAACACTTAGGAAAATACTTAGGAAAATATGGTTAATCCTTCATGTCTTCAGATATCATTTATTTCAACTTGGGAAGATGGGATGCATTTTAGTAAAGGGGTGACTTTTGCAAATAAAGAAGCGGTGAAGCGTGCATTGATAATATACGCAGCAAAGAACAATAGAAATTTTACAATTCGGAGGTCGACCAAAACTAAATTGTGCGCCGCATGCATTGACACTAACTGCAAGTGGTACGTTGAGGCATTCATGAAGGCTAAACTTAATGGTTTATGGATGGTCACATCTTATGTGGGTCCACACAATTGTATACTCTTTGGCCTGCGAAGAGACGATAAAATAATGGATTCTAATTTTATTGCATTAAAAATTGTGGGAAAATTGCATCAGGATCATACTGCTCGTATTGATCAGCTCTGGGCATACATACTAAGTATAATCATGAGCTTTCTTACTATAAGGTATGGGATGCAAAACGTGCGTGGGTCCCACATGTGTTGTATATATAGGTTGTAATAATGATAGTTGAATTTGGAGAATATGGTTTTATAAAGTGAATATTCAAGTTCTAGAATTTTCTAAGTGAAAATTTGAAAATATGAATTTTCTGAAATTTTCTAGAATTTTTTTGCAAAATTTTTTGGTGACTATTCAGAAAGGTTGAAGAGGTTTTAATCTTTGTTAACCGTTTTATGAAAAAAAATATAACTAACTCTCCATAAGTGTTTTTTCATGAAACATACGTGCCTTTTCATGAATAGAGGCCTATGTTCACTTGAAAAATAATTAACCCTCCATACGTGCCTTTTTATGAAACATACATGCCTTTTAATGAATAGAGGCTTATATTCACTTGAAAAATAACTAACTCCACAAAATAAAGTTGGAGAGAAACACAAGAAATCCTGTGGTCATTCTCTAGAATTGCTATCTGTAGAACTCAACATCTTGGTTGTATCTTAGAAACAAATTTGCGATAACCCTTTAGCAACAAAAAAGTGGGGGGCAAATATTGTCTAAGGAAAATGATATAGTGCCTTTAAGTTATCTATTTTCTGTTTGTGTTTTATGTTAATCTTGTTCTTCTATTATTATTTTGTATAATATCCCCAACAATTTTAGACAATATTTCCTACGATGGAAGGAAAAAGTGATGTTTCAGCGTTAAAGATGTTGAATAATAAGTTGGTGAAATTGGATTGCTTTGATGGAACCAATTTCTCTCGATGGCAAGACAAGGTGAAATTTCTATTTACAGCACTGAAACTTTTTTATGTCTTGGACCTGAATTGGATGCCTTTTTCTGTTGAAAGTGATGATTCTTTCACATTGTGAATGCATTAAAAGCCATGTTCATAGTTTGAACATTGAAGTAAAGTTTCTGCATATTTATATTCTGATCGTGGTCTATGATGTGGATATGTTTAGAGATTCATGGCATTAGTTTTAAAGTTTTAAATGAAACTGGAATATCGGTCAAGCATGAGCATTTCATTTTGCATTGCTTGGATATAGTTGGCAATTGAATTTTATTCAATAACTATTGCTGATGCCATTAACGTATATGAGTATATCTATCAGGGCGTGATGAATTCTTTTTTGTATGAATATCGTGGGACCTATGTGGCATATTAAACCTGCCATTAACATGCTTTCTATGTTATTAGCATTTAAATCCATATGCTATGTTTTATATATGAGATATACATGTTGGATTCAGTTTTTCGAAGTGGACCATGGTATATCTTTTAGTTACAGTTCCGACTTTGCTAGTTTTTGTATTAGTGAGGTACACCATCAATGTTCATAAAGGATTTATGGTTTGATTTCATTAGGATGAGATTGTATCCTTGATATGATAGTATATATTAATATATACATGATGTGACTTTGAGAAAGTTAACTATGTAGGGTCTGACTTACCTTCAGTGAAAATTTAACCGGATATCTCATTTTGTTTTAAACAGAAGTTGCCACATCACTCACTAATAAACCAACGATGGAGATTAAAAACTCAATGCCACCTCATTAAATTTTAAGCAAAAACTAACAGAGCCACCAAAAACCAACGTTGCTGCTTCTTCTCACGATAACGTTTTCACTAACGTTTTTTTTTTTTTTTTTTTTTTTTTTTTTTTTTTTTTTTCAGCCTGCCAAAATCAGATTTTAGAACTAGGCTAAAGCATATGTGAAAATGTCATTTTCTGCAAGAATGACTACAACTCAATTGAGTGAGAGTAGAAACTCTGATTTGAAGGATTATTTACATAAATTTCTGAACTTTTCACCTATCAAAATAAAGAGGATTATTTACAGTAATTTTGAATGGACAGTCTTGTAATTTTGTTGTTTTTCATGATTACTACCTTAATTTTTTGTAATGAGGAGGCGTGCTCTTTGAATGGATAGTTTTTATTTTGGGTTTAGAAAACTAAATGCCAAGTGCTTGAGAAAAGTTCCCAAAGAATTTCAAATAGGGCCAGGGCCAACTAGCATATACTGTGAAGGAAACATTGTATTTGAAGGAATCATGCTAAGGCCAACTAGCAAACTGAAGCAGCCACAGCAGTGCACCAGTTTTGCAGCAACCACAACACTGCATTAGTTATGTAGCAGCCACAACACTGCACTAGGCACCTATTAGAGATTTTATAACTGCAAAAACATAGATTTATATATATATATATATATATATATATATATATATATATATTCAACCTGCAAGCCAATAGCACAACAACATACTATTCTTCCATCAAAAAAGATACTATTCTTCTAATTTGCATAAATTGTTTGCTAAAAAAGTACAAAGTAGCATTAAAGATAAAAAGCACTTTGACCATTACAAACTTTGAGCTCCAACAAAATAGCATAAATTGTGAGTTCCACAATTACATTCTTCAAGCTCCAAAAAAAAAAAAAAAAAAAAAGCATGAATCATGAGCTCTAACAATTACAAACTTTGAGCTCCAAAAAGTAGTATAAATTGTTAGCTCCAACAATTAAAAACAATGGTTATTTACAATCATTCAAAACTAAGAATTTGTTGCATCCATTCGAAGATCAGGTCGAAAATGCTTCAATTTTACCAGTTGTAAACTTTGTTAGCAATGAACTTATATCATCCCCTTCAAGATCACTAGGATTCTTAGAACATGGAAGAGGAACATGAGGATTTGTCATTCCTGCTTGACACATTACAACTATTAGCCAAATATTAACTATTAGAAAATCCACATAAGTCTCTTGAAAATTCTTCATTTCTTTTCTTACCATAAAAATTTACTGAATTCTCAAAAGTTCCAAATGAACTTTGTTCTTGATCATTTCTAATACTCTTTCCCTGTATATAGTAGAAACATAATAGTTAAAAATGATGATTAATCTTATAGTATAAAACTAGTTGTTATCAAATAAAATTCAAATAATTCTTATTTACGCACTCAAAGTAAACTCTAATACAATGGTACTTGAGATAACGACGAGGATTACAAAGTTCACCAACACTTGAAAAATGAGGAATGTACAAATCCTATATTTATTAGTGATCAATAATAGTGTACAATTTATGAAATCAAAATCACCTAAAATGAAGGGGAAAAAAAGATTAAACAACATGGATGAAGTTACCTGAACTGAATGATCTATGTATGGCAGAGGATTATAACTAATGGCCCCATTAACTTGCATAGATGAAGTTAAATGCTTATCCTACATAATGTGTAATGTTTAGTAAATTATTATGTCACTAAATAAAGAACCAAGAATATTTGTGAAGCAGTATAAATGTTAAAAATTATAATGGTGAGACTAATACATGTAAACACTGATTTGTTTGTATGGGTTGATGGATGCTTCCTTTTTTCTTCTTTTTGGGCTTTTCAAGACAACTTTTAATCTGGCGTCTTCCTTTACAGCCTTGCTTCTTCTTGAGACCCTTAGCAGAAATGGTTGTCATCTCATCCGATGAATTTTCTAGGTTAATATCAACTTGACAGCGATTAGATTTTTTTCTAAGCATATCATCAATTTTTTTGCTCAACTCATTATAGCTTCCCAATGCTAGCTCGTATGCTTCCTCACATTCACTTGCTCTAGCGATAAGCTTGACATACATTGGACCCAAAAACTTATATCGAGTTGTAACTTCCAACTTGGTGTTAGCTTTGATATCACGTCCGTTAAAGTCTTGCACAATCTCATTTTTTGCATTTTTTGCATCTTTTGTCCATCTCTTAAGGATGTATTTCTCTGGAAGAACCTTAATATCCATAACATCAAGAGTTTTTAAAGCATGACTACACAAAATTCCACCTCTTTCAAACTTTCTACAACTACATGAAACAATCTTTTCAAAAGGATTCCAAATTACTCGACGATCTTTTGGCTTACCACATATTGAAACTATATACTCATGAGTTGCATTTCTTTCAACACTTCCTTCACAAAAGCTCCTTGGAACTCTTCATATTGCTCTTGAAACTTCAAAAATAATTTAGGTGTATAAATTTGTGCTGCTTGAATCAGCATAGGTGATGCAATCTTAACTTTTGGCAACTTTTGCCTTAAATTGTACACACCCTTCAACTCCTTGTAACGTTTAGCGTCAAGTAGTCTCTCAAGATGTTGAAGAATTTTACAATATCATAGTCTGACTGTAAATAATCCTTCAAATCAGAGTTTATACTCTCACTCAATTAAGTTGTAGTCATTCCTGCATAAAATGACAGCTTGACATATGCTTTAGCCCATTTCTTTTTCACTTCAAACGCACTTTGAAGCCAAGAATTATCAAAAGCATTGTACTTATGAAGTATAGCATCCCAAGCACTAAGAAACTCTTCCTCCTCTTCCCAAATTTTAAAACATGCATCGAGATCACTTCTAAATTTATCCTCACCTCGTAATAAATGGTTGACACCCTTGAGAGCATTTTGCATCAAATGCCATTTACATAATTGATGATAAGTATTTGGCATCACCAATGAGATGGCTTTTGCCATTGTCGGATCTTGATCGGTAAAAATTGTTTTTGGTTTCTTCCCAGACATTGCTTCAAAAAATGCTTCAAGCAGCCACTGAAATGTATTAATAGTTTCATCATATAAAAGGGCAGCCTCAAATATAGGGCAGCCTCAAATATTGTAGACTCTCTATGATGATTAAACCCAACAAACATTGCAAGGGGTCGATACTCCTTATTAGTTCTGTATGTTGTATCAAAAGAAACCACATCTCCAAATAACTTATAATCAACAATCATTTGCGCATCTGCCCAAAAATATTTGTTATTAGTTTTGAAGCATCTAATTGTTCTGCATAGTAAATGGAAGGATTCTCTTTCCTTTGTTTCTGAAAGTATTTAAATAAACTCTCTGCCTCACTACATTTCTGTTCTTTTTGCCGTTTACTATAATGGTAATTCTTTTGATCTTGCTTGGTGTAACCAAGAGCATCTCTACCACCAACTTGCTTGGCCATGAACTCATATGAATCCTTCAATTTTATACCACTATCATAAGCCAAATCAATTTCCATTGCTTGTGCTTTTGAGACCTTACGTTGGGATGGCATCATGTGAGCACATTGTGGAATATGGAGAGTATGATTTTGGTTGAGCTCAAGGCTATGTTTAAAATATTTCCCCTTCTTTTTATCAAGCCGAATTATCATATGAGCATTGCAACCTATCCTTGTTTCAGCCCGTTCATACTTATTTTCACCATCTCTCTCCCATGGGGTTTTATTTCCCTCTTTACAACAAGTAAACTTTCTTGAAGTCACCACGCCATCTTTTTTTCTTTATTGCACCATTCTTTTCGAATACTAAATCCAGAATTTCTTCCACACTCATTATAAAAGTCATATGCCTCTTGTTCAGAACCAAATTCAATGCCAAGTTTAGGAATATAATCAGTATCCAATTTTTGAACTTCATTTCAATTCGATCATATTCCCCAAGTTGCGGTGACCATGAGACCAATTAATTCAATACAAAAGTGTTAAAGTTATCCAAAAAAAGCAATTGAACTAATTAAAGCTACAATCTTAATAATTAAAAAAAATTATTATATACAATTACATCCCTATTAGGATAAATTTAAATTCTTATAATATATTTAAGGATAAAATGCAAAACTGACCCTCTAAGTTTCTTCAGATTTCATTTCAGTCTCCTAACTTTAATTTCGTTCATTTCAGTCCTCTAAGTTTCAGATTTATTTAATAAAGGCCTTTCCGTTTACTTTTGTTAAACTTTAAAAAAAAAATTCTTGAAAATATTTTTCAATTATTAATTAATTGAAAATTTTAATTTAAAACATTTGAAGAAAATTTTAAAAATGTTGAAAAATTAACCGCAACATGTAACAAAATTTGATAGAAAAGCCTTAATTATATAAACTTGAAAGTTAGAGAACTGAAATGAACAAAAGTAAAATTAGAAGACTAAAATGAAATCTGAAAAAACTTAGAAGATTAGTTTTACATTTAAATTGCTTGATTTTCTCAAAAAAAGAAAAAAATACATACCGTAGTTTTTTTTTTTTTTTGGAACAATACATACCATAGTTAAAAGTTGACTAAATAATACAAACCATACTTATAACTAAATAATAATATATTACAACCAACCTAAGTTAACTTTTCCTCAAAAAAAAAAAAAAAAAAACCTAAGTTAATTAAATAATATATTACAATCATTCTAGCTACCAAACCAAAAAAAAAAAAAAAAAAAAAAAATTACAATCCATATATTAAGATCTTTCATTCTTCCATTACTGCAAACCAGCACTTTAGCAATCTAGTTTAGCCAAATTTCTAATCTATCATGGATGACCAAATTCAAAATGGGATTCAAATTTGAAATTAGAATTTAACGGAGAAAGGCATGACATAATTAGAGATGCCTGAATTCCTCAATCAGACTCTAATAATTCTCATTCCCAAGCAATTAGGTCCTGAAGTTGTGGGACACTATAGACCTATCAGTTTATGCAACACAGTGTATAAAATTGTCTCTAAAATTCTGGTGCAAAGGCTTAGACCCCTCTTGCCCTCCCTTATTTCGCCTATGCAAGCTGCTTTCCTTGAGGGGAGAAGAAGTGTGGATAACGTGATTATAGCACAAGAACTCATTTATTCTCTTAAGGGTAGAAGAGGGAAAGATGGGTTCATGATAATCAAAATTGATCTTGAAAAAGCTTATGATCGACTTGAATGGAGTTTCATTAGGATGATTCTTGTTCACTTTGGCTTTCCTGATAATATTGTCAAGTTGATTATGAGCTGTGTGTCATCAACGACCACTCCTATCTTGATCAATGGAAGTAAGATGGATCCTTTTCAGCCCTCACGGGGGATAAGACAAGGTGACCCTTTATCTCCCTATATATTCATTCTGTGCATGGAGTTTTTAGGAGCTCAGATAGCGGGTCTGTGTAATCAAAAGAGGTGGGATGCTATCAAGGCATCCAGGAATGGCCCTAGCTTCTCGCACATTTTCTTTGCAGATGACTTGTTGTTATTTGCAAAGGCAAACTCCAAGAACTGTGAGGCTATCTTGGAAATGCTGGATAATTTTTGCAACCTTGCTGGGCAGAAAGTTAACAAGGCTAAGTCTCGCATTTTGTTCTCTCCGAATGTAGCTAGACGAAGAAAAAGGAGGTTGTGTAACAAGTTGGGGGTGTGTGAAACCTCAGATCTGGGTAGGTACCTTGGATTCCCCCTCTTACATCAGGGAAGGAATGGCAATGCTTTTAACTTTGTAGCGGAGAAGATTTCAGCTAAACTTGTAGGATGGAAGTCGAGACTCCTGTCAAGAGCTGGAAGGTTTGTGCTCATTAAGTCAGTTGCTGCCCCAATAGCAGACTATTATATGCAATGTCATGCTCTTCCTATCAAAGTTTGTAATGCTGTTGATAAGAAAATGAGGGATTTCGTGTGGGGTTCTACTGAGGAAAAGAAAAAGATGCACATGGTTAATTGGCAAACAGCTACACAACCCAAGGAATTGGGAGGGCTGGGATTATTCCAAACGAGGCACAGGAACTAAGCCTTGTTGGCGAAACTTTGCTGGAGATTGGCTTCAGAGCAGGAGACCCTTTGGGCTAGAATGCTGATTGCCAAATATATGTCCACTAGAAGACTAACGGAGGGAGGTAGAAATTTGCCATGCTCAAGGATTTGGGCTGCATGCAAAGTTGGTGGGCTAGTGTATGTTAAAGGTCTTAAGTGGACCGTCAGTAATGGAAGATCAATCAACTTCTGGAAGGACTTCTGGCTGCCTTGTGGTCCGCTTCGTAATCTCATAGAAGGACCTTTAACCGGTGATGAAGAGCAGCTGACTGTGCAACAAGGGGTTGACTCTAGGTTCAATGGAGATGTGCGTAACATTTCTTTTGAGCTGCCAGATCAAGTTTTAAGCTTAATCAAGGCTGTCCCTTTTGCGCTGAACCAAGACGATGAAGACACTCTCACTTGGGCATTTTCTAAGGATGGTTTTTTTTCCCTCCAATCTGCTTATTTGTTAGCAAGGGGTTCAAACCCTTTGAACCTGGGCTCTTCTTCCATGTCGTGGATTTGGAAGGCTGATACACACCCACGGGTTCATTTCTTCTTGTGGTTGTGCTCGCATAACAACCTGCCCACTGGAGAAGTCCTTGGTTCAAGGGGTTTAAACCTCAACCCTCTATGTACATTGTGCCACCAGGGTAATGAATCGGTGGACCACTTGCTCAGAGGGTGCATTGTAGCGCAAGACTTATGGCGAAGAATGAAGGTTCCTCCATGTCTGTCTTATACTTTTAATCTTCCTCTTGTGAATTGGCTTGAGACGAACTGTACTACTGGGGCTGTCTCAGAGCACTTGGGCTTACCGTGGAAAATTATTTTTCCTATGGGACTCTGGCATTTGTGGTTAGCTCGCAATAATTTTCTTTTCAGAACAGGTGTTGTGGATAAAATGATCCATATAAAATGTATTAAGGAAAGTGCTGAGTTCTTTTCAATAGGGGCTAAGGTCCGGTGTAACAAAATGAAGAAGGTGATCCGTGTAGCTTGGGAAAAGCCTCCCTTGGGCTGGATGAAGCTCAATTCAGACGGGTCTGCCTTGGGGAACCCGGGTAAGGTAGGGGGAGGGGGATTAATTCGCGATCATCAGGGAAACTGGGTCAGAGGCTATGCAAGGGCCCACGGTAACTCCAACAGCTCCTTAGCTGAGCTATGGGCTCTTCGTGATGGTCTTGAAATTGCCAAAGATCTTGGGCTTGACAAACTAATTGTTGAGATGGACGCCTTAAGCATTGTGTTGCTAATGAACAATGATAAGGCAAATCTTTTAATGGAACCTTTATTATCTGATTGCAGGAAACTTCTTGATGTCATTCCCAACAAGAGAGTTGTGCACACTTTCCGCGAGGCTAATCAGTGTGCAGACATGTTAGCAAGATTTGGGGGGAGCTCCATTTCTAATTTTGTTGTTTTTATGTGTCCACCGCCTGTGGTGGCTGGCCTCCTCCTTGCTGATAAGGAGGCTTCTTTTTGTAATAGACTTGTTCCTGCTTAGTGTTTAATGGCATGATCTTGATTTACCAAAAAAAAAAAAAACACATTTAATTATTGAATGAACTCATTTATTTTATCCGATCTTAAATTAATAATAGGATACAATTATACAAATATCTTCTATTTAATACTCTCAAAGGTAATGGTGCAGGTATATATTTTTAACAAATCATTATTTTTTCTTTTTGCTATTTACTATTCACACGGGTACATTATATATTACAAAAATATGCCATACGTTTGTCTACTTATTGGTCATTTGTCAATAATAAATACATATTTTTAAAATTAATGCACCATTATCTTCTTAAATAGCAAGATTTTTTTTATATACCTTTTCCATGTTAAACAAATTAAATACATATCCATAAATGAGCTAGCAATATTACTCTTTAACTTGCTCCTGCCATTTTACCTTTGTAAAGTCAAATATCTTGTTCCTAAAAAAAAAAAAAAAAGGTCAAATATCTTATACTACTGCTTATCATGATTTTGACTTTTAACTTTTATAGAATTTTTTTTTTTTTCATTTTGTGATAATTTGTATGGAAAGTATTGATGCAATTAGTATCATTACTTCCAATATTGGCATAATTTGCTCACAAAATTTTCTAAAGAATTTATAAGGGAATATGTTAAATAAGAACATATTACATCAATTTTCCTATTAAAAATTAATTGAATTTTTTTTTTGTGGATGTCAACCTTCTTATAAAATGTATATTGAATTAATTTGTAAGATTAAGTCAATCATATCTTTTAATTTCCTTAACTTATTTGATCATTTGTACATATTTAGAAAGTTTAAATTAGTTTATTTGACGCTTTAATTAGAATTGTTGTTTATAGCTTAGGGAAAAAAACATGTATTTGACACTTTAATTACCTATTAATTACTAATTGAATTGTTGTGCCAAATTAACATGCTCAAATCGTGCCATCCAAATCCATTATTTAGGAATTTGGACGAAAGTAAAAACATATATATGTTAACAAAGCGTAAACAGCGGCCTCATCATTTCCAGTTCCAAAATCAGAGTAAAATCAGAGTAAAATGATATAAATGACATTACTTTCTTTTGTTCGGCTCCAAAGGGCTCTGTCCACACTGCGTATATTATATATATAAGTCTTCTCAAACACTTCGAACTCCACCCTGGTTCCCTAATCTGAGCTGCTTTTGAATTTGCTGGTTCCTTTCTTTTTTGGGTAGGCTTTTTCCTCCTCTTTTTTCACTTTTTTTTTTAATATAAAATTTTATAATCTAGTAAACATGGTACGCCAATCCAATTCTATTCGATAAATCAGCTCATTGGTTAACCTGGGATCCACGGATCATTTTAATCTTCATTTCTGTGTGTTTTATTTAGTTTGGTATTTAGACTAAAAATAGTTACACCCAACTACCCAAGGGATGTTTTCATGCTCCTTCCTCGAACAGAATTTCAAATGTTGGTTTGCTTTAGTATGTGAATGAGTACCAAGTTTTTTTTTGGTTTTCTGGTATTTTAAAATGGTCAAAATTTGGCTTCAAATATATTTGTAATTTTGAGCTCCAACCACTAATTAAAATATGAAATTTCTATTTGTGTGCATGTACATAACTCACTTCTATTGTCTAAGACTTTAATTCCTTCATGCTAGATCTCTTTTGCACAGCGCTTACCTTACCTAATACTGTCTAGTCTTATGTGTCTACTTTATATTGGGGTTTCACTCGTGTTTTTTGAGAGGATTGTTGAGCTTAGTATCTGAGAATCTTTGGTTTTATTTTATGACAGTTTGTTTTCGGCAGGAAAAAAATGCATCAATTTTTTCGAGTACAGTTGGCAATACTATCACTGGCATTAAGCATAACATGCTCACATGCTTTCCGGAAATATAGACAACCTGAGATAAAATCTGCAGTTTTCCTATCCCCTAGGTTTGAATTGGATCCAGGATCAGTGGTGAATAGAAATTACTACTACATTAACTTCCCAAGAGGTCATATTGCTATCAAGGGTTTCAATGCTGAAGTAGTTGATGAAGCCGGGCATTCTGTCCCTCTTCACGAAACTTATCTCCACCACTGGGTCCTTGGAAGATTTCATCAACGTCTAAATGCAACAAATCCCGAGCAGGATTATATTCTCGTGAGGAACAGTGGAATATGCCAGAAACAGGTTGTTTACCAGTATTATGGCCTCGGATCTGAAACCCGAGGAACAAACACAGATGTACCAGATCCTTTTGGAATAGAGGTTGGTAATCCTGCGGATATTCCTGTCGGGTATGAGGAGGCGTGGTTTCTTAAAGTCCATGCAATTGATACTCGGGAAGTGGAAGATAAGTTGGGATGCACCGAATGCAGGTGCGAACTATATAATGTTACAAAGGATGAAAAGGGCCAGCCCTTAAGACCAGACTATAAAGGAGGTTTATCATGTTGCTATGATCACACACAATGCAGATTGAGAGAAGGCTCTGTGGGTGCTACGAGAAACCTTCACATGAGATATACGGTGAAGTGGCTTGATTGGAATGAATTTATTGTGCCTGTCAAGATTTATATATTGGATGTCACTGATACTTGGAAAAGATTGGCCAATTCAACAGGACAAAATTCAGAACATCAATGCCATGTAAGTGAACTTCTCTACAATTAGATAATAATTGGCTAAATTACACTTTTGGTTCTTGAAATATATGTTCATTGCAACTTGGTCTCAAAAAACAAGGAAGTGCCACAAAATAAAATTTCTTTCGATGGATCTGTATTCTGTTGCATTCTTTAGTATTTTTTTTTGTTAATTCAATACTCTTTTCTAAGAGACTCAATAGAATTTCTTTGGTGCAGGTTGAGTATGACATTGAGTCTTGTAGTGCATCTGGTAAGGCTGATAATGGGTGCACTGACTCCAAAAGGGCAAGTCTGGCTATGCCAACTGGTGGCTATCTCGCTTATGGTGTGGCCCATCAACATTCGGGGGGTCTCGGTTCAGCTCTTTATGGAGAGGTGATTCAGCACTTACGTTTCTGTTTGTAGCGATATGAGTGCAACATTTCTTATTTTCTTTGTTGTCTAGTATGCCAGTTGTGAATATCATGACTTACCTGATTTGATGATCTTCTATGGAGATGTATCAAGAGTTGTCACTCTCACAAGTAAAAGTAGTTCACAGTCACACGCATTCATATTTTCTCCGTACTTTTATTTCTATATATTTATGACATCAACTAGATAGTTGGATCGATGTGTAGCAAGAATCTTTTTGTTCTAGTTACGCTGAATAACCTATTGTATAGATGTTTTATAGTTCACGACGAACATATTAGGCTATGAATTTCATCGTGAACTGCATGTGCTCTAATTTTACTTTATTTTTGGTGGTCAAAATTTTATGGTTCCTCTAGCTTTGGCTTTGTTATATGATTCTATTTTTCATTTCAATTATCTAGTTCCACACATCTGTGAAAATTATGTGAAATTTTTTTATTGTCGTATTATGATGAGTTCGATAATATTATAACAGTTTCTATTGCTCGTGCTTTTGTGTGGTGTTTCAGGATGGACGGCTTTTATGTTCTTCGACACCAACATATGGAAAAGGGAAGGAAGCAGGAAATGAGGCTGGTTATATTGTAGGAATGTCCACTTGTTATCCTAAACCAGGCACTGTAAAGATAAATGATGGGGAGACTATGATTCTGGAATCTAATTACAGTAGCGCCCAGGGGCACACAGGAGTCATGGGGCTCTTCTACATTTTGGTTGCAGAACATTTGCCAAAGCCTGTGCTTTCCCGACGCCTTCCATTTGCAAAGCCAGTTAATAGTAAGGTATAAAGCCTTTGCATTGATGTAGAATGCAAATGATAATAGATAAAGCAGCAGTCTTATTGTCGGAGACCGATTGATGCGTTGATCAATTAAATTTTAGCTAGCGTTAAGTTTCTTCAACAATGCTTAGCATTTAGCAATATTATGGCAAAAGAAATATGGCTGCTCGATTCTTAATGAATTGAGGTCAGACCTCTTAAGTTTATCGGCTTTTTCATGTTTGGGAGTAGCAGTAGCTGTTGCTGCTAGTGTTTACCAACTTGAGAATGATATAAAATATGGTTATACCGCTTACCATTCACTTGTGATGTTGTTCTATGAATATTTTATGTGCCTAGCCCCCAGTGAGAGAGAGAGAGAGAGAGAACTACTTGTGTAATGTGTGTAGAATCCACCACCAAGCCGCTCTAAAAATTTATCTATATTATTATTTAAGGAGCTTCTCCCGTTTGAAATTTTCAATTTAAATATCCAAAATACTCTCAAATTCATCTGTTTTTAAGGCTTAAACCATAGAGTAGGCATGTAAAATTATTAGTTTGAAAACTCTTAATTTTTAGCTTAATTTAAAAAAATAGTTTTTTATTCTAGAGAGAGAGAGAGAGAGAGAGTACTACTTGTGTAATGTGTGTAGAATCCACCACCAAGCCGCTCTAGAAATTTATCTATACTACTATTTAAGAACCTTCTCCCTTTTAAAATCCTTAATTTAGATGTTCAAAATACCCTCAAATTCATCTGTTTTTAAGGCTTAAACCAAAGGGTAGACATGTAAAATTATTAATTTGAAAACTCTTGATTTTTAGCTTAATTTAAAATAAAAAAACAGTTTTTTATTCTATCTTCACATACCTCTCTCACATTAGTTATCAAGTACTAATACGACTTTTTCTTTTTGTAAAAAAATAAAAAAATAAAACTATTTTTTTTTCCTACAAATATAGGATTTTTTTTCATCACTAAACTGTTTTTTTTTTTTTTTTTTCTCACATTTACATTTCTCTCTCATATTAATAATCAAGTATTAATACAACTTTTTCTTAAAATAAAAAATAAAATAAAACTATCATGAGTAAAACATATAAATCCAAAAAAAAAAAAAGTCTCATCGCATGCATAAAATGTGTGATAAGACTAGTTTTAATTAAGGTAGTCATTTAGAAATTTAAATTATATAAAATTAAAAAAATTAAAATACATTACCATAAAAAAATATTCGAATATACAAACTTTTATAATTTCTTTATATAGGTATAACTTTTTTTAAAAAAAGAATAAAAGACAAAAAAAAAAAAAAAACACCGAACAAAGGATAAGCACAAATATAAAAATAAATAAAAAAATAACTAAACGACAAAATAAGTAAAGAAGAAAAAGACAAATTTGGATTGTTACGTGTCACAATCCAATTTTCATCCGTGAAAAATGCCTGTCCTTCGTTACTATGTATTAACATTGATAAGATTGTCCCGAAGTAGAAGAAGAAGAAGAAGAAGGTAGTTTTAAGTATATTTTTATTAATGAAATAAGTTTCATTAAAAAATTTATATTAATTGCAAGGAAAATTAACAAAATGTAGAGTTTTACAAAGTGGAGTGGAACATCGCAGGGCCTCAAGGAGCAAGGATAGGGTGAGAAAGTTTTCCTTGTTATGCGAGGTGGGGTGAGGATGGGACAAAACAAAACTATGCGGCGCGGGAACGAAGACCCCATCCTTCTGCCCGTCCCACCCCATTGCCAATGTCATAAGAAGTGAGGTCAGCGTAAATTATCTTTTTCTTTCAAGAAAAGGGGAAAAAAAAGAAAGAAAAGCAAATGTTTTTTTTTTTTTTTTGGTTTTTAGAAGAAGCAAAAGTTAGAAAGATTATTGAATTGAATATAATGTGTAGGGGTAAAAGGCCCAACACCAGATCCTAGGCCGTGGGCCTGTCCGAGGAGACCTATACATCCGAGGACAACACATCTTGAAGAGTTTGCCCAGCCTAATTCGATGTTGAAGTGTGAGTCCCGTGGAAGAAAGCTTGGTCCGAGGAGACTTCCTGCTCGGACTGTTAAAAATGTGTCCCAGATGAGTGCTCCAACCTTAATCTTAGCTCTCCCGAAGAATCCCCCGATTCGTATAGACCATAAGGACAGGTGGCGAAGATCAGATATTAAGCAAAAGGCTGCTGCCACCGCATTTATGATCCTGCAGCTAACATCATGGCCGCATTAATGGGAAAAGACACTTGAACAGTGACCTCCATCCTTTACAGCTGCCCCATGAAGATTCAAGATGGAGGCTGATGGGACAAGTATCAAGAAAAAGCCCACGTAATAGGAAAATGGCATATAAATAGAAGAAGGAAGAACAGAAGGAAGGGGAGGAGAAGAGAGAGAGAAAAAGAGAAGTATTCGTAGTATTTGCATAAGCACACTCCTCGGAATACGCCGAGCAGTACATTGTAACACTCAAATATCTTATCAATACAAATCTGATCATAATCATACTTGGGCTTTCAACCCATACGTGTTCAATCGAGTATTCTTCAACCCATTCTCTTTACAAATTCATTTCAGGGATACTATATACAATCTGGGCCTCCAACTATTCTGTTGATAGGCCCAATCCTAAATTTGTGTCTTACATAATGCATTTTTGAACAAGGGGAAATTGCACTTAACCCACCTGTGGTTTGGCCCATTTTAACAGTGCACACCCGTGGTTTAAAAGTTGTCACTTAACCCACCTGAGGTGGCCTCCGTTAGACCTCTATTACCCACCTCTGCCCTTTCTGTTAGAAAATCCTATTTACTATATAAGCCAAAGTTAAAATCCAATTAGAACCCAATTAGAACCCTAAAAAAAGTGTCGTGCTCTCTCCCTCTCGCTACCTCAGAAACCCAAACCCATTTCCTCTATATCAAGATCCCTAAAAATCCTCAAACCCCATTTCTATCTGTACTACGATTGCCAAAGTGAAATCTGAACATGTCTTCTTCAAGTTATTACTCGAGTTCTAGTCACCATTCATGCTCTGCTGACCGTTGTCAGCTACGGACTGCTCTGACCTTGAACAATTTTGGGAGAAGGTTTTATGGGTGCAGCTACTACGATGTGGTGAGTAATAGGTGGTTTTCAGATTTTTTTCCTTTTTATTTTTTTTTTAATTTTCTGGTTTTGTTGGTTTTCTAGTTTTGTTGGCTTTATGAATAACTCTAAAATTTGATTTTTTGTTTGTAGGATGATGAACCTACTTATAAATACTTTAGGTGGTTGGATGGCAAAACATGTAAGCGTGGGTCTGAAGTTGCACACATTGTCCTTGCAAGATTTAGTATGTACAAGAATCAAGCAAGAGTTGCAGAGGAAAAGGAAAAGGAGGCTAGTGATAGGGAAACAGCAACTACTGAGAGGGAAAAAATAGCCAAGCGAAGGGAAGAAAAAGCCAGGGTGAGAGAGAGGATAGCTAAAGAGAAGTTACAGAAGTACAAATTTGCACTTATTGTGTCATGGGGGTTTTTTGTTATTTTTTGTGTGTTTTCTGGTAGGATGGGAGAATTTGGAACAAAACCATTGAATCTGCCTTGAAGGCAAGTTGTTGTATAATTTTGGATACTACCACTTTTGACAAGTGTATTCTATGTATTTGGCACTATGTAATGTTGTTTTTTTGAATAAAGTATGCAATGGGTGGGTTATGTGATGTGTTCTTATTTATATAATCTGTTCTTGTTTACGTAATGCTACCTTGTTTATGTAATGTGTAATGCGTAATGTGTTTTTTATGTAATGTGATCTTGTAATTTGAATATTGACTGCCTGCCTTGTTTATGTAATGTGTAATGCGTAATGTGTTTTTTATGTAATGTGATCTTGTAATTTGAATATTGGCTGCCTGCTTTGTTTATGTAATGTGTAATGCGTAATGTGTTTTTTATGTAATGTGATCTTGTAATTGTGTATGTTTTACATCAATTGGGAAGGCAAGGACTTGCACCAGCACCAAATCCAAGAAGCATAAAGAATTTAATAACATTCCATACATATATAATAAGCAAGAGTACCATTCTTACAGCGAGCATCGTGAATGTTTTAAAGCAAGATTGAAAAGTATTGTTCAAAACAAGTGGACTTCACCTACTATTAATGGTTAAACACTGCCAAAAACAAAAACAGGTGGTTCTGTCCCCACTAAGACAAAAACAAAATAACTTTACAGTAAAAAGTTCTGCACAACAACAAAAAAGTAGTGACATGCCACTATCAGAAATGCACAATTTAAAAAAAAAAAGCAAAGTTTTTGCTTTCACATTCTCCAATCTTCATTTCCCAAAGACCTTCTCCTTGCCTTTGCCCTTGTCTGTTGAGAACATTGTACCAGATGTCGTAGCTCTTAATCCACCTCCTCTCCCATATGAGAACAGATGACTGCTCCTAACTACCCTTGGTGGTACCAACCCCCTTGGAGGCTGCAAAATACATAGCAACTCCATATCAAGATCTAATCCAGTGTTTTATGTAAGTATAAAGTGTAGTGTTTGTCTTTGTGTGTGTACTTGAGATAGAGGTTTTCTTGTGTCCCATGTTTCCTTAGGAGTATGAGAGATGGGCTGGCTGCATGAGAACCATTGACCTGTGGGTGCTTTACTTGGTGGTGGTCTGCTTGAATCTGCTGCAGATGGTGGTGGTCTGCTTGAAGCTGAAGCAGATGTTTCAGTTGGCTATGTGTAGGGTTTGCTTGTTAGCTGGCTCAGTGGCTGTTTTTGTGGTTGGTTGACTGGTTGACTTGCTTGATGGGTGGTTGGCTTTCTTGTTGAATGGCTAGCTACCCCACTTGTTGGTTGACTGGTTGGTTGCTTGGTTGCATTGTTTACTGGTCCAGGTGGGTGCCTTGCTTGCAGGTTGGCTGCCTTGTTTGTAGATCTAGGTGCCTGCCTTGCTTGAATGGTGGTTGCCTGGTTGGCCTTCTTGTTTGCTAATCTTGTTGACTACCTTGCTTGCTGATTGGGTGTCTAGTTAGCTGCCTGGGTGGTTGGCTGCCTTGCTTGCTAATTGGGTGCTTGGTTAGCTGCCGAGGTGGTTGGTTGCCTTGCAAACCTCCGTGGTAGTTGCCTAGGTGGTTGACATGCTTGGCTACTTGGCTGGCTAGTTGCCTGCCTGCCTGCCTGGTTGGCAAACCAGGGTGGCTGCCTTGCAAACCTCCTTGGTGGTTGCCGAGGTGGCTGACTTGCTGGTTGAGGTACTGAGGTTGCACCTTGACTTGGTTGGCCATTGCTTGTTCCTTGTCCCTACAAAAATATTTGTCTTGCATTAGAAATAGATTTGTAATATAATTGTCATAGTAAACACACTCTCACTTTACTTACAAATTTTTTTTGCCTCTCAAGTCTCTGCCTCCTTTGCCACGGTGTTTCACCAGTTATTCCAGCCTTACACCTCCTTGAATTATGTCCTTCCTTATGGCAAAATGCACATTTTATAGGTCTATATGACCTAGAAACTTTGTATGGGTTGTTTGGCTCATCTGCATCTTTCTTCCTTTTCATTGGTGGCCTGCTTGGAGGCTTGTACATAATTGGAGCAACAGGGGCAGGTTGGTTGGTTTCAACCCACTCATCTTGGCCAGGCAGTGGGGTAATCATCTCCTTATATGCAGCCACATAGGCATCCTTTCTATAGCATACATGCACATAATTTTCAGGTCTCTCCAAGTTCTTATAGATTGCTACAACACCATGTTTACACGGGATTCCTGTCAAATCCCAAATTCTACAAGTACAACACTTTCTTGTAAGGTTAACCACATGCCTCTCATACTCATTATCAACCTCATATATATAGCAACCTGATGGAACAGCAGAAAATGACTTAGAATCAACTTTCAACTGCTCAAGCTTCTGCACTATGTTTGGACATATGTCACTAGTGAATTTTTCAATCTCAATCCTCTTACTGTACATTCTAGTCATCAACCTAACCCTAATCCACTCTAGCATGGCAATGATAGGCTTATCCCTAGCTTCTAGTATCATAGAATTAAATGACTCACTAAGATTGTTCACATAACAATCAGAGATGGCTCTTGGAGTGAAATGTGACTTAGTCCATTGGGTTGGTTGGATGTCTGCTAGATATTCCCATGCTTCTTTATCCAATTCCTTCATATCTTGCATCTCTTCTCAAACTCCCTAACTGTTGTTGCTGCAGCACACCTCCATACTGCAGCCTTCAATTTTAAACCCTTGAAGTTTACCTTAAAGTTGTTGTAAATATGCTTCACACAAAATCTATGTTCAACTGTTGAGAACAACATCTCCATGGCAGGTATCAATCCCTGGTTATCATAAATATAATAAAAAAACATTCAAAGAACAAAAATGAACACCATCTACCTAAAAACAAAAACAAAACTTTCAAAAAGCAGAAATGTAATGATTAAGAACAAACAACAATCTCAACAGCAAGTGAATTGTATTACCTTCTGCCTATCTGAAGTGAACACCAGATTCAGCTCATCTGGCCTCCCTATATCATCTGCAAATGTTTGTAAAAACCACACCCAAGAATCCTTGTTTTCTTGCTCAACTACACCTAATGCAACAGGGAAAATATTGTCATTCTCATCCCTTACAGTTGCTGATAATATATGTCCACCAAACTTGCCCTTCAAGTGGCAACCATCTAATCCTACAAGTGGCCTGTATCCCCCCAAGAATCCAACTTTCTGTGCATTGTATCTCACATACATCCTCTTAAACTTGGGTTGTGTGTTAGGCTCAGTAATCTCAGTTTGCAAAATCACCATACTCCCTACATCAGTTACTCTTATCATCTCTGCATAGTCCTTAAACTTTTCATACTGCAACCTCTCATCACCTAGTATGAACTCTCTAGCTTTCCTCTTAGCTTTGTACACTTGATTTATGCTCAAGTCCACAGACACATCCTGCATAACTCGATGCTTCACACCAGACACTGCCCAATCAGGGTTTTTGTTGAAATCATCCAAGTATTTTCTAGCCACATATGTAGAAGTGACCTGGCTATGCTTGAATGTCCTCCCACATGTACAAGTTGGAACCATGGTCTTTATCTGGAAGGTCAACTCCCCTGAAATCTGTGATGCATATACCCTCCAACCACAGTCATATTTACAGTGGACAGAAACTTTAGTCTTTTCATTAAGCTTAAACTTAATGTCCACAGGCTTTTTCACTGCATATTCCCTCAAGGCAGCCCTAAACACCTTCCCATTTGGAAACTTCATACCCTTGCATAACTGAGGGTTACTCATGTCAGTCTTTTCATTAAACTCTGGACATCTCACCCTTTCATCCTCATCCTCAGAGCTGTTAATGCTCCTAGTGTCATCATCATCAAGAGCTGTTTCAGCCCAATCATTATGATCAGCAGCTTGATCACTGGCAGCAGCTTCATCACTGGCAGTAGTTGCTGGTCTCTTCCCATTATCTGTAACTAGCTCTCTCACACCATCTCCCTCATTTACATTTTCAGTATCTCTTTGATGCTCTCTCATATTGGGCCCCTCATTGCTATGAGCACCAAATATGTCATCAAGATAATCTGGTCCTTCATACCCTTCATCTAGCCAATCAGATTCATCCACATGAACATCTTCACTACCAACAGTTTGTCCATGGGAAGTATGGTCATCCATATGCACAGCTCCACCAACGTTACCGTCCCTTAAACCTTCAACAGGTTCTTCACTAACATTATTTTGGTCAACCACAGATGATCTAACAGCATTGGTCACCTCCTCACAATCAGTGTCATCATCTTTATCATTCATTTCCCATGGCTGGTCTACTACAATTGGTTGCTATGGTTCAACTATAGGCACTTCAATAGCAATTGGTTCAACTTCAGGTTCTACATAAAGTGTGATTTCATTTGTTGGCCATTCAGCATGTAGTTCACACATGTAGGTCACATCATCATCTGAAGTAATTAACCTTAACCCTTGCTCTAAGTCACCACTAGGTATAAAATAATAAATTCTACTATTAGTGGGTCCCCCAGTCTCAACACAAATGTCTTGTATCTCAAAATGACTTAGTAGATCTGGATCAACATTAGCCATTGTAGATACCTCACCACCTACATACTCTAAATCAGGGTTCCACTCAAAATTCCCACTATGGTGAATTGTAAAATCAAAAAGAATTTCAACAGCCATCTACAGGAGTTAAAACACATGCATGCACAAACAACCGTAATTAAATACATAACCAACACATGCACAGAGCACCAATGACAAAAAAAAAAAATTTTAGTTGCACACCAAACACCAAGTAACGTGGGGTCAAAGACAAGAAACAGAACCAGCTAAACAATTTGTCTCCATGGGACCACAGACAACCTAAAGATACATCTAACCAAAATATTATATTCCTAAGAACCACAGTCATCAATGTCAACTATAAAAGAACAAACACACCAATGGTAAACCCAACAATGGTAAACCACTAATTTTATGAAAGAAAAACTTTAAACCGAAGTGGACTTCATCAATCGTTATACATTGAAAAGAATAAACACAACAATGATAAACCCTAGAAAGTCATTTCATACCTGATATAGAGGAAAATCCAAGCTTCAGCACACCTCCTCCTTACTTGCAAGAGTTCGGGGATTTCACTTTGGCAATCAAAGTAAAGAGAGAAAGGGATTATGGGTTTGGAGATTTTTGGGGGTTCTGAGGTAGCAAGAGGGAGAGAGCACGACACTTTTTTTAGGGTTCTAATTGGGTTCTAGTTGGGTTATAACTTTGGCTTATATAGTAAATAGGATTTTCTAACGGAAAGGGCAGAGGTGGGTAACGGGGGTCTAACGGAGGCCACCTCAGGTGGGTTAAGTGACAACTTTTAAACCACGGGTTGGCACTGTTAAAACGAGTCAAACCACAGATAGGTTAAGTGCAATTTCTCATTTGAATAATATTTTGACATATAATGGTAATATACAAAGACGTCATCGCTTAGGCCATTCACTTTGTCATTTTCCTAAATTTTTTTTTTTTTAAGAGAATGTCGTTTTCCTAAACTTGGATGTTAAGAAATTTGGAACAAAGTAAAAAATACTATAGCGTAAGCAGTGGCCTCATCTAAAACGAGAGTCGACTAAAATTCTTTCTTTTGTTGGCACCAATTTCAAAGGGCTCTGTCCACACACTGTATATTTTCTATATAAGTCTTCAAATCCGTCGAACTCCTCCGTGGTTCTCTGTAATCTGAACTATTTGGGAATTCGCTGGTTCCTACCCTTTTCTTTTATTGGGTACGCTAGCTCTTTCCCCTCTCTTTCTTTCACTATATGTATATTTTTTTATAGTCAAAATAGTTACACCCGAGGGATGTTTTCGTGCTCCTTCCTCGTACAGAGTATACCAAATGTTCGTTCGCTTTTCTCTGTGAATGATTACAAAGTTTTTTTTTTTTCCTCTTATTTCAAAATAGAGCAAGTCTTAGTTAGACTAGTTAGGTGCTATTCTTAAAATTCATTTTTTAAGATCCTGTCGTATGAATTTTTTCTTATAGGATGAAACTGTATTTTTTTTAGTTAAAGAATCACCTCGCAAAATCTTAAGAGGATACAAGAACAACACCAAATAAACTTTACCTCAGTTTTGTCTTTGAAAGTAACCCACGTGTAATTTGGGCATCAACATCAATATTCATTTAATTTACTAATTGCCCATTTATACTTTTATCAATTTTAGATGTTTCTCTGTAGCCTTGTGTGGTCCAGGCCAGGAAATGGGAAACCATTGTTTAGGATAGGAAAGTGCGTTGGAAATTAGCTACCTTGTAGTTGTCAATGAGAAAGACAATTTTACATTCACAGGGAACACCCCCCCGACCTTCTCAAAAGTTTTCAAGTACGAGTTGTGTTAACGGCACCGTAAAAACTTATTTGTCCCGACAGACAAATAACTTCTTACTATTTATGCATTAACTAATTTGTCCACAAGAAAACAATTTTACATTCAAAGGACAAAACTTTTATTAAATAATGGGTCCCAATTACTAGGACATTGTTTTTGCACACAACTTTGTCGAATAGGATTGAAAAAAAATATGATGATACGAAATAGGACACCAAAAAGAAAAGAAAAAAAACCATGTTTATGTGCCTACTATAGCACCTCACCAGTCAGCCTTTTATTTACAATTTTTTTCTCTTTTTATCAAAAGCTTTCAATCTCAAAAAAAAAAAAAAAAAAAAAAAAAAACCGAGTTTTTGCTATAAACTCAAATTTTAACAACATAAGAGAGCAAAAATGTCAGCATAACATTTTCAAAACATTCATAGCATTGAATTACATATACAACTTCATAGGTTGCTATATTCTTAACATTTTGATGTTGATTTATTTTTCTAATTTATTTTAAAGAGTTAAAGTACATGTTTAAATTGTGTGTATTTAGAATAGGCCCTTGATTTGATTGTTATTAGCTATGGATTAATTTTTTATTTTTTATTTCAATGCTATTAAATTTATATTTTTAGTTAATTAAGATTATGGAGAAACTCAATTATAATAATAATACGGCCAAGTCAAATTCTAAACAAGCTCGTATTGAAGTAGATTTTGCAATTGAGTAAATTAAATTAAGAATGAAAAAATGAATTAAAGTAACATTTTATATTAGATTTTGTATGGCAATTACTTTATCATGTTATTGTATATAGTTGTTTATTTATTTTGTTATTAATATCGATTAATATTTCATAGATTAATTATACCTTCAATCTTGCCCCCTCGACCTGAAATCCTTGCTCGCTGCCTCCAAAAGAAAAAGAAAGGGTGATTAGGAAGGGAGCTTAGAAAGGGAATTGAGGATTTTGCATCAACAAAAGCTAAAGATTGTCTCTTTACCCAACTAATTAATTGTACAACAACTAGTGACTAACTAACAAACTATTCTTGGGGTTGTCTCGCCCTTTGTTCCTGATATTATCCATGCATGCACGTGATTTGGTATTTTCACACGTCCTTCTCAGTTGGGTTGAGCTGGACTTGTTGCACTCGATTTGGGTCATTATACAAGTCTAATATATTATAGACAACCTCGGCTCTTGCTTTTTTTTTTTTTGTGATTTCCTTCATTTTGTTAGTTTCCCCTAACATGGATAGAAACGGACTGCAGGAAGGACACAATTTCAAATGATAATTATAATCTTGACTGATATTGCCAATTCTGAGACAAACAAGTTGTTTAAGTCCTTCATGCTCTCTCTTGTGTATCTCTTGCCTTACCTAATATTGTTTAGTCATATATATTTACTTTACATGTGGGTTTCACTTGTATTTTTTAGAGATGATTGTTGAGCTTATTATCTGAGAATCTTTGGTTTTATTTTATGACACAGTTTGTTTTGGGCAGAAAAAAAATGCTTCGCTGTTTTCGAGTTCCGTTGGCAATACTATTACTGGCATTAAGCATAACAAGCTCACATGCTTTCCGGAAATATAGACATCCTAAGATAAAATCTTCAGTTTACCTATCCCCTAAGTTTGTGCTGGATCAAGGATCAGTGGTGGACAAATATTACAACAACATTGACTTCCCAAGAGGTCATATTGCTATCAAGGGTTTCAATGCTGAAGTAATTGATGAAGCAGGGCATCCTGTCCCTCTTCATGAAACTTATCTCCATCACTGGGTCCTTGAAAGATATTATCAACGTCTAAATTCAACAAATCCTGAGCATGATGACCTCAAACATAACGAACCTCATCGAATTCTCGTAAGGAACAGTGGAATATGCCAGAATAATTCTGTTGGCCAGTATTATGGCCTTGGATCTGAAACCCGAGGAACAAACACAGATGTTCCAGATCCTTTTGGAATAGAGGTTGGTAATCCTGCTGATATTCCTGCTGGGTATGAGGAGGGGTGGTTTCTTAATGTTCATGCAATTGATACTCGGGGAGTGGAAGATAAGTTGGGATGCACTGAATGCAGGTGTGATCTATATAATGTTTCAAAGGATGAACATGGCCGACCCTTGAGACCAGACTATATAGGAGGTTTAAGATGTTGCTATGACCACACACAATGCAGATTGAGAGAAGACTCTGAGGGTGCTAAGAGAAACCTTTACCTGAGATATACCGTGAAGTGGATTGATTGGGATGAATTTATTGTGCCTGTCAAGATTTATATATTGGATGTCACCGATACTTGGAAACGATTGGCCAATTCAACAGGACAAAATTCAGAACATGAATGCCATGTAAGTGAACTTCTCTACAATTATATTATGCTCTCCTAATATATTGATATAAACAGTATTTGTAATTACTGATCTCTCTCTCTTTCTCTCTCTCTCTCTCTCTCTCTCTCTCTCTCACGCACACACTTCTGAACAAGAGGCATGAAAGTAGAAATTTGATTAAAATTGGCTATATTACACTTTTGGTTCATGAAATATATGTTCATTGCAACTTATTTCCAGAGTTTAGAAAGTTACAAATTAGTCTTTTATTTGTTTTAATAATGTAAGTTAATGGAATGTGTCTATATCCTGTGAACTTGAGCCTTCCTCTTCTCTCTTTTATGAGTAAAATTTTCTTATAGCTGCATCTTAGTGAGCTTTCTGTTTCTTAATATCTCACCCTTAAAGATCCTGTTTAAAAGTAAATTTGCTTGCCTCATTTGAGTTGTGACAATCTAGTAAATCTCGAAGTGTAAGTTTCAAAAAACAAGAAGTGGTACAAAATTGAAATTTCATTCAACAGATCCGTATTCTGTTTCATTCTTCGTATTTTTTGTTAGTTCAATACTCTTTCTAAGTGACAATAGAATTTCTTTGGTACAGGTTGAGTATAACGTTGAGCCTTGTAGTACATCTGGTATGACTGATAATAGGTGCACCGACTCCAAAAGGATAAGCCTCATTATGCCAACTGGTGGCTATATCGTCTACGGTGTGGCCCATCAACATTCGGGGGGTCTCGGTTCAGCTCTTTATGGAGAGGTGATTCAACACTTACCTTTTCTGTTTGTATCAATATGAGTGCAACATTTCTTAATTTCTTTGTTATCTGGTGTGCCAGTTATGATCTCTTGTGAAATATCATACGACTTACTCGATTTGATGATCTTTTATGGAGATTTATCAGGAATTGTCACTCTCACAATTAAAAGTAGTTCACGCACATTCATATTTTCTCCGTACTTTATGTCTCCATATATTTATGACATCAACTAGATAGTTGGATTTGTTGCAAGAATCTTTTTAATTTAGTTACACTGAATAACCTTTTGTAAAAATATTTTATAATTCACGACAAAATCTCATGTTGTAGTAGGCTGTGAAATTCATCATGATCTGCATGTGCTCTATATACATTTTTTATTGGGGGTCAAAATTTTATTGTTCCTCTAGTTCTGGATTAGTTATTTGTTTCTATGTTTCCTTTCAATCATCTAGTTCCACACATCTATGAAAATTATGTGAAAAGTTTTGTCATATTTTGCTCATGCTTTTGTGTGGAGTTTCAGGATGGACGGGTTTTATGTTCTTCAATACCAACTTATGGACAAGGGAAGGAAGCAGGAAATGAGGCTGGTTATATCGTAGGAATGTCCACTTGTTATCCTCAACCCGGCTCTGTCAAGATAAATGTTGGGGAGATTCTGATTCTGGAATCTAATTATAGTAGCGCCCAGAGGCACACAGGAGTCATGGGGCTCATCTACATTTTAGTTGCAGAGCAATTGCCAAAGCCTAGGCTTTCCCTACGAGTTCCAATTGCAAAGCAAGTTAATAAGGTATAAGCATTTGCATTGATGTATAATGCAAATGATAATAAATGCAGTCTGATTGACAAGGATCAATGGATGCGTTGATCAATTATATTTCACCTATAGTGAAGTTTCTTCAACAATGCATAGCAACATTATGTCAATAGAAATAAGACTGCTGGATTCTTAATGAATTGAGATCAGACCTCTAAAGTTTATTGGTTCTTTCAGGGTTGGGAGTAGCAGTAGCTGTTGCTGCCAATGTTTGCGAACTTGAGAATGATACAAAATATGGTTACCGGTCACTTGTGATGTTATTCCATGAATACTTTATGTGCCTAGTCCCCACTAAGAGAGAGAGAGAGAGTACTACTTGTATAATATATGTAGAATCCACCACCTTTTAGAGATATAAAAATAAATTTTAAAAGAAGTAATGTAACTTTTTGAAGCAGTGGTTTCAAGTTCTTGTTATGGGTCTTTCTTCTTCTTGTTCTTCTTACGTGATTGCTTTTCTCCCTCTGTGTTGGATTGCTTTCTATGATGTAGCCGTAGATGTCATGAAGGTCTTTTTAATTTTATTTTTAAGGTATATGCATAGTGGAGATCTGGCAAGCAGTCACTAATGTGGAGGCCCCCAAAAGAAATATTAAATTCTTAGGTTAGGTCGCACATTGGGTCTTTGGCAATGAGACTTTGTGTGTATATGTTTTTAGGATGAGGTGTGTGTGTGAGTTCCTTTTTCTTATTTTTTTAATTTAGTATTCGCCACCATTAATTGGTTTTATATTAGGTGTGATAGGTAACCTATAGGTCTAATTCACTTTAAATTACCTAATTAACTAAACCAATTTTAAGGGTTTATTAATTAAGATAAACCAAAGGTTTCAAACAAAAGATCTTGAATTCGAAAGTTCGGTTACATGTGAGAAAGGTGTTAGGCATTTCATAATGCTTATCCAAAAGATAGTACTCCATTTTAATTTATCTCAAACGTTATCTTTTTTGTGAAGAAGGCATTTTAGTTTTATATATATATATATATATATATATATATTGCATATGAAGGCTAAATTTTAAATATATATAATTAGCATGTGAATAAAATATTTACTACATAACTAGTATGTGGATACTAAATACGATGCAAAAATACATTACAACGTAAAAATAAAAAAAGAGGTTTGGAAGGATAACACCTTGTTGTCATCCACCTTCTCATTTTTACCATACAAAAAAGATGACAATGGAGATATGTTAGTGCCAAAGAAAAGAAATGGACTATGTAAACTTGATCAGTGCTTATGGGTTCAATGGAATTGAACCCTAGCACAAATACCTAAAGATGCAATCCTAGGGAAAGTTTTAAACAACAATGCATGGGCAAGTTTGAAAAGAATTTTCTTTGAAAATGTTAACCTTACTTTATTTTCAAAAGGAAAATTTCGGAAAAAAAACATTTTTTTATGAAGAAAAATTTTGTTATTTTGAAAGAGAGGGTTTTATTGTTCTTTAAAAAAAGAAAAAAAAACTTTCATCATTTTTTTGAAAGAAAAGGTCTCTTTTAAACAAGCAAAATTTGAAATAGGAAACAAATCACGAAATGTGAAAAAGGGTTTCGGAAAGAGTTTTTTTTTTTTTTTTTTTTTAACAAAATGCCATTTTTAGGGGGAACTCGAAAATGTTGAGGTGCACTAATTTTACCCTTTTTTTTTTTTGAAATAATTTTTGTAGAGAAAATTAATTTTAAGAAAACAAAAGAAAAGTGGGTTTCAAAAGACTTGTGGGTTTCTTTAGGAAAAAAAGGATTTGATTTTTTAATATCTCATGGTTTTATTTTAAGAATATGGTTTGAAGAAAAGAGTTTTTTTTTGAAAATATTTTTCTGTTAAAAGAAAAGGGTAATCTTGAAAAAGAAAGAATTGGGAAAAAGCTTTTGGGAAATTTCATGAGTTTTTCCTTTTGAAAAGATTTGAACCAAAGATCCCATGATTTTTATGGTGGAAGGGGAATTTATGTTGAAAACATTTTTTGGTACGGAAAATTTATTTTGAAGAAAAAGGATTTTAAAAGAAAAAGATTCATGACTTTTATTTTCAAAAGAAGAAGCTTGGGTTCCAAAAATCCTATGGTTTTTTTTTTTTTTTTTTGGGAAAAGAAATGTTCCTTTTAGAAACCTTGCTCATTCAAAAGATTTCTTTTATCATATTTTTTGAAAAGAAATTCCAATGTGATAAAATAAAATTTTTTTGTTTGAGGAAAGGAAAGAGATTTTTTTTTAAATACTCCTAATTTTTGGATTCAAGAAGAAATAGAAAAGGATACATTTTTTTAGAAAGGAGATTTTAAAAGGAAGGAAAAGATTCCAAAAGAAGGATTTATTTTTTTGAAGAACATTTTGAAAAAAAAGAGGGTTTAAAGGTTTCATTTTTGAAAACATCTTTCGAAAAAGGGAATGAATTTTTTTTTGAAAAAAATAATTACCTTTTGGAAAAGCATACAAAAGGAATTTGTTTACCCAAATTATTAATTTATGGCCACATTATTAATGGGAAAAGGTAAAGAGCAACAAGCCAACAATAGTAAATAAGTGCTATAAATTTAAAGACAATAAAATAAAGGCAAGTAAATAAAATTGCTAAAAATATAAATGACAAGGAAAAGTAAAGTACTTGAATTTAAATAACAATAAAAGCAATATGCTTGAATTTAAATGACAATAAAAGTAAAGGTTGATTAATTTTTTTTTTTTAATAAAGATTCCTCTTAAATAAGCTTTAATCTCTTTCAAGCCTTATGGGATCTTGTTAAAAAGAGATGGGACTTTTAAGCCATCAACTATCCTAGAGACAAAATACTCATATTGTGCTTTAGTTAAGGTTTAAAGCTCATTTAAAAGGAATAGATAGAAAATCCTTTTTTCCTTAGGTGAGGAGGTAGTAGCACGCGCGCGTAGACACACACACACACAGAGAGAGAGAGAGAGAGAGAGAGAGAGAGAGAGAGAGAGAGAGAGAGAGAGAGAGAGAACAATAGGAATAAAAGGTGCAATAAGCAATAGGGGAATGAGGATTAGCAAAATGTAAATGGGATGACAATAATGTAAAGGGGAATGGGGAAGAACATTAAAGTAATTGGGATAACAACAAGATGCATATATGAACAAAAATGTAAAAGGTTCCTAGATGCTTAGAAGAGATGAGATTTCTTCCCCCTAAGGGTACTTCTCATATTGGATCTAGGTTATGGTTCAATACCTATCTAGGAACTTAATAACAATATTACAACAACAAATAATGAAAGCCTAAAGAAATAGATATACAAAACCACAACAACAATATGCTGGGAATTTAAAGCAATAGAGTAAGAAACAACAAGTAAAGAAAAGGAATTTCATATATTAGATGAATGATGTTTACATAGGAAGAAATAGAAAGAGAGGGATGGCTACACCATTCCTACATCTTACCCACAAAGATTACAATAAAGATGAGAGGTGCTGAATTTTTATGATGGGTTTCCTAAAGAGAGGAGAGATAAAAAATTTCAGAATTTATCTAGGGTTTTTTTTTCTTCTTCTAATTTTCCTAGTATTTCTATATTTTTTCCTCCAAATGGTCTCTCCAAACTTTATCTTTTTTACAAATCATTGGTGGGGGGGGGGGGGGGGGGGGGGGGGAGGGTATTTATAGAGATACAAGAAAAATGGGAGGCTATGTGATGGTGTACACCAAGTTTAGCTATTTTGTCTTTTTCTTGGTTTTTGGTCCAGTCTTCACGCAACTGTTTGGAGGCCTTTTTGAACTTCGATTTCTTCAAACTTTATATCCCTGAAAAGCTCTAGATTTCTAGTTTCCATAGGTTCTAACCATGCGAGTTTGGAGCTACGGTCGTCAAGATATCGCGTCCAGAAGGGAGGTGTCGTAGTGTAGGAAATTCGGTGACGTTTTTCCTTAAAAAAATTATTCCTTCAAATCTGTGGTAGATATCATCAAGCCCTTTTTGTGAGAGGTGGTCGACACCTCATACTTCAAGCTAGTTTAGATGGATCGCTCCAATTCTTTCCCAATCGGAATAGTTTTTTGTGCAAAGTTGGTCTAAAAACAACATGTTTAACCTTAAAAAATGAAACATTTAATTAGGGTTTTAGTGTTTTGTTGATATCTCATCCGTTTTACTCTGATTTTAGCATGTGAACCATCGTTTTAAAGGGAAAAATATGACCTACGAGATGGTCCAAAATTCAATCTGATCAAATGATCGGATCAAAAAGTCAACTTTTTTACCATACCCGGTTGGGGTTTTTGCTCTTTATTGCTATTAGAGGGATTTTGAATGTTGCAACCCTTTGATCCATTATCCAATCATGTTGCATTTATTTGTTACCCTTTTTTGGCTGTGAAACTTGCAATTTGCACCTTTTTTTTTTCGAATTTTGGCATTTGTTTTGACGGGTGAATCGGGGTTAGACAAAATACGATATCAACAACAGTGAGATAGATAGGAGCATCCTCATCATAAATGACTCTTCGTCATTCACCATCAACCTCTCTTATCTCTAGCCATTCTTAAATGATATTTATATTTGTTGGACCTGTCACCACTTATGATATGTTTAAATTGAGGAGGATGGAGGAGGAGTAAAGTAGAGTTGACCAAAAATTAGCCTAATTTTTGGCCAATTTGGCTAATTTTCGGCTAACTCTTCTCTATTTTCTTCTACTCTCTCTCACTCTCCCCTTAATCCAAATAGACACTAAGAGATATGCGAGCCTTAAATGGTATGTCGAAAAAAGTGATAAATTTTTTTGTCATCCTTTGATGTTAATTTCATTTTTTAGGACCATGTAGGGATGGGATTCATGTATTAGGAGTTTAAGGACTGCCAGTTTCAAGTGCACTTTTCTCTGGAACTTTAAACTTCTCTAGTTTTTGGACCATTTGAAGAAACGTATTCGTTTGTGTAAAATTGAGATGCCATCGCAATCATGAATATTAGGATACACTTGTGAGTGAAGTTCCAATAACTTCAAGTTTTTGGAACATTTGAAGAAACATATTTGTTTGTGTAAAATTGAGATGTCATCACAATCATCAATGTTAGGATGCACTTGTGAGTAAAGTCATACATTTAATAAAAATGACAAGAGTAAGTGAATTATATAATATAGTTGGCCACAAGTTATTAGCTTAAGTGGTGTCTATATATGTTTTATATCTTTGGACATACCAACTTGACCTTACAAATGGGAAAATTTCTTTTATATCCCTCTAAATTCTAAAATTTCATACTCTTACCAAATCCCAAGCTATAATTGAGCTCACTCACTGAAATTTACCATTCCTTTTTTCTCTAAGAATTGAAATTATTATTGCGCATACCGTACACATATTATTTTTTGAACTAAAATCATATCTTGAAGTCACAATTTCAGTTCAAAAATTTTTGCACTTAAATATTGAGTTTTGAACTGAAATCATGACTTTAAGACACATTTTCAATTCAAAAGCCTAATTGTGTGTGCTTTGTGTGTAATATGGTAGTGTGCAATAGACATTGCCCATTATAATTCAACCATCCTTAACACATGAAATCAAATCATTCTTTTCAGACTTAGGTTAGCAATAAAATATCAAAGTTACTTTAATTCTTAATTTCAAAAAGGAACAAATACATGAAGTTGGTCCAAAAACTATTTTATTAAAAATTGTATTTTGCAAGTCATAATTAAACATTTTATATTTTTTTAACATGTGCATTTAGCATACCTATTAATAACCCCAAATTATGTATTACCATTGAAAGTACTTATACAATAGTCTGATAGCACAATAATGTCGTACTTACACATCTTACATAATGGTAGATCTTATTAATTAAATTTATAGTGTAACTCGCCATTCATGTGAGAGGAGAAAGTAAAACATTATTGTATTTATAATTTTAGGGTCACAACCAACTGAACACCTAATTGAACAATATGCTGATGAGAGATGCTGCATCCACAACATTTTTACAACAAATCACAGGTGGTTAGTTGTTATTGGTTCAAATTTGAACCTAACACTAAGATTACTTTTTTACCCTAACAATAACAACTAATAACAACCTGCCACTTAAAATTTGTTGTAAAAATGTTGTGAAAATATGCTGATGAGAGATGCACACCTAATTAACAATATGCTGATGAGAGATACTACGTCCACAACATTTTTACAACAAATCACAGGTGGTTAGTTGTTATTGGTTCAAATTTGAACCTAACACTAAGATTACTTTTTTACCCCAATAATAACAACCAGTAACAACATACCACTTAGGATTTATTGTGAAAATATTGTGGACATATCATTTCTCTATGCTGATATGTGCAACTATGGGTAATAGACACTTTTTGCCCATTTCTATATTCATGGACCCATAACTTTTTAATCAATTACTCACAATCGCATAATAAGTTAAGGAATAGTGAAATTGGGTGTGAAAATGGGCATGACCATATGATTGTTATTGAAACAAGAGGCCCCTAACCGAATGCACTTTCTTCACTAGTTTTTTTTTTTTTTTATTAGATCTGAGATAGAAATCTACTTTAACTTAATTTAAGTATATATGTATGTAAATGTTCTTTGGAGACTTGAAGCTTGGGCCTTTATCCACCCCACTTCTTAAGAACTTATACTTGTGGAATGACTATTACGCTAAGGGTACGCTAGTATTCTAAAACACGTGACCTTAACATAAAAAATTAATAACCTATAAAAAAAATCAGAAAAGAAAAGAAAAGAAAAGGCCAAAAAAATTAGAAAAGAAAAGGCTAAAGGGCAATGCAGCAAAGAAATGAGGAACATTTAATCCAATATATATATATATATATATATATCTACTTTTGTAGTCTAGACTCTAGAGGTTGATAAAAATAAATAAATAAGGACTTAATTGAGAATTGAGATGGTAGAAATAGGGTACAGATAGACTCATAGAGAAGTTAGTGTGTAACGTAATGTGAATGAAGTAATGATGTTGACTAGAAACTTTGAAATTAATTACTATATTTGAGGGAGATTTGAGGTTTCCCCAAACTAAAATCTAAAAAGGGTTACACACATGACCCATTAACCTCAACTCAAACCAAATCGTCCATTTCCCTTCCCCGAGTCAGCAAAAGAGCTTGGCACCAAAATTGCTGCATTCAGAAAAGGTTTCTCTCTAAATTAGTTTAAAGAGAAACCCTTCAAACTTTTTCTATATCTTTTGTTTGGATGTGAAATTTGAAAATCTAACTGTTAGATTGCATATTCTTATTATATCATCTATGCTTGCAAAATTTTAAGAAGATCAAAGATTAATAGCTATAAAATCAATGACATGTTTAAATATCAAGTTTTTGTGGTAAAACATTATACAAAAAATATAAGATTGTCGATCGAATAGTAAATAAAATTCGATTTGAATGAAATTTGATATGCGTATAAAGAACATAAAAAAAAAATGCAATCTAATGATTAAATTTTGAAAATTCACATTTAGTAAAATGATATATGAGGAGTTTGAACTTTGAAGGGTTTCTCTCCAAACTAATTTGGAGAGAGACCTTGTTCGACAAGGATGGATTTATATATATATATATGAGAAGTGCTATGTCCACAATATTTTCACAATGAATCATAGGTGATTAATTGTTCTTAGTCTAAAATTGAACTTACTACTAAGATTACTTTTTTTCTCTAACAATAATAAACAACCTGCCATTTAAGATTTATTGTGAAAATGTTATGGACATAACATCTCTCTCTCTCTCTCTCTCTCTCTCTCTCTCTCTCTCTATATATATATATATATATATATATATATATATTCATGAGTTTTGTCTAAACTTCATTCTCTTCTATATGACTATTATGTCTCATGTTCATTAAAAAAAAAAAAACTCAAAGTTACAAACCTCATTTTTTCCTTTATAGAAATTAGTTGTGTTCTCGTATATGTCCTTGTAATTGTCTTTGTATTTGTTAGTCCTCCTCAATAGATCACAATCAGTTTCAGAATAAAAATAAGAATAAGAATCATAATCAAATGGCCTTTCCATTACGATAGAAATGCCGTTTCAATTTGACTATTATGTTTGAGTTTGGTTCATTTAGTAATTGAGCCTAAATTTAAGGCTTTAACTTGGCTTGTTTTTTAAATAAATAAACACAAACAAAGCTTTTTCCCAAATCAAGCTTGAGCTGTTTATAAATAGTTTGGTTCATTTACAGTACTATTTAGCGGTAAGAAATCCACGTTGCCCTATCATAGATGCTTGCATGAATTGTGAGATTCAAGTAGTAGCACACTTCATTGTTACTTGAGTGGCGCCCGTGGTATCACCTATTAGTGTCACGGGACACAGGATTAGTCAATTCATACTAGAAACTCCATTTTCCATTGAGGAAATGGGGGAAAAATAGAGTAAAAGTTAAAAACATAATTGATGATTTTTTTTATGAAAATTGAATATAATGCTTTTTTGAAAAATATTTTGACATATAATAGTAACTAGTTAGGGCTGCACATGCTGCTCATTTGTTTTACTAAAAAAATTATATTTTTCATTGGATAACACAAAACCACAAGGTTTTGTACTAAAAAAGTGCAAATTAGAATTGAACAATCTAACTTCATAACCTCTGAAAACTCCTAGAAATTCACAATAACAATAGAAAAAAAAAACAAAACAAAACAAAAAGAAACAAAATCATTTATGTGTCTCATCGTTTGTAGTCAGATCTTCCTATGTTGATACGGTACTCCTTCTATATATATACAACCATAGGGAGAGAGACCTTTATACAGAAATCATGCCCCTAATACAATACACCAAAAACAAAAAACAACAACCGCTACATCTTCTTCATTGGAAAATTCAATTGTTAAAATTTTAAGAAATGAAACCAAAAAGAATGGAAAGAAGAAAAGAAGCAAACCATAGAGAAAGATAAATTTTTTAGAGAGAAAAGAAAAATACCTGAAGTGTGATTTGAGTAAAAACACCAAACCCACCCCACTCTCCATCTCTCAAATTTGTCCAAAGAAAAGAGTGAGATCACATCACCAAAACTTGAATAAACCAAAATACTGTAGATAGAGCTATTCGCTCTTTTTATATAGTTAGTAGAAATAACACATGCTTGATCTCCAACAATAGGCACATGCTTGATCTATTAGAGGATTATAATTTACCAAAATAATTTAGATCTAAATATATGCAAATCACACAATTAGTTATATATTGTAATCCATTCCTTTATAGTTCCCTAAACCCATCTAAGATTCACCAAAATGCAAAACATTTTATGTAGTTCTTGTGCGTGCAACATTATATGATTGAACCATTAGTTATCAATCAAACTTACACTTCTACATTTAAATTTTAAATTTTTATCCCAAAATACTAATGAATAAACAAATGAAAACATTAAACAAGAAAAAAAAAATTAAATACAAATTTTCCAAAACCAACTTCATTGCCCACAAGGACCACAACCAAGCCCTATCCCACGAAGGTCTCAAACCTGCCACCAACCAACAAAGCAAGCTACAATTAGAAATACAAAACCCAATTCCTTCTCTCAAACCACCAAAAACTTGAACTTTGGCCAATGTCCCTCTCAAGTACACCCCTGCTTCGTACCTGAAAAAATACCGGCCGTACTAGCCTCGTACTGGCCGTACCGGACCGAAACACAAAATGTTTTTTTTTTTTTTTTTGTGTAATTGTGGCAATTTTTTAAGGGCAGGATGGTAATACTCATGTATATTATGGTCCAGAAGTAGATCCTTTTGATGGATGGGAGTAGATGATCCTATGTAGTTTGTGTTAACTTAATTATTTGTATTATTTGTTTTCTTTGTATGCAATGAACAATTAAGTTTTTTGTTTTTTATATTGTGTTTTTTTTTTCTTTGTATACAATGAACAATTGAAGTAATATTTTATTGTAAACATGAGGTAATGTTTTATGGTAAATAGAGATTTTGTGTGTGTGTGTGTGTGTGTTTATATATTAAATATATAAAATAGCGGTAAATCCGAAGCGGTACACCGGTATTGACCGGTACCCGAAATATATTGTACTGGTGGCCAAACCGGTACAGCCTCCGATACGGTATTGACTTCCTTGATCAAAACACAACCAAACCATTCCAAAATTCAACTCTTTTGTATCATCATAACCTTCTCATTCTTCTATAGGCGAGGGTCGTAATATTCTTAGCACAATCAACTTTCAAGTCAAAATGAAATATATATATATATATATATACATATACATATAACATAAATACAATGACTATGTAAGGAATTAAAACATACCAGATAGTAAGAAGTTAATAATCCACATGTTCTAACCACTCTCTCCAAAAAGAAAGAAAGAAAGAAAGAAAAAAAAAAACAAAAAAAAAAAACAAAAAAGATGAGCCCATTATGAAGAAGCTAAATCTAAGTGAGATAAACATATCTTAAAAGGGCAAAAACATCAAGACCAAGACAAATATAGCGAATTCATAAATAATAGCACTTTGATATACACTGTGAATTAAGTTCAAGGCTTAGAACCTATTAGGTACCACCAGTTTGATTTAAATCATAGAAGAAACACCTAGTAACTTCCAATTCTAATACTTTCTAAAGTGTAAATGGATTGTCAATATAATAACAACCTTATGCATTAGTCTCCAACAATAGACTAATAATAACATACAATTACACTCCAATGACACATACTTGATCTCTTGGTAATAATGACATACAATTATACTCCATTCTCTTCAAAGAACAATGTCTAAGATTATGAACACCAATAACTCTATGAGAGACAAGAACTTAATCTTCAATGAACAAATGGCCAAGAAACTCAAAAACCCAAGCTTGAGTTTGTCTCCAATGCCTTGTTATAATATTAGCTGCTTGCTTATAAATTGTTGATATATAATTCCAAGTTTGAAATCACCTATTCCAATATTGAATATTTATTCTAATGAAGTTAACAATGAAGTGAATACAAATAATGTGATGTAAGTCATATAATGCTTAAGGTGGTTGTTTATGAACCTTACTTGAACTCCAAATTTCAACAAAGAAAATTGAAACTATAAGATTCTGAACCTAAAGATTAGTCCTCATGCATTGCAAATTCTTTCTTGGATTTCATTGCTCTTTTAAATTTTCAGTTATAATTTATTGAGAGGAAGTATTATAATTTATCATGTGTATTTTCATCACAACTACTAATAATATCTCATTCTTTCGATTTCACCAAAAAAAAAAAAAAAAAAGATTGGTAAAACTCCCACTCTATTCAAAATTCAAACCTATTCAAAGAAATGAAATCCTTACAAAATTGATTATCTACCATATGAAGAACATGAAACCCCCATGAAACTAAGATAAAAGAATAAGTATAAACAAACTCATGTAATGAATAATTGAGAAAGTGAGAAATTGACTTGTGGCAACAATTAGCAGCATGAGTGCTGTGGGGAGAGTGATCTAGACCCTACTAACTATGCTTGCACCACACAAATTTACAGATCTTAAATTCTTCATATTATGCTCAAAATTTAATGCTCACAAAATAAATACAATTTCTCTTGCATGTAATTTTATTAAATATACAAGCTTGAATTAAAAATTATATATCAGCTCACTTGGTTGCGCTAAAGACTACTACCATTTTGAGATTAGGAAAGTAGTAGCTGTAACACCCCAACCCATTTGCATAATTAATTTTATGGGATTATATGCTTGTTATCATTTTAATTACTTTAAGTGCATAAAGCTTTGATAAGATGATATTATAAAACGTATATTTTTTTTTAATGTTATAGAAAGAAGTTTTATAAAGTAAGGACATATATAAAAAGTTATATTGTTTTTTGGGTCTTTCTTGAATTATAAGCTTCTAAGTGGTGACTCATCCAACCTTTTGGCTTTTTCCTACAACACTAAAGTCTTCCTCCCTTATCTCCCTTGCTGCATCAGAAGACTTTTTTTGGTTCATCTTTTCTTGGGGAAAATTGGAAACTAATTTCGTTTTCCAAACAATATAATTAATAGGCTAGGTTTTCAAACAATATAAAATACTAACATCTCGAGCCTAAGAGGCTCGATTTTCGGGTAGAAAACCGAGCCTCTGAGGCTCGGTTTTCATGTTCTGAGGGAACTGACCTGAAGTGTTTTTCCACCTGAAAATCGACCCTTTAAGACTCGGTTTTAATACCGAGTCTTAGAGGCTCAATTTCTGTGGTGTAACACTCCATGTGGACGCCACTTGGAAGTCGAGCCTTAGAGACTCGGTTTGCTAAAAGTGAAACTGAGTCTCAGAAACTCGATTTCCAAGCTGAAAAATTGCCAGCAGTTCACGTGATGTTTCTTTATATAGATCTGGTTTTTTTTTTTTTTTGGGTCTCTCGGGTTAGCAAGTCTTCCTCTCCTCTCTCACTCCCTCTCTCTCTCATACACACACCACTCATTGTAGTAGTCTTCTCTCTCACTCCCCCTCTCACTCATACAAGCTGACATTTTGCACATCCTCATGTCAGGTAAGGCTGTTGGTAGTGGCTGTTGATTTTGCTAGTGTAGTGTATATGGTTAAGACATGTTAGTGGCTGTTGTTTGGTTTTGATATTTGTCTTTAGTTTTTTTTTTTTTTTTTTTTGCTTGAGTGTGAAATTATAATCATTGATTGTATAGGTTTTTTTTCATGTGTATGTATCATGAATTTCTTTTGTTGTTTGGTCTCCAATTTGTCTTTAATTTTTTTTTTTTTTTTTTTTGCTTGAGTATGAAATAATGATTGATATATTTAAGATGTATTGTTGGTATATTTGTATTGTTAGGTTTTTAATGATTATATTGTTGTTTGGTTTGATATTTTGATTTATATTTTTTGTTAGAGCTGATTTGAAATTTTGTAATGAGGGTGAGTTTTGGAGTCTAAGGTGATTTTTTTTTTTTTTGGTTTTTATAATTTGTTATAGACATGTATTACAAATATTGAAGATTGGTTTTTCCAAATGTCAAATACGAAGACAATTTGAGTAGAAGTCATTATGGAATTCAAAATAGTGAATAAAACCTATCAATTGGGTAAAATAAATAAATTAAAGGAAATAAAATAAAATCATAAACCATAAGATAAATAAATAGAAATGAAAAATGAGAGGAAGAGTTTTATGGAAGAGTTTTATACGTCTCAAAAAACTCTACCTAGCTAGACTCATTTCCTACGAGCTATAGTCAACCACTAATATAGCTCTGCTTTACATTTTCGAGTCCCTTATTGGGATCTGCTTCTGAACATTTTTTTTTAGGCCAAGTGTATCCTTTTGAACAATGAGCGAGGAACTCGTAAAGTCCTAAACACAAAAAAAATCCATCTTAGAAACACTATATTCATGCATGCTTGGAAAGAAATGTATCCATGTCACATTAAAAAAAAATGTCTTTATGTGGTTTTCATTAACTTAATTGGTTATGTAGCAATGATTTGATTCGAATCAAAACTGTATCTTCATGGAGAATCTCTTCAAGTTTCATATTTGCCTAATTATTTTTGATGTATTTAATCTTAGAATTCGACATTTACATCCCCCAATGGGGGTGAGTTTTGGAGTCTAAGGTGATTTTTTTTGTTTGAGTATGAAATGCTAATGATTGGGTGTTTGTATGTGATGTGGGGTGAGTATATGCAAATGTGGGGTGAGAAGTTGTAATATTTGAACTTTGAGTAGATAGAAAAGGTTTTGCAATTGATGTTAAATGAAAGAGATAAAATATGTGACTAACATATTATACTTGACAGTAATAGGTTCACAATCTCTGAAGAATATTAATATAAATGTATACTACGGTAGATCCCTTATCAATCCTGAAGAGATTGACCGATTTCCATTTAGAGGGCCAGGTATCGAATGCTATTACATGATGATATGTCGTAAGTTGAAGAAATTGAATGATTTGAAGAGGAAAATAATGGAAGAAGTGAATTTGAACCCTGCTTGTTATGACATAAAGATTATTTATCGTTACCCACAAGAAGTCCTTCATGAACGGATAAATTACGGGTATATGGCGATCAAAGAAGACAAACATGTAGAGCTCATGTTTAATAGGATCCATAAAATGCCCCAAGTAAATGTTGTTAAGTTGTACGTAAGTTCGGAATTGCTTGCAGAATTTGATACTGAGGAAGTTATATGCTTCCATCTCAAGTTCATGCTATCAATACTGGTGAAACACTCCAACCTCAAGAGACACATTTAGGGGAGGAAGGCGAAGACAAAGATCATGCTGCGTATAATGGTGAAAATATTGATGATATGGATGAGTACGAAGAGAGGATTGAGCAAGGCGACTTTGACAGGGATGTGGATGACCATGAACTCGTTCCCAATTTTGAAGAGGAAAATATGGAGTACCATGATGAAGGTGATTCAGACGATGATATTGGCGTCCAACATGATACAAATACAACCCACTGCCTACACACCTCCTGCCGAGTCATTCTATGCAAATACTTGGGAAAATATGGTTGATCCTTCACGTCTTCAGATACCATTTGTTTCTACTTGGGAAGATGGGATGCATTTTAGTAAAGGGTTGACTTTTGCAAACAAAGAGGTGGTAAAGCGTGCATTGATAATATACGCAGCAACGGAAAATAGAAATTTTATTATCCGGAGGTCGACCAAAACTAAATTGTGCACCGCATGCATTGACACCAATTGCAAGTGGTACGTTGGAATTTAACCCATGCACAAGTGTTTTGATGAATCCCATTGAAACTCGAAATCTTTGACTCATTAAAATTCATGGTTATGTTTATGTAATTTTTTTGCTAAAATAAATAACATGTGCGCTATCTTTAATGTTCTCTCTCTAATTGCCTGTGTATGATACCATTTCCATTGCTCTACCCATGATTGGTTGCAAAAAAAATCCCCTGCCTCTTAAAAGCTATATCTTCACTTAAAACTTAAAATATGTTATGCCTTGTACTGCTTTATTCTTTGGACTTGGTCCTAAATATTGCATCTCTTCATTTTTTGTAGCAATTGGAGCTATATTCTCAGCTACAAATTCTGTTTGCACATTATAGGTATAAAAGTATTGTCAAGGTGTTGGCTCTATGTACAATAGCTAGAAATTAGTGAATAACTAGATAAAATTTCCTTATAAAGTTCCCCTCTGATATGGCAGGTGCTTAATCAGGAAGAAACACCTTTACTGTACAGTGTAGTCTTTGGGGAAGGTGTACTCAATGATGCCACATCTGTGGTGCTTTTCAATGCAATTCAGAGATTTGACCTTTCTCATATCAGCTCAACCAATGTCATGCAATTCATTGGCAATTTCTTATCTTTATTCTTCACTAGCACGGTGCTGGGGGTAGCAGTGAGTCCCTCTTTCTCTCTCTCTCTTCCACCCCCCCCCCCCCCCCCCCCTTTTGTGTGTTTTTGAGCACACTGCAAATGCATGTATATTTGCTTATCTTTTCAATTGTTTACACAGCCTTATTATTGCTATTTAAGTTCAACAACGTAAATTCTCCTTTTTCATTCTGTGTGCTAACAATTGGAGTATGAATTGTGTTTCTCCGTGCTCCTGGGACCATTTAGCTCACCTAAATGGGTTTGTTTAGAAAATTAGAAAGAAAGCTTTATTTAACTCAATATGATAATTAAGCATTGACTCATTCCCAAGCTACAGCTACAGTCTCTGTTGTATATATGCATGTTTGATACCTTGCTAAATTATCGTGGCTGGGAAGTTCCCATTCATTAATTTGTATATGTAGATATCAGCTACGCATAGAAACTTCATCCATGCAGATGTTAGCTATATACAGAAAGTACTCAAACGTTTTTTGTCATTTTTCTCCTCGGATGTAAATATGGACTTTTTGTTACTAGCTATGTACAGAAAGTACTCAAACGTTTTTTGTCATTACTATTATTTATGTTGTTAATGAGTTGTTCTCGGTTTCTGAATGTAGTCTATTTTTGGCTGGCTGACTAATATGGCTTTCTCAGTTTCTCTTACAGAGTTACAATGTGTTTCAGCTCATTGCTTGGTGCATAATGGCTATAAGGTCTGTGCGTATTTGGCCAAGCTGCAATTAAGGATTTATATTCTTCTTGGTAAGTTTAGACTCATAACTCGTTAGAATAAGCACTACAAACACATTTTTATTTTTGGGTTGATTGTGGCCCGGATACCCTGTGAACTAAGAGGTATCTATCTGCAAGCTGGTTTAGCTTTCTGCAACTAATGCACAGGAAAGTTTAGTCTTGTTTCTGTCTCTGCAATAATTATTTATTGGCTTAGATATATGCATTTTCCCTAGTGTGTTACAAATTGTAAGAGGCTGTGGGATCCATGCACTATAAAAAGGAAATATATATATATATATATATATATATATAACCCTATGATGTATAAGAAATCTTCTCCTATGATGCCTTTCTTGTTTTTCCCTTTCTATGGCTGTGTGGATTACCATCTGGCCAAAACTATTCAGGTACCATTTCTTGTGCTCAACTGAAACTTTATCTGGTGTAATTTCTGAGTAGTTTGGTTGGATAGTAATGCCTTATGTATGTAGTTAGATTATGTTCAATTATGTTTTATTTATTTATTTTTGGGATTAAATGATAAATTAATCTTTAAATTCTATAAATCTTGTACTTACCAGTAGCTACATTAATGAAGGAGACTAGGATGGGCCCTATGGGATAATGAAGGAGACTAGAGAAATAGTCTAGAGATCATATCATTCTTTATATATATAAATCAATATCTTTAAGTGCTTATTATGTAAACTAAACTCATATTCATCATAGTACATACACAAATTCTTAAAGAATTGGTTCTATATTTCATCAAGATAATCATATTCTTAGTTATTACCTATAGCATTTCAAAGTCCACCTCGTTCCCTTCTTTTTTTATATTGCTACCCAAAGATGCTCAATGAATCCCTATATAATTCTTTTCTTGCAATTACAAGTAAGAATGTAAGAGATAGTATTAAAAACAGAGAAAAAGCACTAAATCATAGTAAATTTTTTCCAAACAAAACAACTAAAAATTAAATCCTCAGCAACCCAACAAGTATATATATATATATATATATATATCTCCAATTTCTCCATTCTTAGTAACATATTTACCATAACTGACCAATAAAGCTTCAATCTCAAAAAACAATAAAGCTTCAATCTAACAGTTCCATTAGAAATTCAAAACAGAAACCAAATAGAAAAAAAAACGAATTCAAACCAAAGTTTCTTTGACTTTTCCCACTGTTTCTCGGCAACCAAACGGTGAAATTCTAGTTGCATAAAGCGACTCACCTTTTTTTTAGTTTTGAGAGGCCGCGTAGCTTTATCAAACGGTGATTTTTCCCACTGTTTCTCGGCAACCAAAGTTTCTCTGTACATCTCGCTGTAGCTTTATCAACTATTTCGGCGAAGGTGATGAATGTGAAATCGTGGAGATTGAGAGTGAAGTCTGAGAGAAGACGATGAGTGAGAGAAAATGGTGAGTGAGAGTGGAGAAGGTGATTGAGAGAGGCGCTCAGAGGTACTTACTTGAGTGAGAGGGTGAGTGAGAGCGTGAGATTGAGTGAGAGAAGACGTTGAGTCAGAGCGTGAGATTGGGTGAGAGAAGACGGTGAGTGACAGCGGAGAGGGTGAAAGAGTCTGTCTAGTCTGTGCGAGAGAGAGGGTGAGAGTGAGAGTGAGAGTGGAAAGTGAGTGAGAGGCGTTAAGTTTGAAAAAAACCCTATTAGAAATCGAGTCTTAGAGACTTGGTTTCCAAGTCTTCCAGCCACGTCACACCCAGATAGCCACGTCACATAAAACTCGATGCTGATATGGTCGGCTTCTAAATCGAGTCTCTAAGACTTGAATTTTCACGTCGAAAAAAAGCCACGTTGGACCTGATCAGATCACAAAAACCGAGCCTCAGAGACTTGGTTTATAAGCCCAAAATCGAGTCTCAGAGACTCGAGATGTTATTAAGATATATACTTTGGCAACAGTGCTTACTATTTAAATAGTTCCCAAATTGGGCTTAATTCCCAATTTTTGCCATCTTTTCTTTGTTCTTTTGTTTCTTTCTTCTCCCTTTCTAACACTAAGGTTTCAGCTTCAAAGTTTTTGGGTAAGTAAATTAAACCTCTTTTGATTTGGGTATTTTGATAGTATAAGAGTTTTGTTCATTTTCCCTCTTCTTTGCTCTCTGTTTTGTTTGTGAAGAGCTGAACTTGTGATTCTGTTTTTAGTAATTTTAAAGATTGATGAAATTGGTCTTTTGAATTCTTATTAAGGTATTTTAATATGTTTAGTATAGGTATAAAAATACCCAAATGAAATGAGGGCCAATTGTTATTTGTTGATGATTTTAGTAAGAACATGTGCTGAAGCTGTCATTGTGACAGATTTGATGTTTACAACAAGAAAATTATGTATAAAATCATTAGCTGTGAATTAGGATGCTAGGAATAGTTTTTTTATGAATCCTAAGACACATGGTTGTTATGGAAGTGGTCTCACAACATTTGGATTGATATAAAAATTATGATTTAATTTCTAAGTTGCATGAAATTCTGTCAGGACAGATTTGAGTACGTTACTTTGTATGATTTTTATCATGGTTTTATGCTTTAACTCCGAAATTTTTATGGTATATACTAGACATACAGGGGAGTAACTCTGTAAAATTTCGTGACTTTTGGAAGTGTACGGACAGTCCATTTGTATTTTACAAATGGAGCTTACGCTGCTGTAATGAGCAGTGAACAGCTTATGACATACATGACTTTGTGGATTTAATTTTGAAGATGTTTTAAGCTATAATTTAATATGCTTATCCTTTGGTATGTTTGGATCGTATACAAATTTTTATGCCTAGGTTTCTCTATGTTTTGGTATGTAAATTGTTTGATGAATGTACCTTGTTTTGGGGAAACTGTTTGTGATGGGAATTAAGATTTTTTTGAGCTTGGGAGTTAGGTTGTGTTTGACGTATAAGTACATACTTAGGAAGAGTTTGCTAGTAATAAGTTTTGGTCTTTCATTTAGGTGACGAGAACGAGAACACGGACACTTGAGCTCCTCTTGTACAATCTCTCGCGTCTTCTGTTTTCAGGTAAGGGATTTGTGACATGTGCGTTTAATAAGTATAAAATTGTTTAGAAAACTATTATGCATTAAAACCTTTTATTTGGAGATATTATATATAAGCATGATTTAAGTAAAATATATGTTCGTGAGTTGTTCAATCTTATATACATGATAATTTTAGCATATTGATGCTATTATTTATATCACGAACATAATTTTTAAGAATGAAGTGGATATGCTACTGTTGTGAAAAAATTACGTAAAAGCAAAATTATCAGAAAAATATATTTTTCAGTTATTCCATTATTATGATCTAAACTCAACCAGTAGGGGTTATAGTACCGACATTTCCATGGAAATTCTAATTGGCCATTAAAAGTGGGACTAGCTCTGCTGTTCCCGCCCTTGTTCATAACGGCCAACTTGTGGAGAATGTCAACCTACCCCCATGGTTGAAGTTATGTATTATGATGTGATCCTGGGTTTACCTGGCATTGTGGGAAATGCTGGATGCCTAGCACTTTGTGCTGGAAGCCTCCCAAAGTTGTGACAGACTTACAATTGGACTAACTAATATGTATGATAAATGAACTATTAGGCTATTTGGAAATTATGATAAGTCTGATGATAAGTTATGATAAAGTATTTCATAGTCTATTCAAAGATAAGATTACTGAATTATGTTTACGTTCCTTATCATGTCCTTTTACTATTATATGAAAGGAAAATGAAGTACTTTTAACTAAAAGTTCATAAGTTATTTTAAGAACAACGTAAACAGTATGAAGGCTATTTTATCAAGCTGGCATATCCATAAAATATTTGTTTTACATGCATGCTTATTAAGGGCCCATGGAGCTTAAAACCTTACTGGGCTTCGCAGCTCACCCTATTATATTTCAGTGCACAGGTTCTTCCTGGAAGCAGCGAGAGTATTAGAGGTGGCAAGGATTCTGTAATTCTCGTTTGTTAGAATGTATAGTTTTTGTTGTATAGTAGTTTAGCTTTTTTGTTGTATAAAAGGAATCAAGATGTACTTGATCCTTTGAGCACGGATGTAATTCGGAACCTTAGTTTGTTTTGAACCCTAGTTGTATGTCTTTGGGGTTAGGTTTGTAATAAGAGTTTTTGCTAAACGTTTAGCTATTTAATATTTACACGAAACCTGAGGTTTCAACCACGGGGTAATCTTGTAAAGTTTATATGAGATGAAATTCAAGGTTTCATCATTTTTGTATATTATGGTTTTTATGCAAGAAAATAAGCAGGAATTCAAGAAACAAATTCTTGATAAGTACCTTCAATTTAGGTTGGTTCGTGTTAGTATTGAGGTAAACTTGATATTAATATGCCGGTCATGCTCTAAATTCTGAAATTCAGGTTTGGGTCGTGACAGTAGCCGTTGTTTTTTTTTTCTTTTTCTCTCTAAATCCCATAAAAATTCTTCTTTTAAAACTGTGCATCCAAAGACAAAGAAAGAGCTGACATGGGCTGCCTCTCTTGGGAGTGGAGACTGGAGAGGATTTTAGGGAGGAAAATAAAAGAATAAGACAAAGGATTTCAAGGAAGAACATGTAAGAGCAATACCGAGCAGGTAATCCCTCTTTGCTCCATCATTTCTTCCATCTCCCTCCCATTGACTCCTTGTGTTGTCCCATTCCATGTCCTTCCTTCACTTCAATCTATCCATCCCCCTTTGCTCTATTCAAATCGGTTCATATACCACCATAGACATCTAAAAAACCGTGCTTTTTAATCGCACATCTCAGCTTGGTGGCTTCATATCAAATATAACTAATTAGCACCCCCAAAAACTTTATTTAAACCAAACAAAAAAAAAGAGACTAGGAATTTGAGAAAGAGAAAGAAAGAGAACACTTACATATCTTGTGTAAGTCGAAAATACCCAAAATGGAACCAAATCCCCTTTTTTTATCATAAACCTACTTAAGAAGCCAATGACACCCAATATACCCACTTAAGATCAATATCATAAACCTAAAAGACCCGTATTAGCAAACAATCAAAGATTGAAACCCACAAGGAAATAAATACGAACACAAATCTTAAGAACAAAAAAAAAAGAGGAAATTTGGAAGAAAAAGAGAAAAAAAAAAAATAAAAAAGAGATACTTGTTGTAAAAATTAGTCTGTCTTTCTACCCATTTTTTTATTTTATTTTATTTTTTTCGATAGAAATTTGATTTGCGCCTGAGCCAATTTGGTCCTCATATGATAGAGAGAAGAGATCCGGAGAGAGTTTCAGAACCTATCGCCTCTCTCCCTTTAATTGTTATTGTTTTATTCGGTCAAACATATCGTTTAGCAATCAACAAACGAACAAAAACTTGACTAAACAAAAGTTACTATACATAGAGCAGTCGCCCTTTTTATATAGTTAGTAGATATACTTGTATGTCATAGCTTAGGCCATCGCCATGTCGTTTTCCTAAACTTGTATGTTAAGAAATTTGGACTTAAGTACGGTAACATGCGTAAGCAGTGGCCTCATCATTTCCATTTCCAAAACGAGAGTCAGGTAAAATACTTGGGTCCAAAGTCCACAGGGCTCTGTCCACACACACTATATTTTATATATAGTCTTCAAATCCTTTGAATTCCTCCGTTGTTCCCTGTAATCTGAAGTACTTTGGAATTGGCTGGTTCCTTTTCTTTATTGGGTACGCTTTTTTTCCTCTCTTTCTTTCACTATTTTTTTTTTTTTTTTTACATAAATCATCTAGGGAACATGGTACGCCAATCCAATTCTATTCAATAAATCAGCTTATTGGTTAACCTGGGATTCGATGGATCATTTTAATCTTCATACCTGTCTGTTTGGTATTTAGAGTCGAAATAGTTACACCCGAGTGATGTTTTCATGCTCTTTCCTCGTACAGAGTATATCTCTTTTTTTTTTTTCTTTTTCTTTTTTTAATTGAGAAACAGAGTATATCAAATGTTCGCTCGCTTTTCTCTGTGAATGATTACCATTTTTTTTTTTTTTTGTATTTTAAAATGACCCACATGTAATTTGGGCATTAACATCAAGATTCATTTAATTTACTAATTGCCCATTTATATTTTTATCAATTTGAGTTGGTTCTCTACTGCCTTGTGCCGTTGTGCGGTCAACCATTGTGTTGTGTAGGATAGGAAAGTGTGTTGGCAATAAAAGAATTTACTTGATTTGAGGTAGTCACTCTCCAAAAGAAGAAGAAGAAGAAAGGGTGATTAGGAAGAGAGCTTAGAAAGGATTTTGCATCAACAAAAGCTCAAGATTGTCTCTTTACCCAACTAATTAATTGTACGACAACTAGTGACTAACTAACAAACTATTCTTGGGGTTGTCTTGCTCTTTGTTCCTGATATTATCCATGCATACACATGCTTTGGTATTTCCACACATGTCATTCTTAGTTGGGTTGAGCTGAACTTGTTGCACTCGGTTTGGGTTCATTATACAAATCTAATATATATTATATAGATAATTTCGGCCCTTGCCTTTTTTGTGATTTCCTTCTCTTTGTTAGTTTCCTCTAACATGGATAGAAACGGACTGCAGGAAGGACACAATTTCAAATGATAATTATAATCTTGATTAATATGGCCAATTCTGAGACAAACAAGTTGTTTAATTCCTTCATGCTCTCTTTTGGTATCGCTTACTTACCTAATATTGTTTATGCTATGTTTGGTTGGAGTTATTTTGGGATGATGAAAAAAAAAAGTGGAAAATAAGAGAGAAAATAGACCCAAGGGTGTTTGGTTGAAAGGAGGACGGGAGAAAATTGATGGAGTACTAAAATTGTCTCTCCGAACCCACCAAAATTGGAGAGAAAAGAAGAATGGAAATGAAGAGCGAAAGCTCATTGGCATTTTGGACAAAATTAACCTTCCATTTTGAACGAAAAATTGAACTAGCCAATGACACGCACACAAGCTCATTCGCTCTTCACCCAGCCATGTTCAAAAAATTGAAATTTTTTGTGTCTTTTTTGTCTTGGCTATTCACCTAGCCACGTTCAAGAAGTTCTCATTCTTCTTTATTTATTTAGGTTTCTTTTCACGCCAGTTTTTATTTATTTATTTAAATTTTAAGAAAACAGTTTTGATTTTTAAACTTCTTGTGATTTTTTATTATTCTTTTTTTTATGAAGCATTCATTGATACATAAATTTTTAATAATAATATAATGTATTATTTTTGTGTTATCTAATTGGGACATAATAGTAGGTTTTTACCAATTCAATTTTCTGTCTTCTCATTTTTCTTCTCAATCAAATAAAAAAAATTTGTCAATCCTTCAATTTTTCCACCCTTTCAACTAAACACATATGAGAGAAAGCTAAATCTCTTTTATCCTTCCACTTTTCTATCCCTTCAACATTTTTTATACTCCCACTTTTTTAGCCCTCCAACCAACGGATCCTTAGTCTTATTTATTTATTTACATTATATGTGGGTTTCACTTGTTTTTTTTTTAGAGATGATTGTTGAGCTTATTATCTGAGAATCTTTGGTTTTATTTTATGACACAGTTTGTTTTGGGCAGAAAAACATGCTTCACTGTTTTCGAGTTCCGTTGGCAATGCTATTACTGGCATTAAGCATAACCTGCTCACATGCTTTCCGGAAATATAGACATCCTGAGATAAAATCAGCAGTTTTCCTATCCCCTAAGTTTGTGCTGGATCAAGGATCAGTGGTGAACAAATATTACTACAATATTGACTTCCCAAGAGGTCATATTGCTATCAAGGGTTTCAATGGTGAAGTAGTTGATGAAGCAGGGCATCCTGTCCCTCTTCACGAAACTTATCTCCACCACTGGGTCCTTGCAAGATATTATCAACGTCTAAATGCAACAAATCCTGAGCATGATGACCACAAACATAACCAACCTGATCATATTCTTGTGAGGAACAGTGGAATATGCCAGAATAATTCTGGTGGCCAGTATTATGGCCTCGGATCTGAAACGCGAGGAACAAACACAGATGTACCACATCCTTATGGAATAGAGGTTGGTAATTCTGCTGATATTCCTGCAGGGTATGAGGAGGGGTGGATGCTTAATGTCCATGCAATTGATACTCGGGGTGTGGAAAATAAGTTGGGATGCACCGAATGCAGGTGTGATCTATATAACGTTACAAAGGATGAATACGGCCGGCCCTTGAGGCCGGACTATATAGGAGGTTTAAGATGTTGCTATGATCACACTCAATGCAGATTGAGAGAAGTCTCTGAGGGTGCTAAGAGAAACCTTTACATGAGATACACGGTGAAGTGGATTGATTGGGATGAATTTATTGTGCCTGTCAAGATTTATATATTGGATGTCACTGATACTTGGAAACAATTGGACAATTCAACAGGACAAAGTTCAGAACATGAATGCCATGTAAGTGAACTTCTCTACAATTATATTATACCCTCCTAATATATTGATATAATTAGTATTTGTAATTACTGATCTCTCTCCCTTCCTCTCTCACACACATATACTCTTCTGAATAAGGACATGAAAGTAGAAATTGGATTAAAATTGGCTATATTACAATTTTGGTTCTCCAAATATATGTTCATTGCAACTTGTTCTCCAGAGTTTAGAAAGTTACAAATTAGTCTTTTATTTTGTTAGAGATATATTAGCTCATTAGCATAGGCCCAAACATAATTCTACTTTGTGTGCAAGCCAAGTCTCTTACTTGTACTAGAAGTCTATTAGTCTAGGGTTTAGTCTACTATATATACCCATGTTATGATTCATTGTAACACGGGATTTGTACTACACTTTAATATATTATTGATGTAGCTCTTTAAAGTTTCTTCCGTGGATGCAGTAATATTTAACATGGTATCAGAGCCACCTTCTTGTGGCCATGGTTTTTTATTCTTGCGGTATATTTAAGAGCAATCTTTGTCTTTCTCAGTGTTTTTTTCGCTGCGTTTATCTCCTTTGGCTTCTCATTACTACCGTCAAAACTCTCCGGTATAGTCATGGCACCGTTAGAAGTCGCATCAACACTGCAAGACCATTGCCTTCCTTAAACTACCGTCACAGAGCCAAACTTCATTCAAGGGATCTTCTCAACCTTATTAAATCTTAAGGTTTCATCAAGTTTCTATCTTGAGTTTGAGAAGGGGTGTTAGAGATATATTAGCTCATTAGCATAGGCCCAAACATAATTCTTTTTTGTGTGCAAGCCAAATCTCTTACTTGTACTAGAAGTTTATTAGTCTAGGGTTTAGTCTACTGTATATACCCAAGTTACGATTCATTGTAACACAAGATTTGTACTACATTCTAATATATTATTGATGTAACTTTTTAGGCTTTTCTCCGTGGATGTAGGCCGTTAGGCTGAACCACGTAACCCTCGTGTGTTATTGTGTTCTGTACTTTATGCTTTCGTTTTCGCGTCTATAATAGCATATTCAATATGGTGTATCAATGCTAATATTTAACATATTTATTTTAATAATGTAAGTTAATGGGTGTCTACTTCCTGTGAACTTGAGCTTTCCTCCTCTCTTTTATGAGTAAATTTTTGTTATAGCTGCATCTTAGTGAGCATCCTGTTTATAATATCTCACCCTTAATCATCTTGAAGTGTACGTTTCAAAAATCAACAAGTCGTACAAAATTGAAATTTCATTTGACCGATCTGTATTCTGTTGCATTGTTAGTATTTTTTGTTAATTCAATACTCCAAGAGACTCAATAACAGAACTTCTTTGGTACAGGTTGAGTATTTTTTGTTAATTCAATACTCCAAGAGACTCAATAACAGAACTTCTTTGGTACAGGTTGAGTATGACGTTGAGTCTTGTAGTGCATCTGGTATGGCAGATAATAGATGCACCGACTCCAAAAGGATAAGCCTCGTTTTGCCAACTGGTGGCTATATCGTCTACGGTGTGGCCCATCAACACTTGGGGGGTATCGGTTCAGCTCTTTATGGAGAGGTGAATCAACACTTACCTTATCCGTTTGTAGTGATATGAGTGCCACATTTCTGATTTTCTTTGTTATTTGGTATGTTAGTAATGATCTCTCGTGGAATATCATATGACTTACCCTATTTGATGATCTTCTATGGAGAGTGAGGAATTGTCACTCTCACAAGCTAGCAAAAGTAGTTCACACGCATTCATATTTTCTTCGTTCTTTATGTCTCCATATATTTATGACATCAGCTAGATAGTTGGATTTGTAGCAAGAATCTTTTTAATTTAGTCACACTTAATAACCTATTGTAAAGATATTTTATAATTCAAGACAAAATCTCATGTTGTATTTGGCTATGAACTTCATCTTGATCTGCATGTGCTCTATATACATTTTTTTTTTGGGGTTCAAAATTTAATTGTTCCTCTAGTTCTGGATTAGTTATCTGATTCTATCTTTCCTTTCAATCATCTAGTTCCACAAATCTGTGAAAATTTTTGTCATATTTTGAGGAGTTTAATAATGTAAAAGCTCCTTTTGCTCATGCTTTTGTGTGGAGTTTCAGGATGGACGGGTTTTATGTTCTTCAATACCAACTTATGGACAAGGAAAGGAAGCAGGAAATGAGGCTGGTTATATCGTAGGAATGTCCACTTGTTATCCTCAACCCGGCTCTGTGAAGATAAACGTTGGGGAGACTCTGATTCTGGAATCTAATTACAGTAGCGCCCATATGCACACAGGAGTCATGGGGCTCTTCTACATTTTGGTTGCAGACCAATTGCCAAAGCCTAGGCTTTCCCTACGAGTTCCAATTGCAAAGAAAGTTAATAAGGTATAAGCATTTGCATTGATGTAGAATGCAAATGATAATAAATAAAGCAGCGGTCTGATTGAGAAGGATCGATGGATGCGTTGATCAATTATATTTCGGATGCGTTGATCAGTTATATTTCACTTATAGTGAAGTTTCTTCAACAATGCGTAGCAGTATGTCAATAGAAATAAGGCTGCTGGATTCTTAATGAATTGTGATGTTATTCCATGAATACTTTATGTGCCTAGTCCCCACTAAGAGAGAGAGAGAGTACTACTTGTATAATATATGTAGAATCCACCACCTTTTAGATATATAAAAATAAATTTTACAATAAGCAGTGTAACTTTTTGAAGTAGTGGTTTCAAGTTCTAGTTATGGGTCTTTCTTCTTCTTGTTCTTCTTTCATGATTGCTTTTCTCCCTCTGTATTGGATTGCTTTCTATGATGTAGCTGCAGATGTCATGAAAGTCTTTTTAATTTTATTTTCAAGGTATATGCATAGTGGAGATCCGGCAAGATAAGAGCATCCTCATCATATATGGCTCTTTGTCATTCATGATCAACCCCATTATCTCTTATCTCTGGCCATTCTCAAATGATATTTATATTTGTTGAACCTATTCACCACTTATGGCCCATTTGGATTGAGGAAGAGGGAGAAGGATTAAAGTATAGCTGGCCGGAAATTAATGAAAGTATTATTGCAAACACCGTACACACATTATTTTTTGAACTAAAATCATATATTGAAGTCACAGTTTCAGTTCAAAAAGTTTTAAATTGAAATCTTGAGTTTTGAACTAAAATTGTGACTTTAAGATACATTTTTAATTCTAAAGCCTAATTGTGTGTGCGTTGTGTGTAATATGGTAGTGTGTAATAGACATTTCCCATTCAAATCAACCATCCTTAAATATGAAATCCAATCATTCTTTTGAGGCTTAGGTTTGATATACAATATCAAAGTTAACTTAATTCTTAATTTCAAAAAGGAACAAATACATGTAGCTGGTCCAAAAACTATCTTATTAAAAATTGTGTATTGCAACTCATAATTAAACATTTTATATTTTTTAACACATGCATTTAGCATACCTATTAACAACCGCAAATTATGTATTACAATTGAAAGTAACCATACAATAGCCTGAGAGCACAATAATGTCATACTTCCACATCTTACATATTAGTAAATCTCATTAATTAAATTTATAGTGTGACTCACTATTCATGTGAGAGGAGAAAGTAAAATACTATTGTATTTATAATTTTAGGGACAACTAATTGCACTCCTAATTGTACAATATGCTGATGTGTGCAACTGTGGGTGTGTGAAACTTCCTCTAGATACTTAAACTCTGACTCTTACTCATCTCATTTCTTAAAAACTTATACTTGTGGAGTAATCATTATGCTAAAGGTATACTAATATTCTAAAAATGTTACTTTAGCGTACGTAATTATTAACCTATAAAAAAAAATCAGAAAAGAAAGGAAAAGAAAAGGCCAGAAAAATCAAAAAAGAAAAGGCTAAAGGGCAGGGCAGCAGAAAAATGAGGAATACTCAATCCAATAAATACCCCTTCTCTAGTCTAGGCTCTAGACTCTAGATGTTGATAAAAATAGATAAACAAGGATTTGATTGAGAATTGATTTGGTAGAAACAGAGAACACAGAGACACATAGAAAAGTTAGCGTGTAACGTAATGCGAATAAAGTAGTGATGTTGACTTGAAACGTTGAAGGGACTAAAATTAATCCAACGGAGCTTGCTAGGCAGATCCCAAGAGTTTATCAAGAACACAAGCGGGCTTGGAGTGAGCACCTAATGAGGCCAAATAAAGATGCGTTTTGGTCTCCGCCTCCATCCAATGGGATTAAACTGAACTTTGATGCTACAATAAGGGAGGAAAAACCACAATAGCATTTGTAAGCAGAGATTCAATGGGCAATACATTGCAAGCATCTAGTTTGTTCCCAGCAGTCCTTTGGTGGGGGAAGCTAGAGCAACATGGAATGCCATTAAACTTCCTGCGTGTAAAGGCTATGAGAATATTATACTAGAGGGAGATGCTTGGAATGTCATTGAGCCACTTCGTAACGCAGATGTTGATCCCCATTGGAGTAATAAAATTTTATGTGATGATATTTGTATTTTGTAAAGCTTTTTACCAATGTAAAATTTTCCTTTGTTTGTAGGGTGGGCAATGTCATTGCCCATATTTTGGCCTAATGGGCTGCTCTTGTAAGCTGAATTAGGCCAATTCCCATCTCAAATCTACATTATTTTATTTTGCAGGCTAGCGATGAAATTTGGCCTAGTTCTTTTTCTTTTTTTTTTTCTTTTTTTTTCTCCCTTGTTTCAGGTTGAGTAATAAAATATTTATTTAGAAAAAAATTACTGTATCTGAAATTTGAGGTTTCCGTGAACTAAAATCTAAAAAAGGCCACACACATGACTCCTCAACCTCAACCTCAACCCAAACCAAATTGCCCCTTTTCCTTTCCCAAGTCGGCAAAAGAGCTGGGCCACCGAAATTGTGAGTTTTGTCTAAAGTGCATTCTCTTCTCTATGACTATTATGTGTCATATTCATTAAAAAAAAAAAAATACCCAAAGTTAACAACCTCGTTTTTTCCTTCATAGAAATTAGTTGTTTTCTCATTTTGAGTTTTGGTAATTGTCTTTTTATTTGTTAGTCCTCCTCGATAGATCACAAGAATCAAAATCAAAATCAAATGGCCTTTCCATTACAATAAAAATGTCGTTTCAATTTGACTATTATGTTCGAGCTTGGCTTATTTAGTAATCAAGCCTAAACTTAAGGCTTGAACTTGGTTTGTTTTCTAAACAACCAAACATACATAAAGCTTCTTTTCGAATCGAGTTTGAGTTGTTCATAAATAGCTTGGTTAATTTACAGTCCTATTTAGTGGTAAGAAACTCTTATTGCTATATTTATAAGTGGTTGTATGAGTTGTGAGATTCGAGTAGCAGTACGTTCCATTGTTACTTGAGTAGTACTTGTTGGTATCACACTATTGTTAGTGTCATGAGATGTGGGTTAGCGAGTCCACACAAAAAAAATCCCATTTTTCATTCAGAAAAAAGGTTTGAAAAAAAAAAAAAAAAAAAAAAAAAAAAAGATGAAAAAGTTAGAAACGTTATTGATGAAAATTGAATATAATGCATTTTTGAAAGAAAAAAATAATTTACATATAATAGTAATATTCTAATATGTTATAGCTTAGGCCATGACTATGTCGTTTTCCTAAACTTGGATGTTAAGAAATTTGGACCAAAGTGAATAATACTACGGTGACATGGAATCATGTCGTAAGCAGTGGCCTCATCATTTCCATCCAAAACGAGAGTAAAATAGTAATACTATAAATGACAGTACTTTCTTTTGTTGGCTCCAAAGGGCTCTGTCCACACACGCTGTATATTTTATATATAAGTCTTTCAAATCCGTTGAACTCCTCCGTGGTTCTCTGTAATCTGAAATACTTTGGAATTGGCTGGTTCCTTCTCTTTTATTGGGTACGCTCTTTCCCTCTCTTTCTTTCACTATTTTTTATTATTATCTAAGAAACATGGTACGCAAATCCAACTCTATTCAATAAATCACCTTATTGGTTAACCGGGGATCGATGGATCCTTTTAAACTTCATGCCTGTCTGTTTGGTATTTTGAGTCAAAATAGTTACGCCCGAGAGATGTTTTCATGCTCCTTCCTCGTACAGAGTATATCAAATGTTCGCTCGCTTTTCTCTGTGAATGATTACCAAAGTTTTTTTTTTTTTTTTTTTTTTTTTTTTTTTTTTTTTTTCTGGTATTCAAAATAACCCACATGTAATTTGGGCATCAATATCAAGATTCATTTAATTTGCTAATTGCCCATTTATATTTTTATCAATTTTAGTTGTTTCTCTATAGCCTTGTGCGGTCCAGAGGCTAGGAAAGGGAAAGCCATTGTGTAGGGTAGGAAAGTGTGTTGGAAATAAAAGAATTTACTTGATTTGAGGTACTCACCTTCCAAAAGAAGAAGATAGGGAATTGAGGATTTTGCATCAACAAAAGCTCAAGATTGTCTCTTTAACCAACTACTTAATTGTACAACAACTAGTGACTAACTAACAAACTATTCTTGGGGTTGTCTTGCTCTTTGTTCCTGATATTATCCATGCATACACATGCTTTGGTATTTCCACATATGTCCTTAGTTGGGTTGAGCTAGACTTGTTGCACTCACTTTGGTTCATTGTACAGGTCTAACATATTATAGACAATTTCGGCCCTTACTTTTTTTTTGATTTCCTTCTTTTTGTTAGTTTCCCCTAACATGGCTAGAAACGGAATGTAAGAAGGACACAATTTCAAATGATAATTGTAATCTTGACTGATATTGCCAATTCTGAGACAAACAAGTTGTTTAAGTCCTTCATGCTCTCTTTTGCGTATCGCTCACCTGACCTAATATTGTTTAATCTTATTTATTTACTTTTTATATGTGGGTTTCACTTGTTATTTTAGAGATGATTGTTGAGATTATTATCTGAGAATGTTTGGTTTTATTTTAAGACACAGTTTGTTTTGGGCAGAAAAAAAATGCTTCACTTTTTTCGAGTTCCGTTAACAATACTATTATTGGCATTAAGCATAACTTGCTCACATGCTTTCCGGAAATATAGACATCCTGAGATAAAATCTGCAGTTTTCCTATCCCCCAAGTTTGTGCTGGATCAAGGATCAGTGGTGAACGAATATTACTCCAATATTGACTTCCCAAGAGGTCATATTGCTATCAAGGGTTTCAATGCTGAAGTAGTTGATGAAGCAGGGCATCCTGTCCCTCTTCACGAAACTTATCTCCACCACTGGGTCATTGCAAGATATTATCAACGTCTAAATGCAACAAATCCTGAGCATGATGACCACCAAAAAAATAAGAAACGTGATCATATTTTCGTGAGGAACAGTGGTATATGCCAGAATAATTCTCTTGGCCAGTATTATGGCCTTGGATCTGAAACCCGAGGAACAGACACAGATGTTCCAGATCCTTATGGAATAGAGGTTGGTAATCCTGCTGATATTCCTGCTGGGTACGAGGAGGGTTGGCTTCTTAATGTCCATGCAATTGATACTCGGGGAGTGGAAGATAAGTTGGGATGCACTGAATGCAGGTGTGATCTATATAACGTTTCAAAGGATGAATATGGCCGACCCTTGAGACCAGACTATATAGGAGGTTTAGGATGTTGTTATGACCACACACAATGCAGATTGAGAGATGACTCTGAGAGTGCTAAGAGAAACCTTTACCTGAGATATACGGTGAAGTGGATTGATTGGGATGAATTTATTGTGCCTGTCAAGATTTATATATTTGATGTCACTGATACTTGGAAACGATTGGACAATTCAACAGGGCAAAATTCAGAACATGAATGCCATGTAAGTGAACTTCTCTACAATTATAGTATACTCTCCTAATATATTGATATAAACTGTATTTGTAATTATTGATCTCTCTCTTGCAAACACACACACACACACTGCTGAACAAGAGATATAAAAGTATAAATTTGATTAAAATTGGCAATGTTACACTTTAGATTCGTAAAATATATGTTCTTTGCAACTTATTTCTAGAGTTTAGAAAATTACAAACTATTTTTTTTATTTTTTATTTTAATAATGTAAGTTAATGGAATAGGTGTCTATATCCAATGAACTTGAGCTTTCCTCTTCTCTCTTTTATTAGTAAAATTTTCTTATAGCTGCATCTTAGTGAACTTTCTGTTTTTTAATATCTCACCCTTAATGATCCTGTTTAAAAGCAAATTTGCTTGCTTCATTTAAGTTGTGACAATCTAGTAAATCTAGAAGTGAAATAAGTTTCAAAAAACATGTAACAATCTAGTAAATCTTGAAGTGTAAGTTTCAAAAACCAAGAACTGGTACAAAATTGAAATTTCATTCAACAGATCCGTACTCTGTTGCATTCTTAGTATTTTTTGTTAATTCAATACTCTTTCTTAATGACAATAGAATTTTTTTGGGACAGGTTGAGTATAACGTTGAGCCTTGTAGTACATCTGGTATGACCGATATTAGGTGCACTGACTCCAAAAGGATAAGCCTCCTTATGCCAATTGGTGGCTATATCATCTACGGTGTGGCCCATCAACATTCGGGGGGTATCGGTTCAACTCTTTATGGAGAGGTGATTCAACACTCACCTTATCTGTTTGTAGTGATATGAGTGACACATTTCTGATTTTCTTTGTTACCTGATATATCAGTTATGATCTCTTGTGGAATATCATAATACTTACCCAATTTGATGATCTTCTATGGAGATGTATCAGGAATTGTCACTCTCACAAGCAAAAGTAGTTCACACGCGCTCATATTTTCTCCATACTTTATGTCTCCATATATTTATGACCAACTAGATAGTTGGATGTGTAGCTAGAATCATTTTAATTTAGTTACACTGAATAAACTATTGTAAAGATATTTTATAATTCACGACAAGATATTTTGTGCCACTATAGTACACTTCCAGTGTACTTGGTTTTTTTTCTAATAAAATTTCTTACGTTACTTATAAAAAAATAAATAAATAAAAAAATTCACAACAAAATCTCTTGTTGTATTTGGCTACGAACTTCATCATGATCTTCAAAATTTTATTGTTCCTACAGGTCTGGATTAGTTATTTGATTCTATCTTTCCTTTCAATCATTTAGTACCACACATCGAAGAAAATTATGTGAAAATTTTTGTCATATTTTGAGGAGTTTAATCATGTAACAGCTTCTTTTGCTCATACTTTTTTGTGGAGTTTCTTCTTTTGCTCATGCTTTTGTGTGGAGTTTCAGAATGGACGGGTTTTATGTTCTTCAATACCAACTTATGGACAAGGGAAGGAAGCAGGAAATGAGGCTGGTTATATTGTAGGAATGTCCACTTGTTATCCTCAACCAGGCTCTGTGAAGATAAATGTTGGGGAGACTTTGATTCTGGAATCTAATTACAGTAGCGCCCAAAGGCACACAGGAGTCATGGGGCTCTTCTACATTTTGGTTGCAGAGCAATTGCCAAAGCCTAGGCTTTCCCTACGAGTTCCAATTGCAAAGCAAGTTAATAAGGTATAAGCATTTGCATTGATGTAGAATGCAAATTATAATAAATAACGCTGCTGTCTGATTGACAAGGATCAATGGATGCGTTGATCAATTATATTTCACCTATAGTGAAGTTTTCTTCAAAAATGGTTAGCAATATTATCTCAATAGAAATAAGGCTACTGGATTCTTAATGAATTGAGATCAGGCCTCTAAAGTTTATTGGTTCTTTCAGGGTTGGGAGTAGCAATAGCTGTTGCTGCTAGTGCTTGCCAACTTGAGAATGATACAAACTATGGTTACCAGTCAGTTGTGATGTTATGCCATGAATACTTTATGTGCCTAGTCCCCACTAAGAGAGAGGGAGAGTACTACTTGTATAACATATGTAGAATCCACCACCTTTTAGATATATAAAAATAAGTTTTACAATAAGTAGTGTAACTTTCTGAAGCAGTGGTTTCAAGTTCTTGTTATGGGTCTTTCTTCTTCCTGTTCTTCTTACGTTCTTCTTACGTGATTGCTTTTCTCCCTCTATATTGGATTTGCTTTCTATGATGTAACTCCAGATGTCATGAAGGTCTTTTTTATTTTATTTTCAAGGTATATGCATAGTGGAGATCTGGAAAGCAGTCATTGTGAGATGGATAAGAGCGTCCTCATCATAAATGGCTTTTCGTCATTCACGATCAACCCCATTCTCTCTTATCTCAGGCCATTCTCAAATTTTATTTATATTTGTTGGACCAGTCACCACTTTTGGTCCGTTTTGGTTTGGTTTGATTTGAGTGGAAGGGAGAAGAAGTAAAGTAGAATTGGCCAGAAATTAGCCTGATTTTCAACTAACTCGGCTAATTTTCGGCCAATTCTTCTCTACTTCCTTTTGCTCCCTCTCCTTCCTCCCTCAATCCAAACAAACACTTATAGATATGTGAGCCTTTGAATGGCATGTCGAAAAATGTGATCAATTTGTTATCCATTGACGTTAATGTCTTTATTTTTGGGACCATGTAGGGATGGGATTCATGTATTAGGAGTTTTAAGGACTGGTAGTATCAAGTGCACTTTTCTCTAGAAATCTAAACTTCTCAAGTTTTTGGAACATTTAAGAAACGTGTTTGTTTGTCTAAAATTGAGATGTCATCGCAATCATCAATGTTAGGATACGCTTGTGAGTGAAGTCTAACATTTAATAAAAATGACTAGTGTAAATGGTTTATATAATATAATTAGGCCACAAGTCATTGGATTTTTTTTTTTTTTTTTTGAGAAACACACGCGCATGCGCGCACACACATACACACATATAATATATATATATATATTTATATATAGGGGAAGAGGGATGAGATAAGGGAATATACTCACACGTCAACACCAAAACTGCATGCGGCAGTCATTGGCTTAAGTGGTGTTTGTATATGTTTTTATATCTTTGGACATACCAACCTTGACCTCACAATTTCTTTTATATCCCTCTAAATTTTAAAATGCCACACTCTTAACAAATCCCAAGCTAGACTTGACCTCAGTCACTGAAATTCACCATTCCTTTTTTTCTCTAACAACTGAAATCATTATTGCACTCACCATACACACATTTTTATTTGAATTAAAAAATCACAATTTCAGTTCAAAAGTTTTGAACTAAAATCTTGTGTTTTGAATTAATATCTTGACTTTAAGACACTTATTATTGCACTCATCATATACATTATGGTTTGAATTAAAATGTCACAATTTCAATTCAAAAAGTTTTGAACTGAAATCTTGTGTTTTGAATTAAAATCGTGACTTTAAGACATGTTTTCAATTCAAAAGCCTAATTATGTGTGCTTTGTGTGTAATATAGTAGTGTGTAATAGACATTGCCCCATACAAAAATCAACCTTCATTAAACATGAAATCAACTCATTCTTTTTAGGCTTAGGTTAGCAATACAATATCAAAGTTACCTTATTTCTTAATTTCAAAAAGGAACAAATACATGTAGTTGGACCAAAAACTATTTTATTAAAAATTGTGTGTTGCAACTCATAATTAAACCTTTTATATTTTAAATGTGCATTAGGCATACCTGTTAACAATCCCAAATTATGTATTACAATTGAAAGTAATTATACAATAGTTTGAGAGTATAATAATGTTATATTTCCATATTTCACATAATAATGGATCTCATTAATTAAATTTGTAGTGAGACTCACTATTTAAGTATGGGAAAAAGTAAAACATTATTGTATTTATAATTTGAGGGATTGCACCACCTAATTGCACAATATGCTAATGTGTGCAACTGTAGGTGGTTATATGCTGATGTGTGCAACTATGGATGGTAAGTCAATGAATAGTGAAATTGGGTGTGAAATGGGCATGACCATAGGACGGACCTTGCCCACCCCACTCCATGAGAACTTATTCTTGTGAAGTGATTATCATGCCAAGGGTATACTAGTATTCTAAACAAGTAACTTTAGTAAACTAGCATACTTAATTATTGGGGATGGCAATAGGGCGGGGTGGGGCCGAAGGATGAGGTCTTCGCCCTCGACCTGCATGGTTTTGTCTTACCCCATCTTCGCCTTGCTCTGCATAACGGGAAAAATTTTCTTACCCCATCTCAGCCCTTTAGGGTCTTACGAAGCCTCATCCTACTCCGTAAAACTCTACTTCTTGTTAATTTGCTCCACAACAATTCCAATTTCTAAGAAATAAAATTACCTGTTTTATTCATATAAATATACTTGAAATTACAAATAAATTTATCCCATCAAATCAAACTAATTTTTAGCAAAAGCTGAATAATATTATCTAAGTATTTAACAAGACAACATTTCAACAAAAACAAAAATCTCATAGTATGATACATAACAAAATAATCATCTTTTTTTTTTAACATCTTTATCTATTTCTAGAAACTAATATGAAAGTCCTATATATAGACCTTCCTAAAGCAAGGGAAGGTCACCTGCCAAACTCTCATGGTTTAAGGCCATGTGAGGAATTGGCTGTAACTTAAAATTGTTTAAGTGGAATTTTAAGAACTGCTATTGCACTCACTCAGCTACTTAGATTGCTTCGTCCCGAGTGCTTTGTTCCAATTTGTTCATGATAGAAAGAACTACAAATAACATGAGATTATTATGCTGAGAAAGAAGTCAAGAATCACAATTAACAGTGGCACTGGCACACAATGACACAAACACAAACTTACACACCTGTATCTCATAAAAATAGAAAACATGTTATTATGTTCATGATCTATTATAAGAAAGATGTTGAATGGAATCAATAATTTAATATTGTATAAATTTGCTTCTAATAAAGACAAAAGAAAACCTTAAAGTGATACCTTTTTTTTTAACTTTGCTAGAGAGAAAAAAGAGGCAGAGAGTCACGTTTGGTAGAATAAAATAAGCTGATAATATGTTTATTTAAATAGTAATATTTTAGTGTAAAAATTTACAATTTAACCCGTTTTAAGGCAGGATGGGGGATCTAAAATGTCTAAACTCATTTCCGTCCAGCCCTGTGATGCGGATCTAAAATCTCGTTGTGTTCTCATCCTACCACTTTTGTGGGGCAGAAAAAAAATCCGCTAGGGATGAAGCAGAGGGGGGGGGGGGGGGGGGAGGAGAGAGGGGAATTGCCTAATTAATAACCAATAAAAAAAAATCAGAAAAGAAAAAGGCAAAAATATCAGAAAAGAAAAGACTAAAAAGGCAGGCAGCAGAGAAATGAGGAATATTCAAATCCAATATGGAGTGAAGTAAAGTAATGATGTTGAAAAATATTCACAGAGATTGGAGGTATCCCTAAACTAAAAAGTCTAAAAAAGGCTACACACACGACCCCTCAACCCAAACCAAATCGTCCCTTTCCCTTCCCCAAGTCGGCAAAAGAGGCATTGATTTGATTTGTATATATGTGAGTAGTTTTGTCTGAACTGCATTCTCTTCTCTATGACGGTGTGTCGTCGTACTCGTTAAGAAAAAAAAAAAAAAAAAAAAACCAAGTTACCTACCCGTTTATTCCTTTCATAGAAATTAGTTGTATTCTCATTTCGAGTCTGGTTTATTGTCTTTGTATTTGTTAGTCCTCCTCAATAGGTCACAATCACAATCACAATCAGTTTGAGATTCAGAATCAAATGGCCTTTCCATTACAATAGAAAGGCCGTTTCAATTTGACTACTACGATAGTGGTAGTAGTATTAGTCATAATTTAAAGTCTGATAAGAATTATCGGAGTGGTTGTTGGGAAAACGAACATCGACTCAGATCAGATGGACGCAGCAAAGCCCACAAGAACTGACACTCAAAACCAACGGCGTCCTAATCTGAATCCCAACCCCAACAGCATGAGCAAGAAGAAGAAAGGTGGACCCATTTCCATGGATCACGTGCTTCTGGCATTGCAGGAGACCAAGGACGAGAGGGATCTCAGAATCCGAGCTCTGTTCGATTTCTTCGATGCTGCCAACCTGGGATACTTGGACTATCCCCAGATCGAGGCTGGACTCTCGGCTCTCCAAATACCCTCACACTATAAGTACGCTAAGGATCTCTTCAAGGTCTGTGATGCCAACAGAGACGGCAGGGTTGATTACAATGAATTCCGTCGCTACATGGACGATAAGGAGCTCGAGCTCTATCGCATCTTTCAGGCCATTGATGTCAAACACAGTGGCAGCATTCTTCCCGAAGAGCTCTGGGATGCGCTTCTTAAGGCTGGTACTCTTACTCTTACCCTTTTATTTTATTTTATTCTTTTCCTTTGAGATCAATTACAACAACTTGTGTCCATATGCATTCTCAAGTATTTGATTAGGAAGGAATGAGGAAGATTTGTAATAATGTACATAAGCCCCCCCCCCCCCCAAGGTACCATGTACAACCAACACATATATAATAAGGTAAGTGTGATGACAAAGGAATGGAGGGTTTAAATTAAATGCTGACCAAAAGATATACTAACTTGGATTTCATAGGATACAAGTAAAAGTAGGGAAAAAAAAAAGAGGTTGGACAGGTGGACAAGATCACCTTAAATAGGATTGGCTGGCAAAATGAAATTATGTAATTAGGAAAGGATGATGCTATTGTTTACATAAGGTTGAGTTGAATTGATGGGACAATGCAAATATGTGGCTCTAGCGGTACCCTGTTCCCCATGGTGGTTTTCTTGTGATTTTATACTAGTACCATCCCAAACTTTGCATTCGCTTGGTACATTGGAAGCTATTGTTTCATCATGTGTTATCTGAACTCTCTTTATAAACTTTATGTGTGCCTTAACTAATTGGTGTTGAAATTTTTGTAATGATGCAATTGATATGATTTCTTGTTTGATTCTTTTTCCTGGTTACTATGGCTGCTTTTCCTCAAGCCTGTAATTTGGAGTATACCATTTGTTTTTATCTTATAAGCCCCGGCAGTTTCTGTTTTCCAGGAATTGAGATTGATGATGAAGAACTTGCACGTTTTGTGGAGCACGTTGATAAGGACAATAATGGAATTATCACTTTTGAAGAGTGGAGAGATTTTCTACTACTCTATCCACATGAAGCTACTATTGAAAATATATATCAGCATTGGGAAAGGGTATGCCTTGTAGATATAGGAGAACAGGCAGTCATTCCTGAGGGCATCAGTAAGCATGTTCATCGAGGCAAATATTTTATTGCAGGAGGAATAGCAGGGGCCACTTCTCGTACTGCAACTGCTCCTCTCGATCGCCTGAAGGTGGTTTTACAAGTCCAGACAACACGTGCTTCTATTGTCCCAGCTATAAAGAAGATATGGAAGGAGGGAGGTTTCTTGGGGTTTTTCCGAGGTAATGGCTTGAATGTTGTGAAGGTAACACCTGAAAGTGCCATCAAGTTTTATGCTTATGAAAGTTTAAAGAATGTCATTGGAGATGGTAGAGGGAAAGACAAAGGTGATATTGGTGCTTCTGGAAGACTTTTGGCTGGTGGTATGGCAGGTGCGGTTGCACAATCTGCTATCTATCCATTGGACCTTGTGAAAACTCGCTTACAAACTTGTGAATGTGAAGGTGGGAAGGTTCCTAAGCTTGGGAAACTGACAAAAGATATATGGGTTCAGGAGGGACCTCGAGCCTTTTACAAAGGTCTTGTACCATCACTTTTGGGGATAATTCCTTATGCTGGCATTGAACTTGCTGCCTATGAGACCTTGAAAGATATGTCAAAGACATATATTCTTCAAGATACAGGTATAGGCCCTCTATGTTAATTTTCTGGTTTCAAGTTTGTCATTTTCTTCTCTTAAGCATTGTAATCTTTTTACCTCTGCATATAGATAACCAAGAAAAATTCTTTCTAAAAACTTTGAACTGTCCTACAGAACCTGGCCCTCTTGTGCAACTAGGTTGTGGGACAATTTCAGGAGCACTTGGAGCAACATGTGTTTACCCCTTGCAGGTCATTCGAACAAGGTACAATATTTATGTGTGGAATTCATTCTTCTTTCTTGGGTTCAAATAATTTTTATTTATCATTATCTTTTCTACTTTTCCTTTGGCTCATCTGAACAAGTGATGCTTAACTTTAATGTGCACTCCTTATTGAGGTTAGTATAATATTGCCTTTCAGAATGCAAGCTCAACGTTCTAACGCTGCTGCTGCTTATAAGGGAATGTCTGATGTATTTTGGAGAACCCTTCAACATGAAGGTTATAGAGGTTTCTACAAAGGACTCTTTCCGAATCTCCTCAAAGTTGTGCCAGCAGCAAGCATTACCTATTTGGTTTATGAAACAATGAAGAAAAGACTAGATCTTGAGTAGGTAGTGCTGCAGTTTTGCCCAAATGGTAACTAAGCTTATTCCAGAGTAGGAAATGGTGGTGCTGTTGATGATGAAGATAAAAAAGAATAGGATAATCAATCAGGTAGGTCATATTATCATTTCCAGCTATTGGACTGGTCTAGAGCTTGGGGACTCATCTCTAGTAATTCTCTCCCTATTTTCCTTAGCTCTCTCCCGTGTACTTAGTATCTTTTCCTTTCTTTATCTTTATACTCTTTCTATTCCCTTTGTATTTTTCTCTCTGCCTTATGTTTTCTGCATAAGGTAGTGTTCTTAAATATATATACATATATATATATATATATATATATCTTTATTAACTATCAAAAAAAATATATTGTAATCCCTGTCAGGGTACAGGGCACATAATTTTGTATTCAGATAGTTTTTCCCCATGCTTATCTGAATTAACTGTTGAGGAACATTTTGAAGTCTGACTGCAAGGTGAAAGATATATCCTACTCGTTCTTTTTCTATGCTTCTGCAGCTGTTGTCAGGATTTTTTTTTTTTTTTTTTTTTTTCCATGCATATCTAAACCAATTTTTGAGGAGCATTTTGATGTCTGGCTGCAAGGTGATCAATGTATTTTACTTTTCATTCCTTTTCTATGCTTCTACAATAGTAACTTCATGAAATTTCCTCTTATTATTATTATTCTTATTCTGATTCTTATTATTTAGTTTTGCTAAGTAATTTAAGGAATAAGATTAGATGAAGACCATATAGGTGTAAGCCATAAGCTTCCTGCCAAAAGAGTATTTTGACTACCAAGGTAGCTTGGACATTTATAAAGCTATCACCCAATTTCCACCTTATCAATATAGGAGGACACCTATGGATGGATCCAATATAGATCCCCCCCTACTAAGTACATTGAGGAAGGAAATGAGTAGATAACGGCTTTATAAGTGCCTAATCTATCCTAGGAGTCAAAATGATTCTTTTGAGTTGGCATGGGAGTTTTATGTTTGCATATCTATCCCAAAAAAAAAAAATGTTTGCATACATTTATAGTTAGGCATAAGTAACAAATTTTTTTTCCTAAAAAATTTTATTGGTAGACTTGCAGGTTGGCAACATATCCTTTATTCACTAAATTGCTTATTGTTACTGACATTTAAAATGATTGAGAGTGATAAGTAGACAACCTTTCACTTTGAGTGAAACATATATTGCATTTATTTGGAGGATAGATTCATCTGTTTGATCACAAATAGTTGGCAAGTAAGAAGTTTTAAATGTGTGCTCTGTATATCTAACATATGTGATGGTGTGATTGTTGAATGATTGGCTCCCTTAATTCGCTGAAAATTCCTATAAAATACTCTCAAATTGCTCTTGAATTTGTAGTCGAGTGAAGTATTTCTGTTTTGAGTACATGATTTTAATGCTTGCATATGTATCTATGTCGGTTGCATAGACAACTTGCAAACTGGACTTCCTTCTGAGGTACTGTCTACGGCTGGTGTAAGTAGGTCTAATAACACATATACACGCTTGCACCTATGGATACAAACGCATATTTATTGATAATTATAAATACAAACAGGCGTTGAGATGCACCATCAACTGCATGGGCTAAAATATTAAAAAAAAAAAAAAACTTATTTACTATAAATGATTTTTCTAATTCTGCCTACTTGCATATGTGAAACAAGGTTTCTTGTGGGGGTTTGAAGTTTGATATACTAGGTAGCAGAAAGAAACTGCATATGATAGCATTAAAACTATATATGGTGTACATTAAAGATGGCCTGGCATAGGTAACTACTGGTAGAGATGCAATTTGGCCAGTGAAATAACGAACCTAGAAGAAAGGCTTTGCCTTCCCTTTGCCTCAATGACTTGCCCTTTCCCCCCTCACACCAACTAGAGGTTGAAGAGGGTACCATTATCATCATGATCACTATCTTCTTTTTCTTCTTCTTTTTCTTTTTCTTCTTTGAACACATCCTGTGTGCCACAGAGCTCAAGAGTTCAGAAAGAGGGTGAGAAAGAGATGGTTATTGTATCTGTTATTTCAAATATATATATATATATATAGACCTCGCTGCCAAGAGTCTTCAGTGACAGCATTTTGATTTTCAAACTTAAAATAACAAAAAGGAAAAGAAAGAAAACAGATCAGAGGAGAAGATCACACTTCAAATGGTCCCCCTTAAGCATTATTCTCTTATTAGGTAAGTGTTTAGTGTTTATCTGTTTATCTTCCATTAAGAATATCATTATTCCCTTTCTTTACACAAATAAGAACAGTACTCTATTTAAAAGAGGGAGAGATATAACCTAGTCACTCCATATAGATTAAAAAAAAAAATCATAAAGATCTCAATGAGGGAAAAGACGAGGAGGTGGTTCCTCCAACATAAATGACTAAAAATAATAAAATATTGGAAAGTTGGTTAAAGCAGTTATGGAAACAAAAAATGGAATTGCACTCAACTTTTATTAGGACAGGAAAAGGTACAATCATTTTGCATCGTCCAAGGGCACTAATCCAATTATTTATTAGTGGCAAAAAAAATGGAATTGCCCTATTTTAAAATGCTTAAGAGAATCTATGAGGTCAGGGGTACTCCACTAATCCAATTATTAGTGGGAGTGCTAGTAGATAAGGTACGTCCACAGTCTACTTTTGCTTTGAAAGTTTTGACCATTCTTCTTTAGTCGTTATGCAATGTTTAGTCGATAAAAATAATTGAGGTGATTATACAATTTTTGAGATTTATGTAAGCCTTGTTATGCAAGAAATAAGAAAATGTAGACACGCTGGCTATATGGCCGTCTAATTATAAGTTCTTCTTCCACTTCCGGCACTTGAGGAAAAAAAAATAATAATAATAATAATAATAATCATAAGAAGAAAGAAGAAAGAAGAAGAAAGCAATGCAATTATGCAAAAGCATGAAACAGCTCCACCAAATTCACGCCCACACCATTGCCACCGGCCTCCTCTTTCTCCATCCAGCAAGTCCTATTTTAAGTAACATCCTCCACACCTTCACCGTTATTCTCAACCCCAACAACAACTCTATAAGCTTATTGAGTTATGCACTCTCAATCTTTAATTCCATTCCAAACCCATCAACCTTTTGCTACAATAACATCATTAGAGCTCACACCCTCCTCTCTTCCCCTCTCTCAGCTCTTCTCCTCTTTGCTCGCATGCGTCGCTTCTCTATACCTCCTGACTTTCACACCTTCCCATTTACTCTCAAGGCTTGCACCCAGCTTCACGCCTTTCCCACTGCCAAAACCCTTCACTCCCAAGCTTTCAAGTTTGGCTTCGCTGCCAATTTGTTTGTCCTGAATTCCCTCATTCACGTTTACTCAGTATCCGACCGCATTGATGATGCATACCGGGTGTTCAATGAGAGCTCTTACAGGGACGTTGTTTCTTACAATACAATGATTGATGGCTTTGTCAAGGCTGGTGAAATTGTACAAGCACATCGGCTGTTTGACGAAATGCCTGTAAGAGATACCGTGTCATGGGGCACCATTATAACTGGGTGTGCCCAGATGAGCCGATGCAAAGAGGCCATTGATCTCTTCAACCACATGCTGGCTTTGGATTTCAAGCCTGATAATATTGCATTGGTTTCTGCTCTTTCTGCTTGTGCTCAGTTGGGAGAATTGGAACATGGCAAGACCATTCATAGCTACATTAAACAAAATAGGATTCGGATAGATTCCTTTTTGTCCACTGGGTTGGTGGATTTGTATGCTAAGTGTGGCTGCATGGAAACTGCCGGGGAGATTTTTGAGTCTAGCCCGGATAAGAATTTGTTTACGTGGAATGCCATGCTTGTTGGGCTTGCAATGCATGGGCATGGCCATCTATTGTTGCACTACTTCTCTGGAATGATAGAAGCTGGAGTTAAACCGGACGGTGTGAGCGTCTTAGGAGTCTTGGTTGGGTGTAGCCATGCAGGTCTAGTCCATGAAGCCCAGAAGCTTTTTAATGAGATGGAATCTGTCTATGGGGTCCCTCGAGAACTCAAACACTATGGGTGTATGGCTGATTTGCTCGGACGCTCTGGTTTTATTGGGGAAGCAATGGAAATGATAAAGAGTATGCCAATGGCGGGTGATGTGTTTGTGTGGGGTGGGTTGCTGGGAGGATGTAGGATCTACGGAGATGTTGAGATTGCAAAGAAAGCAGCTAAGCATGTGATGAAATTGAAGCCTGAAGATGGCGGGGTATATTCAGTCATGGCTAACGTTTATGCCAATGCAGAGCAATGGGATGATGTGGTTCAGATTAGGAGGTCAATGAGTGCTAAGAGGGTCAAGAAGAACGCTGGTTGTAGCTTTATTAAGTTGAATGGAAATACCCATGAGTTCATTGCAGGGGATAGCTTGCATCCTCAGAGTAATGTGATATATTCTGTCTTAGATGGAATTGGAAAACATCAGTTTGAAGTATGTTAGCAACATATTCCTGTTTATACTGGCTGAATCTTTATTTTAGCATGTCACATAGTGTGTGTGTACAACATTTATTGATAAGGAAGGCACAAGCGGATTCAATTTGATATGCTATCTTCTAGCCAAACCGACATCCGTTTGGTATGCTAGCCTCAAGCCAAACCAACATGGAAAATGCAATTACTGGACATTCAGCTGTGGGGCTTTTCCTTCCCTGGTGTACAAATAGGCAATGGGTACTATTCTTTAGGTAGTCAGCTACTGTAACTTAAGTTTTCCAATTAAATTCAGTAATCCTATAGATATTCCTGCTGGGTATGAGGAGAGGTGGTTTCTTAATGTCCATGCAATTGATACTTGGGGAGTGGAAGATAAGTTGGGATGCACTGAATGCAGGTGTGATCTATTTAATGTGTCATGGGATGAATATGGTTGGCCCTTGAGGCTAGACTATATAGGAGGTTTGTTATGTTGCTATGATCAAGCACAATGCAGAGTGAGAGAAGTCTCTGAGGGTGACAGAGAAACCTTTACCTGAGATATATGGTGAAGCGGATTGATTGGGATGAATTTATTGTGCCCATCAAGATTTTTATATTTGATGTCACTGATACTTGGAAAAGGTTGGAAAATTCAGCAGGACAAAATTCAGAACACGAATGCCACGTAAGTGAACTTCTCTACAATTATATTAAACTACAGTAATACATCGATATAAAAAGTATTCGTAATTAGTGATCTCTCTCTCTCTCTCTCTCTCTCTCTCACACACACACACACTTTCGACCAAGAGATATGAAAATAGAAGTTAGATAAAAATTGGCTATATCACACTTTTGGTTTGTGAAATATGTGTTCATTGCAACTTGGTTTCCAGAGTTTAGAAAGTTACACATTAATATTTTTATTTATTATTTTAATAATGTATGTTAATGGAATAGGTGTGTATGTACTGTGTATTTGAGCTTTCCTCTTCTCTCTTTTATGAGTAAATTTTACTTATAGCTGCATCTTAGTGAGCCGTCTGTCTTTGAATATCTCACCCTTGATCCTGTTTAAAAGCTAATTTGCTTGCCTCAAGAAACTCTAGTTTTCAAGTAATGGGTTCATCTTTGTGATGGTCAGCCAGTCATTTGAGTAGTAATCAAGTAAATCTTGAAGTGAAATAAGTTTCAAAAAAACAAGTAACAATCTAGTAAATCTTGATGTATAAGTTTCGAAAAACAAGAAGTGTTATTGAAATTTCATTTGACGAATTCATATTCTGTTGCATTTGTAGTATTTTTTGTTAATTCAATACTCTTTCTATTATACTCAGTAGAATTTCTTTGGTACAGGTTGAGTATGAAGTTGAGTCTTATAGTGCATCTGGTATGGCTGATAATGGGTGCATTGACATCAAAAGGACCAACGTCACTATGCCAACTGGTGGCTATGTCATCTACGGTATGGCCCATCAACATTCGGGGGGTATTGGTTCCACTTTTTATGGAGAGGTGATTCAACACATAACCTTTTCTGTTTGTAACAAGATGAGTGCAACATTTCCTATTTTCATTGTTATCTGGTATGCAAGTTATAATCTCTTGTGGAATATTATATGACTTACCTGATTTGATGATCTTCTATGGAGATGTATCAGGAATTGTGACTCACAAGAAAAAGTATTTCACACGCATTCATTTCCTCCCAGTACTTTATGTCTCCATATATTTAAAACATCAACTAGATAGTTTGATGTCAAGCAAGACTCTTTTTAATTTAGTTACACTGAATAACCTATTGGAAAGATATTTTATGGTTCCTGATAAAATCTCATGTTTTATTAGGCTATGAACTTAATCATGACCTGCATGTGCTCCAATTTTTTTTCTGATCAAAATTTTATGGTTCCTCTAGCTCTGGCTTAGTTATCATTCTATTTTTCCTTTCAATTGTTTAGTTCCACACGTGTGGAAATTAGGTGGAACATTTTATGTCATTGTATTATGAGGTGTTTGATAATGTAACAGCTTCTTTTGCTTGTGCTTTTGTGTGGTGTTTCAGGATGGGCAGGTTTTATATTCTTCATTACCAACTTATGGACAAGGGAAGGAAGCAGGAAATGAGGCTGGTTATATCGTAGGAATGTCCACTTGTTATCCTCAACCAGGCTGTGTCAAGATAAACGATAGGAGACTGATTCTGGAATCTAATTACAGTAATGCCCAAAGGCACACAAGAGTCATGGGGCTCTTCTACTTTTGGTTGCAGACTAATTGCCAAAGCCCATGATTTCCCTATGCGTACCAATTGCAAAGCTAGTTAATAATCAGGCATAAGCATTTGCATTGATGTAGAATACAAATGATAATTGATAAAGCAGCACTCTTGACTGACAAGGATCGATGGATGCGTTAATCAATTATATTTGAACTAGAGTGAAGTTTCTTCAACAATGCTTAGCAATATTATATTGATAAAAATAAGGCTTCTGGATGCTTAATAAATTGAGATCAGACCTCTGAAGTTTATTGTTTCTTTCAGGGTTGGGAGTAGTAGTAGCTGTTGCTGCCAGAGTTTGCCAACTTGTGAATTGAGACAAAATATGATTACCAGTAACTTGTGATGTTGTTCCATGAGAACTTTATATGCCTAACCCCCAACTAAGAGAAAGGGAGAATACTACCTGTGTAATGTATGTAGAATCCACCACCTTATAGATATATAAACATAAATTAAAAAATAAGTAATGTAACCTTTGAAGCTGCGGTATCAAGTTCTTGTTATTGGTTCTTTCGAGATTGCTTTTCTACCTCTGTATTGAATTTCTTTCTATGGCGTACCGGCAGATGGCATGAAGGTCATTTTAATTTTATTTTCAAGGTATATGCATAGTGTAGATCTGAGAAGTAGTCACTGTGAGATGGATAAGAGCGTCCTCATCTTAAATGGCTCTTATTCATTCACAATCAACCCCATTTTCTCTCGTCTCTTGCCATTCTCAAATGGTATTTACATTTTTTCGGACTTGTCATCACTCAAGAGATATGTGAGCATTTGGATGGCATGTCCAGAAACGTGATCAAATTTTTTTGCATCCTTTCACGTTAATGTCTTTATTTTTTGGGCCGTGTATCAGATGCGCATGAATGAACACAACTTATCAATGCAAAAATCCACCAACCAAAATCGGATTGGAAAAGTAAATATAAAAATGAAGGGATTAAAAAACCCGATGGTCAAGAGATACCAAAAAACGAGAACTTTCAATATATTAAATCAAGAGATGCTAATATAAGATTAAAGGTATGTTGTCATCTCTAATGAGATAATTTTGATATTAATGGGGGGTACTGATGAAAAAGAAGGGGAATAAAACGTTTGTGAGAGTGCTAAAAGAGAAATAAAAATCTTTTGAAGATAGTAATTGGACATTTGTAAAATAATAAAAACAAATTATCTAAATAAATAATTTAAATTACATATTAGAGGCAGAGCTGGTGAACCCATCCCACCTTGTCAGCTCTTAGAGATGTTGAAAATTAGTGTGAGGTAAAAAGTGGTAGGATAGGTCAAGTGGGGTGAATAATTTTTCACGTCCCTAATCCCTAATTGAAGAAGATATGAATTATGAACATGATGGCTAATGTGGAGAAGTGCATCAAAATTCAAGAGTATTGTATGATCGTATAATATCTATAAAGTTAAAAGGAATATTTTGTTAAAATTTCTATAAGATCAATTATCCTCTATAGTATGAAATGTTATATCTAATGTGCGTTTGGAAAGCACATTTCTAGCTCCGCGTCTGAGTTTGGTGTTTGAAACAGTGGGATCCACGGCTACAATGTACTATTCATGGCACTGTTCATGGACTAGGCAAAGCATAAAAATATGTGAATAGTGTTTGTAAACAGTGTTTTTTACCTTTAAAAAATATTTTGTTACAATATTTTTAACAATAAATTTTCAATTTCAATAAATAAGCAGTATCCAAACAGACAATAATAGAATTGAAATGATGATTTCATAGTATACATGTGAAAATATGAAGAAAGAGAATATGAAATGGTTAAATTATCGGACAATAAAACTCTAAGATTGATTTTTGATGATGCTCCTTCAGAATCAGTAGGCTGGATGCTTGGACTCTTAAGGATCTGAAAGGCCTGCAAGGAAAATAATAAATCAAAGGAGACCGGGGTTGGCCGGTCTAAGACCCTCCGATGGTGAAGTTAGTCTTCCTTCTCCAAATGAAGAAAACTTCTAATTTTATTAAGAGTGTCTCGAGAGATTCAGACTTACCTCCTGTGTTGGAGAGAGGGTCCTTATATAGGGCCGAAGCGACGGTTATTATCTTGCAACTGCTCCCTCATTTGTGGAAGCTAGGAGATAACCGTTTTGGGGAAGTTTGAAAATAACTTCTCTCACATAGCGCGTATTTCTTAACTGAGTAGAAGGATCTGTTGAGGCTCGTCCATCCTTGGACGAGTGCTGCTGAGAGAACTTTGGACGAGGCTATGAATCCTTAGATCTAAATTGAATGGAGAACGGGTTATATGTATGGTTGCAGTGTGGGATTGTCGAGCTGGTCTTGTGGGTGTGTTTTGTCCTTTTCCAGACGACAGCGCAAGGACGAGTGGATCATTGCCCTGGACGAGCTTGTCTCTGGACGAGCTCGTCCTTGTGGATGACGTATAAGGACGAGCTATGCTAGGTACCATCAGTTGCCCCTTCGTCCTTGTCTTGTCGTCTCACAAGATGTATCGTATTTTTCTCTTTCCTTTAATTGTTGCGTATATATCTTTATTATTTCGAAAACGCAACTTCAATCATGACTCCTCGTTTTTCGAGTAACGCCACGTGGCGTGTTTTGGTTGGCTCCGCTGCTTTTAAGGGGTGAAAATGTTTCCTATAAATAGTGGAATTCCTCCACTGCCCCTTTCACTTCGAAAGATTTTCCTCTTCGATCTGTCGTCTATAGCCTCGTCTAGAACTCACTCTGCGTCCATAGTCTTCCTCCGTCTAGAGCCAGGTATTTCTCACTCCTCGTCTTTAGGTTTACCTTTAAGTTTTTAAAGATGTCGACTGTGATTTCGTCGTCTAGCAATAGTATAGAAAAGGCTATTGACGAGTACCAGGACGTCACTAGCTATAGCAGTTCTGATAGTCATAGTAGTAGTGGTAATGGGGGGAGTAGCACGGACGAAGGCTATATTTCTGGTGTCCCTGGGGTTCCCTTAGACGTTCTACAGGAAGAACTAAGGAAAACTTCTGGGTCTCATGCAGGCACCTCGTCCAACGTCCCTCCATCTAGTCCTTTGGACGAGGAGGAGACCGTTTATAGCTGTGCCATAGGCGTTTCGTCAAAAACAACCGAGCAAAGGCTCATCAATCTTAAGTCCTGGTACCAAATCCCTGACGAATTTAATCCTAGATTGCCCGTCCGTGGAGAGTGGTGCTGTAGCCCTCGTTTTGGCATAGGCGTTTATGAGGCCTATTTTTTGGGGGGCTTGAGGCTTCCTTTGAATTCTTTTGCTAGAGAGTTATTGGTTAGATTAGGTTTAGGAGTCTGTCAGTTTAATCCTAATGCATGGAGATTGATCATCTCTATGCAAGTTTTGTGGAGAGAAGTGTTTGGGAGGGACCGTCCTCTCACAGTGGACGAGTTTCTCTACTGTTACAAGCCCTCTGAAATAAACCAATCTCTTGACTTTTATCAGTTCATAGCTAGGGGCTCCAATTGTAGGTTGATTAAGTCTTTGGCCTCGTCTGATAGGAACTGGAAGACGGAATTCTTTTTCGTCTCTGGTATTTGGGCTGGGCACCCTGTGGACGTTGGTAGGGATACATTTGCCCCTTATGAGGGAAGCTTAGGGAACCTTCGTCCTGAGGGTAAGTCCTTTACCCCCATTTTTTTTTTTTTTTTTTTTTATACTTATACTTTCAGTATCTAACTTTCAATTGCTTGTTTGCTTTACAGCTGTTGCCCGTCCTTCCCTAAGCAAGTTTCTTCGTGACCGCGTCCAAAGAGCTCGTCTACACCCTGACAGGGATTTCCACTCTTTGGTTTCCCTTAGACGTCTTGCTAAGTGGGGACTTGGTCCAACACCGTCCGATGAGGCCATCGCACACGAAGTCACTATTCGTAGACGTAAGTTTCTGACTTAACAAAGATATGTTTCTTTGTTTATTCTTTTCTCCTTTATTTTGGTTTTATTTTTAATTTTTACTTCCTTTCTTTGTAGGAATGACGACAATGAAGGAGAATAGGGGAAAGGAGCCTATGGGCGAGGGGAGTCGTCCAGAGGTCCATTCCCAGACTCGTCCTTCTGCAGGGGATAAGAGGAAGAGTTTGTCAAAAACTTTAGATCTGGGAAACCTTCCTAGTCGCAGAGGGAAGAAGCCCAAGCATGGGTCGTCCCAAACGATGACCAAGTCTACCCTCCCCTCGTCTCAGACGTCAGTCCAGATCTTGGACGTGGATTCTCCAACCCCTGAAGTTACTCCGTCCAAGACCCCTCCGTCGAGGTCAGCTGCGCCTACCTCGTCCCAGCCTCCAAGGATCCCCTCGAATCTAATTGAAAATGAAGATTTGGCTTGGGAACGATTTGAGAAGGTCGTGTTGGACGAGGACATAGTTGCGTGCTATGACATGTCTTTAAAAGATTTTGAACATTCTGGCGTCCACGATCTTTTTAAGGTGTGTAACCTTATCTTTGGGTCGTCCTTCTTTCCTTCCCCTTTTTTTTTTTTTTTTTTTTTTTTGAACTTCCCTTCGTCTAACCTTTATTCTACTTTGCCATTGTAGGCAATGTCCAAGTTCATCGCGGCGTCTAGGCAGGCCACTGATTTGGACAGGACGAGGGTCTTGCTGGAGACGAGGGTGCAGGAAGTGAAGGACGAATGTAAGAAGTGGGCTGAGGTGGCGGCCAAGTCCAAGGACGAGGTCAGGGAGTTGGAAAACCACGCTGAAGAATTGAAGGCTGACATCGTCGAGAAGGATACTCGTCTTGGCCACCTTCAACAGAGGAATGACGAGCTGAGTACCCTTCTCGAGAAAGCCAGGGAAGAAGCAATCGCTCAGTTCAAGGCGTCCAAGGATTATACTGATCTTTTGGACGCCAATTATGCAGCAGGGTTCGAGGATTTCAGGATGGACGCTGCAGAGAACTTCCCTGGGTTGGACTTCAGTGTCATCAAACTCAACATTGGTGGTGCCACCACTAGCTCCCTCCTTCATACGAGCTCAGAGGATGTGAATATTGAGGACGACGCCACCACCCAACCCATTCAAGACGAGTCCAGTGATGACCCTCCTCAACCATGAAGACTTAGCTTTTATCTGCTTATTTCCCTGTTTTCTCTCTCTATATATATATATATATTTTTTTTTTTGTTTTTGGTTTTGGTCCGTTGTTTTGGACCTTTTGATGTAATTCAAATACAATTGATTCGTCCAAGTTACTGGGACGAGCGTATAAACATGTTTAATCTTTGTTTAGGTTTTTCAGACGTTGGTTGTTATTGAATGCATGTTATTTTCCTTTACTTTTTCATTCATTTGAATGTTGTATGGAATCACTTGCATCCCTGTACTCCCAACTTTCATTGTTCATGAATTTATTTGTTTTGAATATCATTAGATTCTATGGCATTCGTCCATGGGCGCTATTTTTCAAACGTCATGGAGTTATATTTCCACTTACTTATTTGGACGGCTCTTTACTCGTCCTTAGGGCTAAGACGAACGAATGAAGGTCTCATGGACGACTTGCCTAAGGGCTTGGCTCCTTAAAGTAGCCCTAAGGATCACATGCATTCCTCATCCATGACTATGGTCGTCTGTTTATTAGACGTTGCCTTGTCTAGGATCGTCTGTTATGTAGACGTTTGCCTGGTTTGTTTCCTTGAAGGAAAGTTTAGACGTTATGCCCCTTTGTCTAAGGGTTTGCTCTCGTCTTTAACCTTGGTTTGTTTCATAGACGGGGTCATGGAGTTTGCCATATTATCTGTATTTAAACACTCAAACCATACTCATTATTGAATACAACGTCGACAAGTATGGCACATAGTGCCTTATTATACAGACATCCAAATGTTACTTCGTCCATAGCTAGTGTAATAACTAAGCAGTTTGGGATAAAAACATTACTAAAAACATTACATAATATTGAATAATAACAGCAAGTACTCCTTTTGGATTCGTCCAAAAAGGGTCTCGTCCAGGCTGATACTTGATTGTTACTGGTAATACCTTCTCAGATGCTCAACGTTCCAAGGGTGTTCCAATTTTCTCCCGTCCAATGCCTCTAAGTAGTACGACCCCTGTCTTTTGCAGTTGACAACCCTGTAGGGTCCTTCCCAATTGGGTCCCAACTTTCCATGAGCTGGGTTTTTGGTTGCAAGAGAGACCCTTTTCAAAACGAGGTCCCCTACGTTGAAACGTCTTGGTTTAACCATCGCGTCATATTGTCTGGACATGAGGTTTTTGTACCTCGCTATTCTCTGCTCCGCATCTGCCCTTATCTCGTCTATCAGATCAAGGTTAAGGCGCAGTTGGTCTTCGTTGTCCTTGGACTGGTAATTCATCACTCGGTGATTGGCCATGTGAATTTCAGCAGGTATCACTGCTTCACTTCCATAGGCTAACTTAAAAGGAGTGTCTCCCGTAGGAGTTTTCGCAGTGGTTCTGTAAGCCCATAAGACGCCGGGTAGCTCGTCTGGCCATAGCCCCTTTGCCCCCGCAAGCCGGGTTTTGATGAGTTTCAACAAAGAGCGGTTTGCAACTTCGGCCTGACCGTTGGCTTGAGGGTGGGCGGGGGAGGAGTAATGATTGTTGATTCCGAAGTGCTTGCAGAAATCTCTAAAAACGGCATTATCAAATTGCCGCCCATTGTCGGACACCAAAACCTTGGGCACTCCAAATCTGCACACGATGTTTTTCCAGACGAAGTTCTTCACATTTTGCTGTGTTATTTTTGCTACGGGTTCTGCTTCTATCCACTTGGTGAAGTAATCAACCCCAACCACCAAGAATTTCATCTGTCTGGTTCCGAGTGGAAAAGGACCTAAGATATCCAATCCCCATTGGGCGAAGGGCCATGGGGCCGTCATTGGAGTTAGATATTCGGCCGGTTGTCGGGGGATATTGCTGAAACGCTGACATGGGTCACATACCTTGACGTACGCCTTTGCGTCTGCTTGGATGGTTGGCTAGTAATATCCTGCACGGATGACCTTATGAACCAACGCTCTTGCCCCCGAGTGGTTACCGCACGCTCCTTCGTGGATTTCTCTCAACACATAGTTCGACTCGTCCGGGGCTAAACACCTCAAGTAGGGCTAGGAAAAACCCCGTTTGTACAGCACTTCACCCATAAGGATATACTTGGTAGCTCGGATTCTTACCTTCCTGGCTTCTCCTTCGTCTTGTGGAAGCCTTCCATCTTTAAGATAGGCAATTATTGGAGTCATCCAGTTTTCTCTTTCTCCTACCTCTTGGACTTCTGGGAGGTCTATGCTTGGCATGTATTGAACTTCGTCAATCTTCTCCATGGTTTCTCCTAAAGAGGCTGCTTTCGCCAAGGCATCTGCTTCCATATTTTCTTCCCTCGGGAGTTGGATAAATATGGCGTCGTTGAATCCCTTGATGAGTTGCCTTACTTTATCCAGATATTTCATCATTCGTCCTTCCTTGGCTTCACATGTTCCATTTACTTGGTTAATGATTAACTGGGAGTCTCCTCGGACGACGATGGATTCTGCCCCCAGAGCTTTGGCTAACTCTAACCCCTTAAGGAGTGCCTCATACTCAGCCTCGTTGTTAGTGGGTTGGTATTGTAGTCGTACGGCGTACTCCAACTTATCCCCTTCGGTGATCTAAGTACAACCCCGACTCCTCCCGAATGCAACGTGGACGAACCGTCTATGTTAATATCCCACTTCCTAACTCCACTTAATTCGTCCAGCTCTCCTTGTCCAGGGGTAAACTCCGCAATGAAGTCTGCTAGCACTTGTGCTTTAATTGCCCTCCTTGGTTGGTATCTGACATCGAACTCACTGAGCTCCACAGCCCATTGGACAAGTCGTCCTGCCGCTTCTAACTTATTCATTGCTTTCTTTAAGGGGTGGTCCGTTTGGACGTTGATAACATGAGCTTGGAAGTAATGCCTCAGCTTCCTAGAAGCTGTAATCAATGCAAAAGCTAGCTTTTCCATGAAGGGATACCGTCCTTCCGCCCCTTTGAGTGCTCGGCTCGTGTAATACACCGGTTTCTGCACCCCTGCTTCTTCTCTGATCAGAGCGGAGCTCACTGCATTTGGGGATACTGCCAAATATAAGTACAACTCCTCACCAGGGACTGACGGGCTTAACAAAGGCGCTTCGGTGAGATATGTCTTCAAGTCTGCGAAAACTTTTTGACATTCGTCCGTCCATTCAAACGCCTTTCTAAGAACCTTGAAGAACGGTAGACACTTGTCAGTGGCTCTAGAGACAAACCTGTTGAGGGCAGCAACTCGTCCGGTAAGGGACTGGACTTCCTTGATATTTTGTGGGGGCGTCATATTCAATATTGCTTGAATCTTGTCAGGGTTCGCTTCAATTCCCCTTTGTGACACCATGAAACCTAGAAATTTGCCTGACGAAACCCCGAAAGCGCACTTACTTGGGTTCAGCTTCATGTTGTATTGCCTGAGCGTGTTAAAAGTCTCTTGTAGGTCGTCCAAATGCTTTTCTTCGTCTAGGCTTTTTACTAGCATGTCGTCAACATAGACTTCTACATTTCGACCAATCTGGGGCTGAAACATGTGGTTTACCAACCTTTGGTACGTTGCCCCCGCATTCTTTAAGCCAAAAGGCATCACCTTGTAGCAATACAGGCCTTGACTAGTGACGAATGATGTCTTCTCTTGGTCTCTTTCATCCATTCGTATCTGGTTATATCCGGAGAAGGCGTCCATAAAGCTCAGCAACTTATGTCCCGCAGTTGAATCCACCAATTGATCAATGCGCGGCAATGGGTAACTATCTTTGGGACAGGCTTTGTTTAAATCAGTGAAATCCACGCATATTCTCCATTTGCCATTAGCCTTCTTGACCATCACTACGTTGGCCAACCAGTCTGGATAATAAACTTCTCGAATAAAATCCGCTGCAGTTAGCTTTTGAACTTCTTCTTTGATGGCATTATCTCTCTCGGGGGCGAACACTCTTTTCTTCTGTCGAACAGGCTTCGAGGAGGCGTGGACGTTGAGATGGTGGGTGATGACAGCGGGGTCTATACCCGGCATATCTTCATACGTCCATGCAAACACGTCAATGTTTTTTCTTAAGAACAGGACGAGGTCTTCTTTTATCTTATCTTCCATTTCCACTCCAACCCTTGTATACCTCTCGGGTTTATCCTCGTCCAAAGAGATATCTTCTAGTGCTTCAGTTGGCTCTGCCACGGCTCGTCTTTCCTCAATATTCATCATTTGTGTCTGCTCGTCCATGGCTAACATAGCCAGATAGCACTCTCTCGCTGCCAATTGGTCTCCTTGTACCTGCCCTACCCCATGCTCCGTAGGGAACTTGACTGACAAGTGATAAGTGGAGGTGACTGCCTTCCAACTATTTAAAGTTGGCCTTCCTATGATGGCATTGTAAGAGGATGAACAGTCAACCACCAGGAAATTCACGTTGCTAGTTACCTGCTGTGGGTATGTGCCCACTACCACGGGCAAGGTAATGGTACCCACTGGCTGCACCTTCATCCCTCCGAACCCCACCAAGGGTGAATTCACCGGACGAAGTTGGTTTCGTCCAAACTTCATTTGTTGAAAAGCGGGATAATACAAAATGTCCGCTGAACTTCCATTATCCACCAACACTCTTCTTGTTGTATAGTCTGCGATAAGTACAGTGATGACGATGGCATCATCATGGGGGTGATGAACCCTTCCAGCATCCTCGTCCGTGAACGTGATGGCCTGCTCGTTCATTGTCCTATCTCCGGACGACCGTCCAGAGAGCTGGACGTTCTGCACTACCTTCAAGTAAGACTTCTTCGCTTTGGACGACTGTGCCATTGAATTTCCTCCTATGATTACTCTTATTTCTCCGAGCGGGGGACGTGGTGGTTCCTCCGCCTTTGCTTTCAGCTTGTCGTCCTTGTGATCTCGTCCAAGAAAACTTCTTAACTTCCCTTGTCTGATAAGGTTTTCTATCTGTTGTTTCAAATCAAAACACTCGTCGGTGTCATACCCGTGGTCCCTGTGGAAGCGACAATATTTGTTTCTATTGCGCTTATTGGGATCTCCCTTCATCTTTTTAGGCCATTTTAGGGAGGGGTCATCTTTGATTTGCATGAGCACCTGTTCCAACGGCGCATTCAACTGCGTGTATTGCTGGGTTCTCGCTGAGGGGCCTACCTTCTTACTGTCCCGATCCTTCTTGTCTTCCATTCGTCCCTTCTTTGGACGAGTACCTTGTTCGGAGTGACGCATGGAATTCTCCATTCTCTCAGCTCTCTTCCTTTTCTTGGCTATGATTGCATCTTCGGCATTCATAAAGTTTTGGGCCGAGTGAACGAGTTCGGCCATGGTCTGAGGCTCTTTTTCGTAAAGCTTGTGGATGAATAAGTCAGAATTTACCCCATTGTGGAAGGCTGCCAACAGCAACTTGTCATCTACTTCGTCTACCGTCAGGGCTTCTCTGTTGAAGCGAGTGATGAAGGATCGCAAACTTTCATTCTCTCCTTGTTCGATGGTCAACAGGCTGGACGAGGAACGCTTATGCCTTTGTCCTCCAATGAAATTGTTAACGAACAATTTGCTCAACTCCTCAAAGGAACTTACTGTATTTGGTGGTATCTTACTGAACCACACCCGCGCTGGCCCTTTAAGGGTAGTCGGGAAGGCTCTACACATGATCTCGTCTGGGACCCCCTGGAGATGCATTGTGGTCTTGAATGTGGCGATATGATCGAATGGATCCCTCGTTCCATCATACGAATCTAGGGAAGGCATCTTGAATTTTGGAGGTAATGGATGGCCATTGATTACAGCCGTAAAAGGGGAGTCCGTTTAATGGACTAAGTCTTCTACAGGATTTGCTCTTCTCATATTCTCCCATATCTCATCCATGACTTTTTTCATCTGGTCCATCTCCTTCTCCAGATGCGGCACCCTTCGCGAAGTGGCGCCACGCGATTGGCTTTCTGGACCAGGATTTCCTCTGTCTTCTTGACTTCGGGCCTGTCCTTCAACCTATCCCTCGTAGCGTTGTCTTCGTTCATTGATCTCCCTCGTCAACTCTTGGTTTTGGCGGGTTAACTCCGCCATAGCGGCTGCCATGGACTGTATGTGTTGAACCGAAGACGGTTGCATGGCAGGAACCGATTGGCGATCCCGATGGGGATTGCTGGAAGCATCCCTGCTTTCTTGGTGGCCCGGGCTGGTGGCCCTCGATCTTGTCCGAACCATACAGCTGTTGGAGAAAGCGTGAAACGAAACTACAAACACCAAAATTCACGAACTTTCCCACAGACGGCGCCAACTGATGATGCTCCTTCGGAATCAGTAGGCTGGATGCTTGGACTCTTAAGGATCTGAAAGGCCTGCAAGGAAAATAATAAATCAAAGGAGACCGGGGTTGGCCGGTCTAAGACCCTCCGATGGTGAAGTTAGTCTTCCTTCTCCAAATGAAGAAAACTTCTAATTTTATTAAGAGTGTCTCGAGAGATTCAGACTTACCTCCTGTGTTGGAGAGAGAGTCCTTATATAGGGCCGAAGCGACGGTTATTATCTTGCAACTGCTCCCTCATTTGTGGAAGCTAGGAGATAACCGTTTTGGGGAAGTTTGAAAATAACTTCTCTCACATAGCGCGTATTTCTTGACTGAGTAGAAGGATCTGTTGAGGCTCGTCCATCCTTGGACGAGTGCTGCTGAGAGAACTTTGGACGAGACTATGAATCCTTAGATCTAAATTGAATGGAGAACGGGTTATATGTATGGTTGCAGTGTGGGATTGTCGAGCTGGTCTTGTGGGTGTGTTTTGTCCTTTTCCAAACGACAGCGCGAGGACGAGTGGATCATTGCCCTGGACGAGCTTGTCTCTGGACGAGCTCGTCCTTGTGGATGACGTATAAGGACGAGCTATGCTAGGTACCATCAATTTTAATTGAAAAATTAAAATAGTCTTCTTAAGTAAAAAAAGAAGAAGGATTAAATAGAAAAGAGGTAAACATGGTGGGCAAACCCCCCTGCGCCCTTAGTAGGCCCCCCGCCACTGGACCTTGATATGACGTGCTGCTTCAAGAGGCTTCTACGGTGATGGTGTACAATTTGATTTCGTGACAAGTGTCCATTTGGCTTCTATTTTATGCTACGTGGCTCTAGAACCCTCTTCTAATCTCAATTTAAAAAAAAAAAAAAAAACAGTCACCTTATATATCTCCACTGATAAGGATCTTATCAGTAAGAGTAAAGAGTAAGAGTGAGTTCCAGTTTTTCTCAAAAAAAAAAAAAAGAAAAAAGAAAAAAAAGAGTGAGTTCCAGTAGTAACAGCACAGCAACAAGCAAGCTAGGAATCTCCTTTTGATCGGTTTCTGAAAGTTTTAACTACTAACAGTCTAGGATACGCTAGCTTATTTCTCTGTGTTTCTATACTTTGTATTACCGAGCGAGCAAGCATGGCTTTCAGGTCTACGGTATGTTTTCCTTATTGCTCGAGTATTAATTATATATAGTCCTTGGCTTCTTTAACTCTTACGAGGTTGGTGCGTGCAGAGTATTTGGAAACGGATGGTGAGTGGTTTAGGAAGAGGAGGACGCGCAACATATGCGACCTCAACTTCACCAAAACTCAAGGCTTTTGCTCCAACTGCAGATTTCGCGCATGATGGGAGTACGAGTAGTGTTGCAGGGAAGGGTGACTTTGTGCCTGTGTATGTGGCCATTGGGATGATAACGCTGTCGATGGGTCTGGGGATCTACACCGCAACGCAACACCTGGTGAACGACCCAACAGTGCGGGTCAATAAGAAAAGAAGAGAGACCATTGCTGAGGTGGTTGAGCCTGAGCGTGTGGTGAATGAGGCCGAGAGGTTTGTCAAGAAATCATGGTTTAGGAAGGTGGCACACATTCAGGAGTTCAACCATGTCATACCAGCTGATACCATCCGTAAAGATATTTACGCACACCGCCCCCGCGTTGAGACTCTTCAGTCCGTTGGAATTGATCCAAATTAAACAGCTTTAAATTTAATTACTACTATTATATTAGTATTAATCTTTTGGTTTCTCCATCAGTAAAGTAATTAGCTCAGCTGTATGTTTTTGAGTTATTTCTGCTTCGACGACTTGGGACTAAAGGGTAGTACCACTATCAATCAATCCTTGTAAATTGTAATAATGTTGATTTGTTGGCGGCTGCTCCTATGATAATGATTATGATATTGTATATATCCACTGAATTGAAACACACTAGTGCCATTAACATTGTTCTAATTTGGCCAATTAGCTAGGTTTCAACAGATACGTTTAGCTGATGCGGCTCACAGTACTGCACTGCAGCTGTACGTTTTTTCTTATCCATACCCGGCCGGTCATATTCAGTTTCACAGTCGACCCTGACACTCACCAACTTTTCTCGATGCAACCTTCATTACTAATTACGTATGGCAATGCTTTGGTAGTTTGTAAATTATATTTGGCTGCTGAATTGGATCAATAATCTATTTTTATTTATTTATTTTAAAGTTATAAAATGGAACAGCTAAAACTTGAATAATGTTTTGTACTGAATTCATTCTAAATTTAATAATGATGTACTTCAATGGATGGTTCCGGTTATTAAATTGGTACACTTACCTCGTTCAATCCTCCATTCTAATAGATAAATCCAATCCAAATTGACTCTACAATTTGAATTTTAGACAAACTAAGAGGGAGTCTCATTTTTTATTTTTGTATCATTTTATCGAAACACTATAATTTAATTTTGAATTTTAGACAAACTAATCTCAATCTATTGTTTCACTTTTTTTTTTTCTTTTTTTTTTCTTTTTTTTACATTTAATAGTCCACAAATAAAAACTTGACACATTAGAGAAGGAAAGAAAAGGATAAAGAGTGCCGATTGCTCCAAAAATAAAAATTTGACACATTAGAAATGGAAAGAAAATGATAAAGAGTGAAAATTGCTTTACAGATAAAAACTTAACATATTGGATATGGAAAGATATTGATAGAGAGTGAGGATTACTTCACATATAAAAATTTGACACATTGGAGACGGAAAGAAATGATAAAGGGTGAGGACTGGGTTAATGGGTGCCTTTCTTATTCCTAAAGTAAATATTGAGAAAATTCCAAACCTTTCAGAATAAAAAGAGAGAGGTAGAGAGAATGAAAAACAATTAAGAATAAGGAGAATTCAGGAAGAATAACGTGAATTCAAGAAGAGAAAAACAATTTATATTAGTAGACTTAAAGAATTATCACTACAAAAAAAAAAAGAGGGCTATGGCCGCATTTGAAAGACGCGGCTATAGCATAAAAACACGGCTATAGCATAAAAACGCAGCTATAGCTTATAGCTGCATTTTTCATAACCGCGTTTTCAAACACGACCTATACTGTGTGACTATAGCCTTCTGCGAGACCTAGAGCTACGTTTTAGGTACAAATTGGGGTATAACTGCATTTTTTTGCCCCTAAAGTTGCGTTTTCCAACACCCATAACTTCAGGACCTAAAACTGCGTTTTTGTAGAAAACGCGACTATAGACCTAGTTTGGGCTGCGTTGAAAACGTGGTTATAAGTTGGACCTATAGCTGCATTTTAAAAAATGCAGCTACAAGTGGTTTTTTTTTTTTTTTTCCTACATTTTTCTTCCTAAACACATTCCTACCCAATACAGGACCTGTAATTCATCACAACACTCAGATTCAACCAATTGGAGCCAACGCTCAACAATTCCCAACCAATTGCCAACAAACAAAACAACTTCATTGCCAAAAGATTAATTACATAAACAAATAATTACAAACAAAAAATTACATCACAAAGATTAATTACAATTCCCAACTAAGACCAGATTTTTACGTCACAGGGCAGCTAATTACAAAACTAGATTAGGGAATACTCTTTTTATTTTTTATAATCATATATTACACAGGTGCATTTCACACAGAGCGAGTAATGAAAAGAAAGCTAGGATTAGAGTTCAAGCTACGACAAACAAAGACAGGTCGTTCTTCTTCATCAATTTGACACTGAGCTTGAGTGCCACGTATAGAAATACTGGGACAATGAAGTTGGGTCAATCCATAATCAATTGCAATCTAGAGAGAAACAAATACGAATAATCAAATTGTTCAAATAGAGGACCATAGGTCCTTAATTCTAATTAAACGGGCCCAAAAAAGTACTGCAAGAACTATGAATAGAGACACGAAGCCAATTTCTACCACAATCATAAAATCATTTCCAATACCACATTACGCTAAAATGAATTAACCATATATGCAAACTTGCCCATGGAGGAAGCATTTTATTTTAGCCCAGGCAGCATCCACACGTGGTGCTCCATCATTTTCATGGGACATAGAGAGCCCAACTAACGTAGGAGTGACATATTAGGCAGTTCACTTTCAAAGTTTCAACCCCCAAAAAAAAAAATCTAAAAAAAATAATTGTATTTATTTGATTGGAAAAGTTAAAGCATAGCTTTCTTAAATGTTAGTAATAATTGCTATTTTATTGGCTGCCTAGATTGAATCCAAAAGAGAACCCAAAAAAAAACTCTGAAACTTTAAAAGAAAAAAAACATATACACTTTGACCACATTTGGTGATAAGTTTAACAAGAAGTTTTTTTGCAAATCAAGTGAATATCATATGAATAAAGTGCAAATGTGATTTGTCCACTGTTACATCGTAAAAAATAAAAATAAAAACTTGTCCCATGGGCAGACAGACAATTATGTTGCTTGGGATTCAGCATGAGTTGGACACTTGGCCAGCGGGCTTTCATCAATGAGAATACTTTAACTAGAACCCGCTTAGCTTGGCCCAAAATGACCAAGCAAAATGTCATTGGACATACAGCTTGGACCCAAAGAAAATAGTTATTACATACAAGCCTCATCACTTTGCGCATGGCTTTTTATTTTTATTTTTTAGCTTTACACGTTTTACTTATGACAATTTTATTTTATTTTTTATTTTAAGAGGAAGTTGTATTAGCATTTGACTACTAATGTGAGAGAGAAATTTAGAGGTGGAAAAAATTAAGTTTAGTAATATAAAAAATTGTACGTTTTAGGTTTTTTTTTTTTTTTTTCAAAAAGTTGTATTAGCCATATCATAATCAACTTTAGGTAAGCTATCTTTCCTTGAAGTTATAGTTTTGTGCATATACATCCACGCATGGACAATGCATATAAAATAAAAATAACAATTTTATTATTAGCAATTTCACTATAAGCACGTCCACATATCATTTCAACAGCTACAAATTGCTGCAAAATTAACAAAACACTCGGACCCCAAGGTTGAATACAACTTTAACAAATATGCAATACCAACTTTGATCAGAACTAAACAATCATATATTAAGTCTAGACACTCCAAAGACAGCAACTTTATACAATATGGACACACCCACAAAATAAAAACAACAATTTTAAATAGCAATTTCACTATAAGCACATCCACATATCATTTCCACGTGATACATAGCTAAATACACGGAGTACCTCAACGTTTTTTTTTCCCCCTTTTCTTACATTTCTAACTTATGTGGATCCTTTCTCAAAAAAAAAAAAAAAAAAAAGACTTATGTGGATCAATGCACCCACAAAGGAAGATAAAGAAATTGATTAACTTGAGGTTCATACCTGACTGCACCTTCACCTCTCTCTATATAGCAACAATATTCAATGGGGTACAACTTTTTTTTTTTTTTTTGAACTATATCTACAAAACTAACAGTCATAACTATTGCTCTCAATGGGGTACAACTATTTTTTTTTTTTTTTTTTTGAACTATATCTACAAAACTAACAGTCATAACTATTGCTCTCCACTCCCATATATTTAATTACTCAACCTTTGATTAATTTGGAATTCCTCCATAAGAAGCACTAACCTCAAGACTTTAACAATCCTATATGACTTTTCTATAACATGACCATTGAAAAATTACAAACACATATACGGGAAAAAAAAAATTGGTTTGAAAATCCAGAAAACCCAAAATAAGTTAACATTTAAAGATCAGCTAGCCATGAAAGTTTACGTACCCAAAATAAGTTAACAATTTTATTTTATTTTATTTTTTGGCTAAGTAACAAAACTTTTAATTCCCTATATTATTTTGTGGTATTGTTATCTAAGTGAAAGACCATAGTTGTGGTTGTATAGAGCAGTTATAATGTTTGACCAAAAGTCCTTAGACTCATATCTGACCCACAACTCAAAACTACCAGTCTTGCATAAACCATATGATTGGTACATGGTTGACTTGTCGCAGACAAATTTTTAGTAGGTTGTGCTACAACTTCTTTGACCATTTAGTTCTTTTATTATTATTATTATTATTATTATTATTATTATTATTGCTTAATATTTTGAAGATCCAGAAATCATATATTTGGAGATCCCTTTACATCCAGAAATCAAGACTTTAACAATCCTATATTTTGATTCTCTCTTATATAAAACATTCCTGTATTTGTTTTTTGCTTAAAACTAATCAGCCTTTTCCTCATTGATGTGGTTGCAGCGTAACTATCCATTCTTCATAATGTTTATATTGTCATCAACCCTCTTGTGTATATATGTGTTTGCGTTTTCAAAGCCTAAACTTTCGTTAATAAGAACTTTACCACCTACCCTTGGGATTTATGTTAAATTCAAAGGGAAAAAAATAAAAATAAAAATGTATGTCTAACATAAATCAAATGGATAGCCCAAGACTTGGACTTTCTGCACCCTATGTGTATCAAGAGCACCATCTGAAATTGGTCTGAAATCTATAGTAATTTATGATCTTCACTAAGGGGAAGATCATTTAAAGTTTAAATTCATAAATGGTGTCTTTTTGCAAAAATTACCGATTATAGCAATATATTAGCAGCTACAACAAAGTTGCAGGAGTAGATTGTAAAATTAGAACACATCTCAAAGGAATTCAATATTATCACTAACCTGAGGTGACTGTTGAGCTGCTGTTTTCAAATCTTCCACAGCTCCCTCCCAATCCTTAGTTAAAAGCTTAGCTTCCCCCCTCTGAAAAACAAAACATCCATGTAACACACTTGAGTCAACAATACAAGATATAAACCGAACACAAAAATCTTGCTTCCTGCAGTCAGGCAGTAAGTAGCAAATCCAAAATGGGCATGAAAAGCAACACAGGGTATCCAGGCTAAAATAATATCAAGAAAAAAATTAACAAAACAAGACAATATCACAAATGTACAAGCACTGGAAAAAAATCGAAGCTTCAGGAGACGTATCATATATGGCACTAAGCCGGTTGTAGCTACATCTACTCACCAAAGTTTGCTAGGAATCACTGCACATCTAAATCTAAACCTTCAAATTGCCAAATTCAATTATTTTTCAAGTTTATAATACAAACACATTCAATTAATTTTCTTCACCTTTTCACTGCCTCAAACCAAAATAACCAGCCCAACCTATGCTATTCCATAAACTAAGAACCTACTTCTCTTGGACCTGCTAGGTCATCATTCATTTTCTTACAACTTATATTGAACTTAAAGGTCATAATTTGGCCTAATTATCTCATAGTCCAAGCACTACATTGTTTTACTTCACATTACCATGATCACATAAAAACCAAATCATCAATGTGTTTCAACTTATATAAATTAATTTTGGTGACCAGCGATACATATCATGCTTCAAGTGGAATCAAAATTGTCTAGATATACTCTCTACCACTCTCTTCCATATAGAATTCTTAAAATCTTAACATTTCTTTTAAAATACAAAGATTCAAATTATGTCACATCAACGTTCCACTCAAACCCATTAAATTAACAGTATTTAAAAAGCAACTAATTGTTAATGTTGACGTTAATGTCTCCAGATAGAAAAAAAAATTTACAAATGTCTCTCTTGTAATAACTCCATCTCCTCAAACCAAAACAACTAACTCAGTATAAGTGCTTTGAAACCCAAGTCTCTCCTCAAAAACAGTGAAGGAAATAAAAATACCCAAAATAGTTTGAAGCACATTATTATTCTTTGCAAACTTTGTTTTTTAAGAAATTGTTTTGGTTTTGGAATTTTTGTTTTAAAAATTATTATTTTAATTGATTTATTAGTAGAATGTTGAGAAAGCATAATCTGAACTACTTTTATATTTTAGAAGAAATGTCAGGATTTAAAAATTTATATTTGGTAAAAGACATTAGGAGCTCTAAAGGATCTCGATCCCTTTAAGCGCCTCTCCAACTAGTAAATGGTCCATCCTTCTCTTTCATCATGATCTTACTTTTGACTTTATATATACACATTAATCACGGTCCTCTGCAATCTGCATGCATGAAAAAATGTGGGGTTCCAGCTAATGTCGAGCTCAGCTTGGTTGTCAAGAACATTAAAGATGCACGAGTCTAAAGTTTCTATTAAAAGGGTTTAAGCCAAAAAGAGACAATACAAAAGATCCACTGGCATCAGTCATTGACTAATTCTACAACTATATATAGTATTTCATTTTCTTCAATTTCTTTGCATTAATCTAATAACAATTTACTTTTATGTATGAGTTTCACAAATTACACGATTAAAAAAATGAATAACCCAACTCTTTTTCCAGCACCAAAATTGTCGTATGATATCGTGATTCTGTTCCCATGAACATAAGCCCATACTCAATGATAATATGCATTGGTCCAGTCAAATGGCAGAGACCAAGCTAGGAATGAAAAAAGAAAAAGAAAAATGTTCTTAGCTAGTCTTAACAAAAGAATGATATATAAGCTGTTGGGCTACATATCATTCTTGTTTATAATTAGCATTGCAAAGAATATGTGGAAGTAATTGAAAATATAATAAAATAATTGAAAGACTATATAATTAATAACAAAGATATGAGCAAAGTTTAAGAACATACCAGTAAATCAATCTGCTTCTGCTGCTCTGCTTTGGCTTTTTCTATGCTTCCTTGCACGAGGTTAAAGACAAAGTAGTGTCCAGTAATGGAGAAAAAGGAGAATAGTTCAAAGGAAACAAACCTATAAAAATTGTCTATTTAAGGAGATGAAAGTTATTCATGAATAAATGAGAGCGCAAATTAGTCTGAACTAATCTGAACGGTTTTAACACATTTTTTTCTTAAATTATTAGACAGAGACCAGGTTTGTTATTGAACTTTTTATGTTTTGTTGTTTGGTACACAGAATTAAAAGACCAAACAGAGTCATTATTAAGCAACTAATGTAATGAGGAAGATAATGAAGGTTAGAGATTCCATATATATGTGAAAGGTTGAGGCTTTTTCTTAGAGACATTTACTATATATATATATGATAGAATAGAGGTACTGTTCAATTAGCACACTGAAAGCGATTTTTCTTTGTAAAAAGAAAAACCAAACATTGCTCCTAAAAGCAATTAAAAGTACATACAAAGTGCCAACCAACCGTTGTACAAAAACATATCTCCAAGATCACGAAAATTACAATGAACCCAATTCAAAATTGCAACTTTCCATAACATTCAAGCATAAAAATTTGAACTTTATCAGTTAACCACTCTAAAACCAATTGAAGCAGTAAATAAATCAAATTAGCCTCAGATTCAAATCCAGACAACTAAAAAAAATAAAAGCATTTAAAATCACTCACGCTTGGTGAAAATCCTCGATAGAGAAAGACCCAGATGCGAAAAAGTCAAAAAGAAGAGAAATATCGAAAAAATCAAGACCCCACTGGCTGCAAAAAATGAGAAGGTAGCAAAATTCTGTTCCTAACCCAGAAGGTAGCTTAGAAATGGAATTCAATTGGATTTATAAGGACCGGTATTGGTGCCACAATTGACAAGCTTACAAATCCATCACTAGCTGCAAAAATTCCTACGCTACCATTTAAATTTCCTTCTCTTCTCTAATGAAAGTTCAAGTGTATGGTTATAGGATTGGTGTCATCTAATCTAATGTACCTTGCCTCCTCACCTACCACTGCATGACGCTTTACCAAACCACCATCTCAGTTGTACAGCCTCACTGAAAAAAATTCAACAAATAGCTACAAGAACTGTTTACACACACATAGGGTCTTGAAAAAAAATGAACCAAAAGCTTAAAACAATTCACATGCTCTATTTATGTATATCAGTTTATGGAAGCATTTCATCAAACACATAATTTGCATTACAAAACCACGAACGAAAATAGAAATAGAAAATAAAGAAAAACTCAAAACAAATCATTAAAAATACTATGAAACAAAACCCACAAACGAATCCCAAAAAAAACCCACACACAAATCAGAGGAAACCCAAACAAACCCACAAAAAAAAATGAAGCCCACAGAAAACCCCAAAGCCTTTATGATTCAGATTTAGTAGAAAGAGAGAAATAGAGAGGATAAAGAGGAAGAAAAAAGCTGAGAGAGACAAACCTTGCTGCGAGAAAGAGAGAAAGAAGCACTGACTACTGAGAACAGAGGAAGAGAGTGCGTGACAGTTTCTGAGAACAACAACAACAAAGCCTTAACTACTTCTACTAAAATAAGATTAACAACAACAATAACAAAAAATTAAATATGTATATTAAAGAGACCCAAAAACTCACAGGAAGGAAAAGCAGCCTTATCGACGATCCCTTCAAGATTTGGGAGGAAAGGAAATCGGTCAGAGCACGGCAGCGAGATTAGGGATCGAGAGTTAGGTTGAGAGTGAGCTGAGAGTTTTTTTCCATTTATGGTTTTTTTTCGTTGTTGTGTTGAATTGAGGTTTTTTTTTTTTTTTTTTTTTTTTAACCAACCCAGAGCTGCGTTTAGATAGATTAAAGACTAGTTATTATTAGGAATTCGAATCCTATTTTAAAAGGAAGTCTGACCTGCTCCGCACTCAAAAACTATTAGGAATTCGAATCCTATTTTAAAAGGAAGTCTGACCTAAGGGTTCTGCTCCGCACTCAAAGCTATATATAATATCTCAAATCTAGTAATTGGCCGTCTCTCTCGAACTCAATATTAATATTCTGAAATCAATGGGTGGAGGTTAGTAATGGGTTGTGTTTAAAAACAAAGTTGGGGTGGGATTTTATCATATACGTCTGGTTTTGTACTTAACTAAATTCGAAGGTTTTATATAATTTATTAATTTGCATAGCAAAGTTCATATAAATTAATGTCTTCTTTGTTTTACAGGTTGGAGTTATGCTCGAATGGGTGGTCGTTTTACTACTAATAGACCGCAGAGGAGTAAGTGCATCTATGGGCAAAATAAATTATTATGCAATTTTTTTTAAATAACAAATTATAATGCATTAATAAAAAAAAATATTTTGTTTAAAACGTACTTTTTTTCCGTGTTGTGAGTCTTGTGACAGTGGCAACCGATGAAGAAATCAGAGAAGTGGTAGAGTCTGCCTACGAGCGGGGTGGCCGTCTTGCTAGAGAGGTTCCTATCATGGCCATTTTTGATGCTGCCGCTAAACCAGATCCTGGTGCTTGCCAGCGTATGACCAATTTTATAAAGACCCGGGGGGCTAATTATTACTTAAGTGATGAGAACAAAGAGATTGAGAAATTTTTGGTAAGTAGGTTTTGTGCTTTAAAGAAGGGAGATAAAGTAGACAACAGTCTTTGAAGTTTTGAATTCAAGTCAAATATCAGTATAATGTAACTGGAGTTTTCTTATTGTTTTGGATTAAATTTGGAGTGTTATTTTATCTTCTTTTCACTTTTGAATCAAATTTGATTTAATGGGAGTGTTCTTGTACTTTGGGTTCGGGTTATGAATTTTTGAAAGTCACTCGGTATCTAGTCTGGTAATACTAATATTTCATTGTCAAATATGGGATTATAGTACAGAATGTGTGCTTGACAACCTGTAAAACTGATTGCTTGATTCAATGAACAAAAACAAATTCTTAAAAACCGTTTGAAAACACATACAAACAATAAATGTATGTGTTTTCAAATGGTTACCTGAACACTTCTCTTTTTATTTTTCTTCTTGAACTTTTGGTTAATGTGTACAATGAAGACACCCTAGAGCCTTCGAAGATTTTATAGATTTAGAAAACTGGTAGAACTACTACCCACACCAATATACCGATTAGTTAAATCATAATTTACCTATTAGTTATTGTAAAGCAACACCAATATATCAATATCAATTTACACCAACTACAAGGCTTCCTATTACATTGAAGGCAATCTTCGGATGGTTCTCTTTGGGTTCAATCTTAGACTAGTAATTTAATCAAAGTATATAAAATCTTGTCTAGTCCTTCAAACCAAAATCTTTCACGCTCCAAATTCTAATAACCAAATTAAATCCTGGCAGCGATACACTCAAACAGAAATTCTATTAATTCTTAATGTAATCACAGACCAATATTTATATGACAATAGTTCTAATAAAAATTATAGATACTCCATTGTCAAGACTAGGGAGTGATTACCTAAACACAAGCTATTGCCCGACGCCTCAAACCGTCACTGCACTTTTCTTTTTCCTTTTCTTCTTCAACTTTTGGTTAATGTGTATAATGAAGACACCCTAGAGCGTTCGAATATTTTAAAACTTTACAAAACTGGTAGAACTACTACCCTCGCATAGAAACATTAAATCCTAATACACCTTTTAGTTATTGTAATGCAACACCAATATATCAATATCAATTTAATCCAACTAGAAGGCTTCCTATTACATTGAATGCAACCTTCAGATGGTTCTCTTTGGGTTCAATCTTAGACTAGTAATTTAATAAAAGTATATAAAATCTTGTCTTAGTCCATCAAACCAAAATCTTTCACGCTCCAAATTCTAATAACCAAATTAAATCCTGGCAGTGATACACTCAAACAGAAATTCTATTAATTCTTAATGAAATCATAGACCAATGTTTATATGACAATAGTTCTAATAAAAACTATAGATCCGCCATTGTCAAGACTAGGGAGTGATTACCTAAACACAAGCTACTGCCTAACGCCTCCAACCGTCCCTGCACTTTTCTTTTTCTTTTTCTTCTTCAACTTTTGGTTAATGTGTATAATGAAGACACCCTAGAGCTTTTGAAGATTTTATAGCTTCTAATCAACCTGAATTTAAGGTGTTATTAACCACTAATTTGCTAATGCAAGAGGCAATGGGAAGACAAATTTATTATATTTTATTTGATTTTATGTATCAAAGGCAGTTTTTCAATTTCATAATATTTTGGAATGGGGTGTGCCAACAGTTTATTAGATCTTCTTTTGGGCTTTATTTTGAGTTTGGTTATTTAGTTAAGTTTAGTAGTAAAAGCCTAAGTCCAAGTCCAAGTCTTATTAGGGTTTTAAGAAATCCTAGTTCAACTAGGATTAGGTGTTAGTCTTCTATTTAAAGAGTTGCAGTACTTTCTATTGAGTTGATTATTAATGAATGTTTTTAAAATTTACAAGCTATGTTTGTGTGGTGCAACCTTCTCTGAGGTGTGATACCAAGGAACACTAGGTGTGATGCTTTGGAAGTCTAGGTGTGATTCCTAGAATTTATCTATTATCTTTAATTTTACTATTCATGGTTACTGTTCACATCACTGTTCGTAGCAACCGAAATCTTGAATTTCACCTTTGATTTCATTCCTAAAACCCTATTAATCCTTGTACCTTTGGAAACCCTATAATCCCCATTATTTTCTAACCTATTCCCCACCAAAACCTAACCCTAATTCTTTAAAACCCAAGCTATACCAAATCTATCTCTGGTGTTCTAAATTAGATTACCTTGTTCCCCTTTGTCCTACGTCAGTTTGGTATCAGAGCATGGATTTTGTATCATGTCTACACAATTAGGGAGATTGTTTAGGGGGAAATTGAGTGCTTGTGAACAAGATGAAGGTCATATGGAGGATGCATTTGATTATGGAGATTTTGCTATGGATGTCTTGAAGGAGGATGAAGTGGATACTTCTCTTTTATCTATAGTGAGACGTATTTTAGTAGCCCCTAAAGTAGAGAAAGATTATTGGAGGCGAACTTCAATATTTCAAATATTGGTTCATTGTGGAAACCAAGCAAAATGCAATGTTTCATGTACAATTTTCTAAGACTAGCTCTTTTTGTTTATTTGTCTTTTCTTTTCTTTTTTTACACTCCACTTTGAGTAAATAAATAAACAAATATAAATATATAGTTTTACGTACAAAAATACTTGGGGAAAATGTCATTTCTCCCCTTTATACTTGGGTAGTGTATAAGTCCCACTAAATTATAAAACCAAGTAATTTTCCCTTTTATGTTTTAGAAACTAGCAAATACCTCTTACTATTACTCTCTAAATTATATTTTAATGAAATCTTATGATTCTTAAAATATTCCATTGTGCTATATCTAAAATACCCCTCTGATATCTCAAAAATTTTCTTCATGAATTTTGAGTTTTAATATCACGACTTTGCACATTCTTGAAACTAAATCAAACTTATAATAGAAAATATATGTAATTCAAACACGTGCAAGTTAGATTATCAAAACTATGTGAGAGAATGGGTGATACAGCTATTATACTATACTATGGCCGGAGGAGAGAGAAAACACACCAATGTCAAGGTAGTGGAATGGAGAAACCCTAAGACAAGGATAAGGACATCAGGGAGGCTAGGAGTTATACATTGAAAATGATATAGTTTTAACATTTAGTTTGGATTCAATCGTAGATGATTTTGAAGATTTAAAAGAGTATCGAGTTCCTTTTTCACCGATAATGTATTTAGAGACAATAGTATTTTGTGTATTTTGTTTTTGTTAGTAGATAATTGCATTTTAATATATTAAGAAACAACAAAAACATTACAATAATAAATTAATATGATTGCATCTTAACCCAAGATTTCGCTTATCTCCGGCCCCTCTAACTTGAAATCCTAGGTTCATACCTGCTTCTACTTATTAGTCATTACCATCCATTCACCATAAGCATCTTATTTCTGTTGTGTTGTGATGAGTTTTCTTCCAAAAGATTTTCCACAACAGAATTGGAACTTAAAAAGGATTCTCGCTCGTGGATTGATCACGGATTAAGTAGGCACATGATTCTTTCTTATGGCCTAATTTGAATTTTCCCACATGCAAAGCATAGGATAGGACTCAAACCTCATACTGGATAAATTAGGCCATTTAACTTGAGCGAAAAGAATTGATTAAGGCTTTATCAAGATTTACTTGGACACAAATTCTAGCAAAGCGCCCTCAAACATTTGTAGCCTCTGGAGAGCGTTCAGGATAGTGTTGCATGTTTTCCTCCTCAGTTCCTTATTTCCATGACATTTGTTAGAAAAAAGTTCTAGATGACATGGGTAACCTAGTTAACTTTTTCTAACTTTCAAAATAAAAAAAAATTATCTAATTTTTTTTTAGGATGAAGTTATACATTCACGTAAATAAAAATTTAATTTTTTTTTTTTTAAGATTCCACGTGAATAAAGATTAGGAAATCGTTTTCCAAAGAAAAAATAAATAAAATGAAAATAAAAAAACTTATCAATGACCAATGTGACTTTTTATTTTTTATTTTTATGAGACGACCAATGTGACTTTAATTGCCTATGATTCTACTTCTATCTTTTAATTTAAATCTTCTCCAAAAAAATATCTTTTAATTTAAAAATTAATAAAAAATTTCTAAAAAAACTAATATGTATTGAGCAATGTTATACATGTTGGGAACCAAATTAGCAATCACACACAAAACAAAAATATTTACGTGGAAAACCCTTTCTCTTGAAGGGAAAAACCACGGGACAAACTACGAATAATTTCACTATTATCAAATTAAGTACAATAATTCTTGTGTATGTCTCAAGGCTAAAAAAATTTCTCTTATTTTTCTTTGCTCTCACACACAAATTATCTTTATCAAAGGCAGCAATCTTTTTTTTTTTTTTTTTTTTTTTTTCTATTCTTCAATATGTGGCACCCTGCGAGAATGAGAGGAAGAAGCCACACTTTCTTGTAATGTCAAGAATGGAATGTCCATGTGTGGTTTGGAGAGTGAATTACACCTCTTAGTTTGTACACTCATTCCATCATTAAGTAACCAGCTCTAACACAAATGTGATATAACAATGGTTTTTATGTGATATATGTGTGGTTGTGTGTGAGAGAGAGTATTAGAATACATTTGATTTTAAAAGCCCAAAACAATACTTTTACAAGTAAGGATAGAGACCTTTTTGTTATGGATCACTCAAACTGCAAGTTCGCCCATTAAGCCATCGATAACCAAAAAAGAAACAAAACTACGAAATTAAGATCAGATTTTCAGACTTCAACATGGTTTTCACTAGAATTCGAATTTTAATAGCGTTGTCACTACAAGTGTTATTTGCACGATTGGTAAAAAATCAAGAAATTAAATGTGGTGCGTGCACTAAGAAAATTCTACATAGAGGAAAAAAAATCAAGTGTTTCTCCAAGTAGCTAATCATTACATCTTAACAAAAAAGAAACTAATTATCAAACCATTGGGAAATGAAATTACAGATAGAACTCCATGCGCTAGATAGAAGGCCGTCTAGCTTCGTCGGACTCATTGGGCTCATCGGTGTGTTCCACTCTTTCTTGCATCTCAACGTGAGAATTAGCTTCATTTTCTGGTTGAGAACTTGGGTGCTCCTTGGGCTCATTGGTTTGTTCCACTGTTTCCTGCGTCTCAACCTGTGGGTTAGCTTTAACTATTTCTTCATTTCCGGGTTGAGAACTTGGGTCACTGGCGGATTCTTTCTTAACCCAAGGTAGACGGGTATTTCCAGTTTGTGTCGTAGCCAGTTCTTGAAGATTACGGACAATAAATAGAATCTCACTTAACATGATTTCAGCCTTCTCAGGATCGCATTCTTTACCCTAAGGGTCTGTTCGGTTGGAGGAGTGGAAAAGTGAGAGGATGGAAAATTGTGAGAGGATGGAAAAGTGGGAGGATGGAAAATATTTAGTTTTTCCTCTTGTGTGTTCGGTTGGGAGAGTGGAAAAGTGGGAGGATGGAAAACCCTTGTGTTCGGTTGGAGAGAAAAAAGAAAGGATGGAAAATATAATTTATATAAATTGACTATTATACCCTTGTTACATAATATGTAAGAAACATATTTATTTTTTAATCATTAAATAATATAAAATTTATCACATCATATATATAAAGTTGAAAAGAAAAAAAAAACATCATTGTTCAGTAACGTTGAAATGAAAAAAAAAAAAAAAAACCAACGTAGAACAACGTTGTTCAGTGAAAAAAAAAAAAAAAAAAAAAAGAAAGAAAGAACAACGTTGCAACGTTGTTCAGTGGAAAAAAAAAAATAAAAACAACGTTGCAACGTTGTTCAGTGGAGAAGAAAAAAAAAAAAAAAAAAAACAACAACAACGTTGCAACGTTGTTCAGTGGAAAAGGAAAAAAAAAAAAAAACAACGTTGCAACGTTGTTCAGTGGAAAAAAAAAAAAAAAAAAAAAAAAAAGAAAGAACAACGTTGTTTGTTCAGTAAAAAAAAAAAAAAATTTCAGGTCAGCATTGAAAGAAAAAGAAAAAAAAAAGAAGAAAAAAAAAATGTTAAAAAAAATAGGTAGAAAAAGGGTATTTTTGTAAAAGTGCTGCTATAGAACTTTTCTCTCCAGATTTTCCTTCCGATTTGGAAGGAAAAAAAAAGTGGGCCCGGAGAGAAAACTTTCTCTCGAGTTTTCCATCCTCCCTATTTTCCTTCTCCAAACGAACAGTGGAAAACAGCATTTTTCACCCTGTTTTCCATCCTCTATTTTCCATCCTCCCTGTTTTCCTTCCAAACGAACGCACCCTAAAGAAAACAAAAGAAGGGTACGTATGAGTAAACCAAAAATTGAAAAGAAATACATTATTATAATATAAAGGAAATTACCTTCTTAGACTTCACCCCATTATCTTGGAGGATATAGGAATTGCTTAGGCGCTCTAAGGTAGTCTTCACGCCATATTTGTTAGCTGAATAGGCTATCCCCAATAACTTGGCGTTGGCGTCCACCTTAGACATCATGTTTGAAGACGCGTTCAAAATTTTGGACGCAGTCTTGTACAGGTTTGGCCTTCTTGGTTGTTCACCTTTTGTTGAAGCAGGGTTATCTTCACTCATCTTTTTGGAAGCTTGGTTTTCCGTCATTGACTTGGCGGTGCGAAGAAGTTTCTGACGGAGAGCAGCTGGGGGTAGTCGGGGCATCTTGGTTTTCCTTTCTTTTCTCGTTATGTAACGAAGAGAATGTCTGGTGGGGTTAGCAGAGGTGTAGGGTAGAGTGGGACTCACACAGAGCCTAATTAGGGGGAAATGGGCAGACTAGCTTTGGGGTCAGCATGTATATAGTAAGTTAGCTACTGTTTTGAAGAAATATGAAAAATAGCATCTCGAGTTTGTAAAACTCGAGATCCTCTTTTTTAAAAGACTCCCTCGTGCTTGCACGCATGCTGACTGGATAAAAAAATATGCCACACAGATCTCGAGTCTTTGAGACTCGATTTTTGGCTTAAAGAAGTCGAGTCTTTAGAACTCGATTTTAATGAAAAAAACAGAAGAATATCGAGTATTAGAAACTCGATATCCTTCTAAATATAAAACAGAACTCGAGTCTTACAGACTCGAGTTCTACTGGGAAAATTTATATAAAACACGCAGCTTCATCAAAATATATCAGACCCATACACAAACTCTCTCACCCATACACAGACCTCACTCACCCCACACCACATTGCCTCTCACAAATCACCACATTGCATCTCTCCCCACACCACATTGGCTCTCACAACTCCATTGCATCTCTCATTGCTCTTCCCCCTCAACAAATTCATATCTCACAGGTAAGGGTTTTTTGATTTAAATGTTATTGTAGTTGGGTATTGGGTGTGGGTTTAAAGAGTTTGACTATTTATTTTGTAGATAGTGTTAATAACTTAGTTTCTTACCAATATTGTGAATTATAAACTTTGTTTTGTTAGTGTTAATTTTTTGAGTATTTATTTGCATGGGTTTTGTGATGAATGGGTAGTGAATACATTGTGATGAATGGGTATGTACCCTTTGAATTTGTAATAAAATGGCTTTTTTTGTATTGGGTATGCAATGGGCCTGTAAATGTGGCAAATATGCAACATGATAAACTGTTGTGTACTTTTACAAGGATTTTTCTTTTTTTTTTTGGTTTGTATTGGGTATGAAATGGGTAGTCTTAGCATGACGGAAAACATCTTTTAAGTATGAAATGTGTAACGAAATTCAAACCAGTTGAATGAATTGGAATTTCTACTTTGTGTAGTTTAAGTAGATAAAATGTTTTTTAACTACAATACTATCTTGACTCTAACAGGTTTACCATGCCTGAAATTGATATAATCCTATACCACGGTGGCCCGCTTAAGAATCCCAATGCGAACAAGGGTTTGCCATTTGAAGGGCCGGGTATAAGGTCCTATTATACCCAAATTGATCGTAGGTTGAAGACCTTTGATGAACTGAAGACGATAATTATGGAGGAATTGTGTGCAAATCCTGCAATACATAGCATACAAATTACTTATCGTATACCACATGAAGTCTTGAAGAACCGGATGAATTACAAGTATATGGCGATAGAAACAGATAAACATGTAAAGATCATGTTTGACAAGTTGGAGAGAATACCTGAAGTCAGTGGTATTGAGTTATACATACAGTTGGAGCCACGTGCAGATGATGAGATCCAACAAACAGCCACAAGTTTACAGGTTACAGTTCCGGATGCTCACTATGAGTATTCTACACATGTGGATGATGATGTTGATGCCGATGATGATGTTAATGCCAATGATGATGATGATGATGATGATGATGATTATGATGATGATGATGATGATGATGATGATGACGACTATGTTGACGAGCCTACTGCAATTAACGGTGAAGATCTTGTCGACAGAGATGACTTTGAAGAGAGGATTGACTGAGGGGACTTTGGGGACTTCGAGAGGGACATCGATGATGACGATACATTGGACGGTAGTCAACCTAATGCTGACAATGTTATTAGTGTCCTAAACATGGAAAACACAATCCCTGCCTACGCACCTCCTGCCTTGTCGTTTTCTGCAAATACATGGGAAAACATGGTTGATCCTTCACATGTTGAGATACCATTCGTGTCTACTTGGAGAGAAGGGATGAATTTGTGGAAAGGGTTGACTTTTGCCAATAAAGTAGAGGTGCAGCGCGCATTAGTAAGTTGTGCTCTGAATGAAAACAAACATTTTATGATCACTAGGTCGACAACAAAAAAACTTTGTGCGAAATGCGTGGATGAATCATGCAAGTGGTATGTCTGTGCAGTCCTGAAGTCCAATCTCCACGGACTATGGATGGTCACCGTTTATGTGGGTCCTCACACATGTATACCGACTCGGGTGCGGAATGATGGTAGAATGATGACTTGTAATTTTATTGCAGCAGACATTCTTCAGAAGTTATGTGAGGATCACACTACCCCAGTTAAGTATCTCAGATCTATGATAGAGTCGAAATATCAGGGTCATAAGCCTTCTTACTACAAGGTATGGGATGCGAAACAGAAGGCGATTGGGAAGATGTTTGGGAATTGGGAAGAGTCTTACCAAAGGTTGCAAAAGTTGCTAATGGCATATATTGATCAGAATTCGACTACCCAGGTGTTCTATCGTACCAAACCCACAGGTGAAGATGACACCGTAATTGTGCATTATGTGTATTGGTCTTTCGGTCCAAGCATTGCTGGATTCAAATATTGCAAGCCGGTTATTAGTATTGATGGGACCCATCTCTATGGTAAATATCAAGGAAAGCTGTTGGTCGCAATGGCAACTGACGCTAACAACAAGGTATTTCCTCTCGCCTTCGCTGTTGTGGATTGCGAGTCAGGGTCTAGTTGGAGGTGGTTTTTAAAATGCCTCAGAGATACGATTGGCCACGTGATACCTGACGAAGGCATTTGCATAATTTCTGACCGACATCTCGGTATCAAAAATGCCATTGCAAACTGGCCTAGAGGGGAGGATGGAAGACCACGGGTCTTTCATAGATATTGCTTGAGACATGTTGCTAGCAACTTCAACACACATTATCAGAACTCGACTCTAAAGTCAGCGGCGTTGAAAGCGGGATATGCTACTCAGGCAGTAAAATTTAATACTATAATGGAGTCCATTAAGCAGGTGGAAATTGAGGCCATTAGGAATAAGAAGAAGGTGACGAGGAAGGATGGCAAGGAAAAGGATTTTCTGTCATACACATACCTAATGAGCGAGTCTGTGGATATGTGGACCCAGTCACATGATGGTGGGAAACGTTTTGGGGCAATGACAACCAATATATCAGAGTGCTTCAATGGTGTACTGAAAGGTGCACGGGGCCTTCCTATTGCCGCAATGGTTGAGTTCACTTGGTCCAAACTTGTTGAATATTTCCACGACCGGCACAAAGAAATTACGAATGACTTGTTGGAGGGTAAGAAATGGAGTACATATGCCTTCTCCACGTGGGAGGGAAATAGGCGTAAATCTGAGAAACACTATGTCAAGGCATTTAGCAATCAAGAGATGCGATATCAGGTAGTTACTTCACACAACCCATATAGCGCAGGAGGGGGAAACCACAGTTATGACGTTCGGTTACTGGAAAGAACATGCAGCTGTGGAAAATGGCAAAACATAGGGATACCGTGTTCACATGTAATTAGAGTATGTGATGCTGCAAACATTGATTCGACCATATATATTCACCCATGTTATAGTTTGAACCATGCCCTTAGCACTTACTCACATGCATTTGTGGTTCCTAAGTCACAGTCATTGTGGAGGGAACCCATGGGGCCAAAGTGGTTGCCTAATCCAGCATTGGTGCGGGGAAAAGGTCGACCAGTGAAGTCAAGAATAAGGAATGAGATGGATGGAGTGAGGAATAAAGATCGAGCACCAGGCTGGCGGAGGGAGGATGCTGATTTGATAGAGAGCCAACCCAAGCAGACATGTGGACTGTGTCACGCTTCAGGGCATAACCGCAGAAAATGTCCGCAGTCCCTTGGCGCTTCCACAAGCGGTCATGTTCCAAACTAGGTAGGTGACAAATGGCAAAATGTTTTGGAATACCAATGTTGTTCATTCTATGTTTACATAAACACTACTACCTTGTCTCCTAACCACCTTCGTCTACCTTTTTGGCGCTTCCACAAGCGGTCATGTTCCAAACTAGGTAGGTGACAAATGGCAAAATGTTTTGGAATACCAATGTTGTTCATTCTATGTTTACATAAACACTACTACCTTGTCTCCTAACCACCTTCGTCTACCTTTTTCAGGCATGCTACCATCGACGGCGTTTTTGTTGTGCGGACTGCTGATCTTAGGAAAAGTGACTACGTCGTATCGGCACAATTGAAGATATGTTTTTGTTGAATGAACTTGTAATTCTCTATCCAATACTTCTATGAGGATTGTAATTTGAGTAATATGGTAGGAACTGCCACTTGAGCGTGGTTGGGCATGTTTACAATGTTGATAAATTGAGAATGTCTTTTGCTGCGAACATAGAATGAACATTGCAACATTATGTTTATGCGAAGAGCGCAATAGTTTCTATTGTTTGGTGCATCTTGAAAACGCCGTTGGATGTGGTTGGAGTGGATTTACATTCTCAGCTTCTCTTCCTTTCAACGAGTGTTTGTGGATTACATTCTACGCTCCTGTCTCTTTGTTTTTCAGCAGGTTGCAGTTCAGTGTCTGGTATGCATGAATGCCTAGGCAAAAAAAAAAAAATTCCCAGTAAAACTCGAGTTTAAAAAACTCGAGTTTCATTAAAAATTCGAGTTACAAAAACTCGATTTACTTAGGCGAAACGAAAAATTTTTTTTCCCCAGTGGAAATCGAGTTTCATAAACTCGAGTTCCACCAGTGTGAACGCTCCCGAAACAGAGCATCCATTCTGCCTAAAACAGAGCATGGTTCATTTGTTTAAAAAAATAACTTCCAACTGAAAATCGAGTTTGAGAAACTCGAGTTCCACCAGTGTGAACGCTCCCGAAACAAAGCATCCATTCTGCCTAAAACGGAGCACGGTCCATTGTTTTAAAAAACCTCCCAGTAAATCTCGAGTTTGAAAGACTCGATTTCCATAGTGAAACTCGAGTTTTATAGACTCGATTTCTCTTATTATTTTTTCTTTTTCTTTTTCAGCATACACTTGACACATTCCTGTTAGATTCTTTGCAGAAGTAATGAATGACTCCAAGTTACATTCACAAACCAATCAAGCCTAAAAAGATGCTTATAAACAGATTAAAACCATAATTATATGACAATGGCATGTGGTTACTTCACACCATAATAAGGAAATATAAATTCATAGGGCTTATTGAGTATGACACATTTTTTAAAGAACCACACTCCCAACTGGTTGCACTCAAAAAACTACACCTCATACCATATGTAAATTGTCTCTCTAATTAAGCATAAGCATCATCCACCCAAATGGTCAAATAACATAACAATATGTACTCTTAGAAGGTTAGAACACCACCTAGAATCACATTTTACTTGGACAACAGCAGTAAGAAAGAGTAACAATAAACAATTAGAGAAAGCATCAAATAGTACTATTGCATTGGTGTTGTTACTGTTGTATGTATGTCTAAACCAAGCGGAGAGAAAACAGATCATCTACTTCTTCGCTGTGACATAGACAGAGAATCGGGGACATTAATGTTTGGTCTATCAAAGGTTTTATGGGTTAAACCTAAAACCCACAAGTTTGGTTCATCATCATCTACAATACCCACAAGTTTGCTCTTCTTCTTGTCCATGTTTCTGCCACCCCACTCAATGCTTTCTTTAAGTGTTCCTCGATCTTTAAGCAGCTTCAGCACACCTGATAACCCTTTCCCAACTGCAACTTCATGGATAGCTTCATCTGGAACTATCTCCTCCTTGTCCTCATCAGCAGGGTGCTCATCTTTACTGACATCTTTAACTTCGGTCCATCCACCAGCCTCATCTTTTACTTCTTCATCGGAAGCTCTTGGCTCTTCATCTTCTTGCATAAAAACATCTTCGTTTTCAGGCTTACGGGCTTCTGAAAGAGCACAAAAGGACAAGTTATTTCTATTTTTATAAAACACTTGGAGGAATTGAAAACCTGTAGCAAACTAAGACATGAAATTGTATTTTAACGGGGTGCAAATGAAAGCTCAAGGAAATCGATAGGCACAAGACAGTGGACAACTTCCAACGAAAAATGGCCATAATTAAACTTGAATTTGACCAGATAAAAATATGGATATCAACTGACCACAAGATATTGAATGGCCAGAAATAGTAAAGCAGTCAAAAATAATTAAATATGAAGAAATCTCAATTCAAGCAGGGCACAGCCAGCATGTGCATTTCAATTCTATGCAAACACACCGAACGTTAAAAGAAAAATACCTTCATCAAGCTGGAGACCCCAGACAAACTCCTCCATCTCTGTAAAGACAACCTTGTTTTCTTGCGACTCTCCAGTTGTGGGGTTTAGATCTTCTGCAGTTTGACTGCTGGCAGTAGTGGCAAGACGTGCAATTGCTTGGGGACCAGATGCTGCCTCCTCCTCTTGCTTTTTAAGAGCCAATTTCCTTGCTCTTTCTAAAGATTTATAAAGATCATCATCTTCATCTGCAAAAACAGGATTCTCATCTTCCTCTAATTTAACAGGAAGAGTTTGTTCCATCCGCAGTGATTTTGATGCGTCATCGGCTTTATCATAAGCTGACTGGTATGCATTTTTTCTCAATTCAGCCTCTGCTCTTTCTTGCTCCTCTTTGATGGCTTGCCTCCTTGCATCATTCCGAGAGCCAAGATCCCCAACTCCCAAGCCTGAAGAGAGAGCTTCTGCTTCAAGCGCATCCAAATCCAGCTTCAAGCGCAAGGATTTCTTTTTCTTGGGCTTTTTAAATTTAAGCATTTCTTCTTGAGTATAGTAATCTGATGTGGTCTTCCCAATTGCATTGAGATCTTCAAAGTGAATGTTATTGGAAGCACCCTCTAACCTTTTACGAAGCTGGCCATAAGGGGAAAAAATGTTTATAAGCTAGGGGGAAAAAACTAGTTAAGTAATTAAAATGCATTCAAACACCAACAGAAGCGAAAATTCATTTCAAATGGGAATATCCTAACCCTACAAATTCAGTACAATAAAAAAAGAGCAGAAAGTAGAAAGAATGGGACTACAACTTGAATAAATAGGAAGCCACAACGAACAATAATTAGAAGAATGAAATGACTACGGGTGTAATTAACAAATTATATAAGTTTCCATCTTACTTATCCTCATAGATCCCTGTTTTATTCTTTGCAGCCTTGTAAGCCTCATCTCGCTGCTTTTGTTCTCCTAGTTCAACATTCTCAAGCATATCAATCTCTGTCACACCAGACCAAAAACCTCTATTATATAAATGTGTCAACTCATCTTAAAAGGCCCTGACAAACAAAAAGTATCACCAAAATAGTCTACCTTCATTGATGTCACCATCTGCAAGTATATTCTGATCTTTAAGTGTTAAAACAACTGCCCCACCTTCCACTACTTTGTCAATGCCATGAAGAACTTTAACTCCTGCCAGATTATCTATAAAGTATTCAAAATAGAAACGATATCAGTATTGATCAGTGATGTAGGAACACATCAAACAAAACCACTGGCTTACAGATCAGGCTCTAGAAGAACACACTAGTGGGCCATAAATCATAAACAGGTGCAAACTCATCAGAATAATTAACTAGTCACACACACAAATTTAGTTCTATTATGGAGCTTGGATGTCATTAGGAAATTTCATGACTACTCAATAGAACTTGATGAGTATGGTATTTGAATCAGACCAATCTATGCACTCAAAATCTAATAAAATGCAGAATGGACTGATTTAAAATCATGTCAAAACATCAATTCGATTTTACAAGACAAATCATAAGGAGTAAGAACCCTTACGCGCAGTACCGTGGCTTTCTTCCTCATCTTCACTGTCTCCTTGACCAACATTGTCCTGAGAAAATTCACACTGTGATATTAATAAAAGATCCTGCCTAAATCAATCATTTTGAGAAAAATAATACAAAGAGACACAATTAAAACACAACCTGCTCCGCAAAAATCTTTGAGAGCCGCCGCAATGCTTTCTCCTTTTCAGCATTCCTTTTCTCCTCAAGCTTACGACTCCGACTAACCCATGACAAAACTTCAGAAACACCTAATGATTTCCTAACTTCTTTTACTTCTTCTTCTTCCATATTAGTATTGCTCTTTCAAACAAAAAAAAAAAGCCAAATTGAACCAAGCATGCAGAACCAACAGTTATTAATGCTAGTGATGAAAAAGAAAAACAGAAGCAGAGATGCCATGTCAACCACCTGCAAACAAAACGCAACTCTTCAACAAGAATGTTAATGAATAGAATTAACTTTGTGTTAAAGAGTGTGTACTAACTTTTTACTTCACAACATACATCGTTATCAAATGTTTTGGCGTAAAATGGTAATAAACCCTTTGACTAACCAATTTTGCGCTTTTTAACCCTCGTGTAATGTTTGGGCGGGGGAGGAGGCTGCGAGGCATCATCCTTAGGCTGATCATCGTGCTGCAAAGACATTAAATATATACAATCAATATTCGGTGTAATGATAAGAATAAAGTGAAATGCAGAATATATCATTACATTAAGCATTAATGTTATCATACCATAGCGGTGCCTTTGTGTCCTATTTTGTGTCCACCTGTCCCGCAAGTGGGTGCTCTTCTAGCGCGTTGCGGTCTACCTCGTGGGGGTGAGGGCTGCTGAGGGGGTGCACTGGCGCTGGTGGGTGGGTCTATGGGCAAAGTGGGTGCACTGGCGCTGGTGGGTGGGTATGAGGGTGTCTCGAGGTGCATAGGAGGGGTCAACTGAAAAGGAATACCGAGATCAAAACTGGGCTGCGAAGGTGGGGTGGGTGAAGGGACCTCGGGCTGAATAGATGCATCTACCATGGGTGGAGGGAGCTCAAACTGAGGAGATGCATCTGGGATGGGTGGATGGACCTCGGGCTGAGGAGATGCGTGCAAGATGGGTGCAGGTATTTCAGGCCGACCACGGCCCGTAGCTGCACTTGTGCTTGGGCTTGCTGTAGCAGGCCGACTACGGCCCCTAGCTGCACCTGTGCTTGGGCTTGATGTACCAGGCCGACCACGGCCCCTAGCTACACTTGTGCTTGGGCTTGCTGTACCAGGCCGACCACGGCCCCTAGCTGCGCTTGTGCTTGGGCTTGCGGTAGCACGCCGAGCACGGGTCGGTGGAGTTAACAGTGGTTCGCTTGTGCTTGGGGTTGCTGTAGCTACTGAAGAAGTCTCCTGCCCATTGTTTGCGTCCCCATTTGGTGCAGGAACACCACCAAGCCCAACCACATTACTTAAGACGCGCTGGACATGGTTGTGTTCTCGGCTGCCTACAGGAAGCATTGCCAACAGCGCTAAATGGCTTTCAATCTGAAACGGATAAAGAACCAGTACAATCAGATTTGAGACTTTTTTTCCCCAATTATACAATGGATTAATCTACTCAAATACTCAACTACGAACTAAAAGTTTTATTAGAATACTATATGTAACATAAATTCTTTTTAATTGGATGTTAGTCAAATCAAACCAGATTTCCGGAAAAATAAATCAATTGATTCTACGTTCGTACATGCATTGAAGAAAAAACAAAGCAGGCAATAAAATATAATTAGAGCACTGAAGTTACCATTATATCTAACTTAGCGCTATTGCGGTCGACGTACTTTCTAGTGACCGGGCGGTACCAGCGGTAATAGGCATGATCGCGGGGCATCTCACCAATCTGAAGCGGTGCATGGCAAAGTCGTTGTTGTCTCATATCCCATGTAAGGATATACGGTCCATGCTCCTCCCTCCAATTCTTTTCCACCTTCCCACGCAAGTCTATTCTATGCAGTCTAGCATTGTACACAACATGGTCGGGCCGCTCCTGCGCCAACCCAAATTGCCGAAGAACACGGTCTGGGTGGTGTGTCTCCACTATGCAGAAACACACAAGTGGCACCCTTGCCGTCCACACATCCCTCCCTGAAACGCAGAAGTCAGGAAGGTGACCGAAATCTGCCTCATATGGCTGCCACACAATCTACAATAGAAACAAGAAACAGTTATCATAACATCTTAACAAGAGAGAATACGTAGATAACGGAAAAAACAATAATTCAAATAGAAGATATGTTGGAACAATGATTTTAACATATTCTTAATGAAAAGTAACATAACAGAACAGAATTTTTGGAGAAAGGATAAAAGGTGAAGCACAAATATATTTTAAATTTATTAACCTATGAAACAGCTTAACCAAACATAACTACATAGGAGCTGGTTTAGCTTTATCATACACTCTTTTTGTGCTTTGGATGGCCAAAAACCATTCAAAAAACCCCATCCCTACAGTTCTTACTTCTTAGCATATTATAATTGACAGGTTTATACTTGAATTCGAGATAAACAGTTAGGATAAGGTTAGTGAATTGTTTGTAAGAAGTTCCTAAAAGAAGGCAGGACTGTGTTATAAAACCCCAAGTACAGTACCCTGCCACTTTCTCACGGGAATTGCAGAAAGACTAAAAGGTTAATTAAAGTAAAAGTGTCCAATTTTACTATTGTAGGGATAGCGTAATCGAACACAATTCAATAGGAGCTGTACAATGTTTTGCTCAAAAGCTATACCAAATACTCTCTTGTGTATTGGTTGGCCATTAAGGAGAATTTGCTCTCAAATGTTGGTTCAAACCAGGATTGAATAGATCCAAGTATATATGCTATAGACAACTACAAAATGTATAGTTGTAACTAATTGAGAATTCAGAAAATAGGTAAAGGTTGCTTGCAAGATGCAGAATGCTGCTATGTAAGGGATGATGTGGAGTTCAGAAATTAATGGGACAATGACAAGTGGAGAATGTTATTTCTCATACTAGTGCTTGTAAAGAAATAGGAAAAGATTTAGGAATGAAGCTCTATTAAAGAAATTGTAATTCTACAAACTTATAGGAGAAAATTGGAGCCAACGAAAGATGTATCTGCTAGAAATATAGAGTTTGAAAGGTGGGAAACATAAGTTAGTTTCAAGTTGACGAAAGAAATTTATTACAATTATAAACCTAACTTGGAAAGCAGGGTAATCAAGCTTATAGTTTTAATCCTTCAAATCACTACACTAGCCTTGAAGATACTAAGTCAGACTGGAGGGGCAAATCAAATAAACTCAATGAGCCAGAACAAAGGACCAGGACAAAAGAAAACAAAAATCAATATGATACTGCAAAGATTTTTTTTTTTTTTTTTTTAGAAAACTGCAAAGAATTTAATTACAAAAGAAAAGAGGAGAAAATTTTACCAGAAAGACATATAAAGTATTACTAATTCTATTCTCTCTAAATTCAAAGTTTTACTTCTCTTTTTGTTAAACTTTCTTGGTAACCAAAGGGATCATCAAGAAAACAACCAACAAAACAGAACAGCAAGAGAGCTTCCCTCACCAATTTTATTGTTCAACATAAACCAATAGCCAAATGTAAATTGCAAATGCAGGCATCTATTAAAAATCAGCTAACTTTACACAGGAAAATTATATATAGAGAATTTTCACAAATTTCAAGGAGTTATTACAATGATCTAAGCAAAAGAATTCCCAGAAAAAATCTCCAAAAATTTTACAATTATCTATATACAAATAAAAAACTGACCAAGCATATAGACCGAAAAAAAAAAAAAAAAAAAAAAGAAAAAGAAGAAGAAGAAGAAGAAGAATAGGAAACCATATTGATCATCATCAATGCTAAGAGCTTTTAGAGTTAATGTAGACACCAAATTAGCTAAATTGACTCCCAAGTAAACTCCACAGTCCACGTTATCACACTCAAGTAGGAGAGCTGTTAGGTAAAAGAAACCTTGAATAAATTATATGTAGAGCTGTTAGGTAAATGAAACCTTGAATAAATTCAAGTAGAGCCAGAATAAAATTCAATTTCGACAATTTTATAGGAGAAAAAGGTGAGATTAACAAGGAAGGAAAACGGATTAATTAAGAATAAGTATCAAGAATCAGGATGAGAGATGAATAGGAGACAATGATACTGATTTGGAGACAGTTAGCGTTACTTGATTATTGGAAAACTGTACTGATGTATGAGCTCAAGTATAACGGATGCCATGCAAGTATAAAACTGCATGCCTTCCATGTGGTCACTGGTCATACAGTTGTGGGAAGGATCAAACTTTGAGGAGTAAAATATGCTAAAAAAAAGTCTAAAAGGTTATTAATATCAGAACATATGAAAAAATTAAAAATTAAAGAGTTTTTTACAAGTATTAAACAAAACAGAACATTATCTATTGTCAAGACCAAACTACCTGCATATATCACTTATCTGCATTTGCCAATTTTCACATGCTGAGGAATTAATAACCATGCTATAAAAAAACATAGGCACTGTTATTAGTTTGCCTTGCTACAATGATCTTTGTTTTGTGTTTTCATAATGCATATATATAACTTCAATTGAAGCTTCTGTTGCACAAATTAGCTTCTTGTGATCAATACCATGACTCTAGATGTACCGGTCACCAGCTAGGACAAGACAATTTAAATAAACACGCATGACCTTGGAATCAACCTATGCTCAAAGAAGAAGCTCTTCCATGATTTACCTATCAAAAAAAATAAAACTCTTCCATGATCCTTTCTTAACATCATCAGATTTAGAGCTTCTTTCTTACTGCTTACCAAAAAGAGCCCTTCTCTAACTAATTTGTGTAATAGGGAGACAAAAAGGAAAATGTAGTTTTTCTGGGATATTATCAAATCTTGAAATGTGTACGGCAATAACAAGATGCAATTTCTATGGGTACCACCCACGTTTAATAGGCACTTACTCCATAGAATTACAACTGCAACAAGAATGCGATCCAGTATGGTCATTGTGAAAGCACTCTATTGAAGCAAATGCAATAATTGACAATGAAAATGAAATCACAAAACTCAAATTAACTTAGCCTTTAGGGTTGGTGTAGGGATCCTTCTTCCACTAATTGGGGTTGATGACATTTATTAAGTTCCTCCATTCTACCCTAACCAAACCAGACTCTCAATACCAAGTTAAATTGGCATTTTAGCATCACAACGATGGCAGCAATAACGATTTCATTAACAAACCCAAAGTTATAGATAAAATCAAAAACAAAACAAAAAATAAATCACAAATTCTTAACTGATTTCATTGAAACGAACCTGTGAAGAAGCTTGAGACCAGCGGTGAGCTTGAGCGTGAGTGCGAGTAGGGAGGAGAGTGAGTGAGTGAGACTGGCGGTGAGCTTGAGGTGATTTCTGTCGATTGTGGGTTTCAGGGTGAGGGCGATTTCTGTCGCACGCCGAGGGGTTGATTTGGGTATTTGAGAGAGTGAGGTACGGAGAGACTGAGAGACGGAGAGACTGATTTGAGTGAGTGTTGATTTGGGTGTTTGAGAGAGTGAGAGGCGGAGAGACTGAGAGTGACAGTGAGAGTGTTTGACAGAGTGAGAGATACTGAGAGTGAGAGATGTTTGTTCCCCAGCAACAAGTGTGAGAGATGTTTGTTACCCAGCGACAAATTTGAAAATGATAGACAGTCAACAGAATTCGAGTCTTATAAACTCGATTTCTACGTGTAAAATATTGGCTAACGTGTACAATATTGTCCACGTCAGGGTGCTTAGAAACACCATAAATCGAGTTTTAAAAACTCGAGTTATAATTGAATCTCGAGTTTTTAAAACTCGAGATGCTAGTTTTAAAAATTTTTTTAAAACTGGCCTACTAACTAAAATGTTGGATATTTAATGTTAAATGGCAAGGGGGTTCCCTAATTAGTATTTATATACTTTCTTCCGTAATTATCTAAATTGATTCGGTATAACCGTCACTCGCCAGGGTAGTTAGTAGTTACGGGACACGTGTTAATTTTTGAAGAAATAATAGGCCCACTACGAAATTATTCATATAAGTTTTACCTAAAAAAATGTTTTCTTACGTGTGCTATACTCAATTCAGTAAAAGATACAGATTATTGTTGTGCCAAAAAAAAAAAAAAAACTCTCCCTACGTGGAGCTCTCTCTCTCTCTCTCTCTCTCTCTCTCTCGTTTACACGAGTTACTCCCTCCCTTGGCCTTGAGCGAAGGGTACTGTGTTTGTGCTATACTTAATTCAGTAAAAAAAAATTTCTTTACTGAAATATTCAATTTATTTTCTATTTTTAAATTATTCACTCAAGCTCACAAATTACAATTCAGACCTTGATATTAAATTCACTTACAAATGAACGTGAATTTGCTATGGCTGTCAACTATGAAGACTCATCAGGAAAAAGAAAAAGTTTAACTATTTAGTTAGAATTCTTTTTTATCATTGGTTGTGTAATACTCCATTTTCAACATTACATAATTGGCATTGCATATCATGTGTCACGGCAACTGTTTGTAAACATTCTATATCAATTTCATATAAGTACCAACTTAAGAGTGTCTCAATTACATATTTTGAATGGAAAAATTGTTGGCGTCTCTACAACACAATTAATTCTGCTGGTAAGGATCTCTCTCATCAACTAGACGACAAGTTTGAAAAGTAGTGGAAAGAAAGAAAAGGAGTGGCTATATACAGCTTGCTGTGTATTTGTACACAATCTGAGGCTAAGAGGGAAAGAGGCCATGCCCGAAGCAATAGAATTTGCTTGAAATGCTTGGAGTTGCAGGAAGACAGTTCTCTATCATTTTTCTAAGAGAGACAAAAATAAAATCTACGAGTAAAAGGAATCGTTGATTTTGAGGCTCAAGAACAAAATCATGAGCCATGCTGTGGTATTCTAATGTGCAATTAGTCAGACGAAATTGGCATTTTCATTCTGGCTACATCGTGGACAGTAGAAATTTGCTTATGAATTGGTTGATTACTATTGTTTCAAAGATTTTTTTTTTTTTTTTTTTTTTGGGTTCTTTTGGTTATATAAATTTTCAAAGGCAAGTCTCACGATAAATTGATCATTTACCTCCATCTGTTAAATTGGTGTTTTAGGTTTTAATGGATGGAGGGAGATGGAGTGATAGTAGAATAAAAAATTGTATTAAATTTTAGTATATTTTTGCTATGTTTCTCTCCCATTCTTTCACTTCCCTTCCTTCTAAACATATCATACAACTTTGAGTAGAGGAATTGATAAGTTATCGATTGTTACAAAAGTTTAAGATGTTAAAGAATGGTAAAATTAATCATTTAGACATATGTCTAAGAGGAATATGAGTAGTGAGCAATAGTTTGGTTCTTCCTTTTGCTTCAACTAGTAATGTTTTTAGGAACAAAATATCTTTTATTAAATTTTTTTTACTAACCATTGATATGACATATTTTATCTTATACAGTTTTATTATATGGAGGCTGGGTTTGGATGGCAACGCGTTTGCTTTTAGCAATGTGTGAGTTTTTTAGCTGAGTCCTGTGCATTGTTCATGAGACCCACAAGTATGGAAAAACGTAAATCTAACTTTAAAATTGGGTTTCACGATACTATTCATAATTTTAAAAATTATTTTTTTACAGTATTTTCAATTTTTAATTTTTAATTTTTAATTTTTAGTAATAAGCGGTATCTAAACAGACTCAGAGTTGTTGTGAAAAAAAAAAAAAAAAAGTTGCGTTAGTTAACCATTTTTATTGGGTTTGGGTTTTGAATATAAAGCCCGTTAACACTTGGTTTGTTAGGTAATTCAGAAGAAAAAGCCCAGTTTAGTTGATGAAGAAGGATAGGGCCTTGAGAATGAGAAGTCCATGCGTCTGTTTTTGGCAAATGACTAGTAAAAAAAGAAAGGTGAATGGGTCAAAGTCCAGTATGGGGGGGAGGAGTTGCGAGAAGAGGCTCATAGTTACGCGGTCTTGCATACGTGGCGAGTTTCAATTGGTGAATATAACGTGGCGTGTAACCTGATTGGACGAAACAGCGCGAAGGCAGTGGGTAGAGAGAGATCTAAAATGGCCTGCTTTAAAATGAGAAATCTCTTAACTACATAATATTATAATTAGATCTGTTCTATTCCAATTTTCTGTATAAAAACGATCACAACAACGAGGATAGGAGGAATACTAACAAGATCATTTTTATCATATCATAGCTTTAGATTTGTTTTGAGAGAGTGAGAGAGACAAAAGAGAGTATGGGGAGAGGGACTCGGCTATTTGTTGCTGGGCTGCTGTTTCTCGTAGCATGCTCTTCCTTCCATCAGCTTTGCGCTTCTTCTTCTGGTGATGATGATGATCATACGGTAAATACTCTTTACTATTTGTGTCTGTCTACTGTCTACTACAGACTAGACTAGATCTATCTGATTCTGATATTTTGTTTTTGGATTTTAGATATTTTACGACTCATTCGACGACTCGTTCGAAGGCCGTTGGATCGTTTCTGGCAAAGAAGAATATCAAGGTATTTACTTACTTTTTTGATAATCAAATGCCTTTTCTTCCTTTGTAGTTATCACATGGTAGAAAAATTACTCAAATATGCCTTCTTTGATTGATGTTGGAAAGAAATGGAATCAATCATTTTTCAATTTACATGATTTCCCTTTCTTTTTTTTTTTTAATTATCAGTTTAGATTTAACACGATCACTCTGAACATTGTCCACTGTAATAAGTAATCTAGATTACAATGTTGCACGTGCACTTTACTTTTTATCTTTATCAAATCTTTGTATCCATAAGCTACACACAAACCATATTAAAAAAAAATAGCGAGTATTTCTATTTCCTTCACCAACAAACATTAACAACATTTATTATTTCAACCATAGAAACAACAACATCAATCAATTTGCACGCGTGTTAAAATGATGCTAGCCTAAGTTAAGTCTTCTCCTCGACTTTATAGAAACAATACTCATTAGAAGAAGAAATCGTACGTGTGCAGAGCACAACAATCATTTTTTAAAGATTTTTTTTTTTTTTTTAGAATATTGGTTTGAGTGATTAAATTCACCACCATTTCCTGTTAGATCGAACACCTGTATCCACTCTACCTCCCATTTCAACAGGAGTCTAGTCTAGGCCAACATGTAAGGGGGAGTCTTAGAATATTAATCAACCATGAAATTTTAAGATTTCATATCTTTTTGAGCTTTTCAGAAAATATGGGAATTATAAAATAAATAAATAAATTTATAAAAAAGAAAAAAAAAAATCATATTAGTCAATTGAATGCTTTCCCATTTTTAATCTGTTAAAATCCTGCACCTTGAGACAAATCCATATTCCTATGTGTTGGTTTTTCTTTCTTTTATCTACTTATTATTAACCCAGATGGTGAACTTATGTTTGGTAGATTTTGTAGTGATGAGATTTCAAACAATATTATTAGCAATTATGGGTATTCCAAACATATGTTTGACTTTTTTTCTTTTTTTTGGGGGGTTCAAGGTGTGTGGAAGCATTCTAAGAGTGAGGGACATGATGATTATGGGCTTCTTGTGAGTGAGAAGGCCAGGAAGTATGCAATAGTGAAAGAGCTTGAGAGCCCTGTCAGCCTCAAGGATGGCACTGTTGTCCTTCAATTTGAGACTTGCCTCCAGAATGGGCTCGAATGCGGTGGTGCCTATCTCAAATATCTTCGACCACAGGAGGCTGGATGGAAGGCTAAGGAATTTGACAATGAGTCTCCTTATACTATCATGTTTGGACCTGACAAATGTGGGGCCACAAATAAGGTTCACTTCATTTTAAAGCATAAGAATCCCAAGAATGGGAAATACGTTGAACATCACCTCAAGTTCCCGCCCTCTGTCCCATCAGACAAGCTATCTCATGTGTATACTGCCATTTTGAAACCAAACAATGACGTGCGAATTCTCATCGATGGGGAGGAGAAGAAGAAGGCTAATTTCCTCTCACCTGAAGATTTTGAGCCTCCACTCATTCCTGCCAAGACAATTCCTGATCCAGATGATAAGAAGCCTGAAGACTGGGATGAGAGAGCGCAAATTCCTGACCCCAATGCAGTAAAGCCAGACGATTGGGATGAGGATGCACCCATGGAAATTGAAGATGAGGAAGCTGTGAAACCTGAAGGATGGCTAGATGATGAGCCTGAGGAGATAGATGATCCTGATGCAGCAAAACCAGAAGACTGGGATGATGAAGAGGATGGTGAATTTGAGGCTCCCAAGATTGATAACCCTAAGTGTGAGTCAGCCCCTGGTTGTGGTGAATGGAAGAAGCCCATGAAGAGCAATCCAGCTTACAAGGGAAAATGGTCTGCCCCACTTATTGATAACCCCAACTACAAGGGTATTTGGAAGCCTCAGGAAATTCCAAACCCTGACTACTTTGAACTTGAAAGACCTGACTTTGAGCCTGTTGCTGCTATTGGAATTGAGATTTGGACAATGCAAGACGGTATTTTGTTTGACAATTTTTTGATTGCGAAAGATGAGAAGACTGCTGAGTCATACCGGGAGACCACTTGGAAGCCAAAATTTGAGGTTGAGAAAGAAAAACAGAAGGCTGAAGATTTAGCTGCTGGTTCAGATAGTAGTCTTAAAAGCTTCCAGGTAATGAGATGGGTAGTCTTACTTTTGGGATTTCTATTTTTTTTTTTTTTTTTTTTTTTTTTAATTGATTGGTACTCTATATATGACCAAAAGTTGCATCTAATTCCTGTAGAAGAAAGTATTTGACATCCTATACAAGATTGCAGATCTTCCGATTTTAAGTACATACAAGCATAAGATATATGTAAGTTATAGGACTCTCCTCTCAACATCTCCACTTATGGATGATTTTAGGAATATGCCCTGAAATCGGAGCTTGTCTTTGCAGGATCTCATTGAGAAGGGAGAGAAACAGCCAAATCTCTCAATTGGCATCCTTGTCTCGATTGTTGTGATTGTCTTCACAGTTATCTTTAAGCTTATTTTTGGTGGGAAGAAGCAGGTGAGTATTGAAGTTGAACTTCTCTCCTCTAATTTGGCATTTTGTTTTCTGACCTAGTGAGCTTCTATGGAATCCTTGAGGAGTTGTTTACACATTAATTTTTTAATGAGCAGGCAAGAGTGGAAAAGGAGAAAACGGAAGTTGCTGACACTATTAATAATCAAGGAAGCAGTGGAGATAATGAAGAAGAGAAGGAGAAGAAGGAAGATACTGCTGCTCCTCGTCGAAGGGGGGGGTCCAGACGTGAAACTTAAAACGATAGAAAGGGGGAGTTTTGATGTTATCACTTTCATTTTTGGTAAATTTTGAGCTTAGTTGCTTGCGTAGGTCAATTCTTGGTTGGTCGTATCATATGACTATTTGGCTTTGTTACGAACATTTAAACGCATGAAGAGTGTAAATCTGGTAATCTTATCAGGCTGTGATAGATCCTTTCCTGCTGTGTCCAAGTTAAATTTAATTTACAAGTGGAGGATTTTGAAAATTATGGATTTTATTTTTGTTGTCAGAAAAGTTAATGATTGATGGAATGCCAGATAGTAGGGTGAAACACACAGGACCTGTCCATTATATATAACCATCATAATGCATTTGTGTGCGCCCATGAATCAGAATTTGCGTGTATGCCCAATTGCCCATGAATTTTTAACAATTGCTTTTTTTTTTTTTTTTTTCTTTCAAAAAATGTGTATTATAACTCATAATTGAACATTTATTAATCTTTAACTTATTGTAACCTGTTAATCTTTAACTTTTCTTTATTTTTCATGTATTTTAACATACTGTTTTAGTATTTTTAAAAAAGAAAAAAAAAAGTAAGGACTAATAATAATAACTAATCAGATATGATCCTAAAGAGAGATAAAAAGACACAAAAATATTGTGAATTGTTACACTATTTTATTATATATTACCAAAATAAAATACCTGAGACTAACGAAACTTTTGAAAGAGAGAGGAATCTGAGGGGTAAATTATCACAAAACCATCTATACATCGCACGGGCAAGTTTCTAGTATAACTAATTGGCAAGTCTGAGGCTGTAAAAAGGTCAAGCTTTGTTAAGTAATGAATGATCAAATTTGGCTCAACAACAAATATAAAATGTTCAATTTTAACTTGTGCTTGTACTAAGTTTATAAATAATGTTTGAGATTGCCAAAAAGTTTAAAATCTTGCTTATCAAAAAAAAAAAAAAAAAAAAAAAAAAAAAAAAAAAACTCAATTAAATAATTTAACAATCAGCAAATCAGTTTTGTTAAGCCCGTTTTTTATTAACCCATTCTTTTGTCGATTGAGCAAGTATTACCCAACAAGATTGAGCCACATGGCATGTGAAAAAAATGTCTCCAAATAACAATGTAGGGTTAAAAGTGTTTTGATAAATTTAATTTAAAGTTGTATAACTTAGTTTTTATTTATATTTTAAAGTGATATTATATACACATTTAGTTATGTATAATTAGCATGGTTTTGAAAACCGGAACTTAGAAAGAACCAAAAAAAAAACCAATTTCTGACTAGTTTTTGGCCAATTTTTACCGAACCGATTTTGGTTCTTAGTTCAATAGTCCAGTATGATCTGATTTTTAAAACTGTGATAATTAATCTAGAAATTAATTGTGCCAAATTACTCTATTGTTTCTTTAATACCTTTCCTTCTCCCACAAGAAACAAGTGTACCTAATTATTTCAGGTTTGGGATTCTTTCCATGCATCTCATTTAAAAGTCTTACATAGTAGAATTATGAAAAATTATATTGTGAGTAAATTTTGACTAAATTGCAATTTGACTTTAGAAGTTTGTGATAATTTTGATTTTGATTCCCAAAGTTTGAAATTTTGGATTGTAGCTATAATGTTCCCTAGTGTTTTGCTTGAGCCCTTCTATCCATGCCTAGTGCTAATATGTCTGTTAAGTACTAACTAAGCTCAAAACAGCATAGTTTTAAGACACTAAAATTATGTCATTTTAAACACTATGAAAAAGAAATAAAATTCCTTTTTTTTTTATTCTATTTTCCTTTTTTTCCATCTATTTTCCTCTCCCTCTCTGCCACCACTACTTGAGCTCCTCTACTACCTGCTGCAACTTATTCCTCTATCCATGTTGACAAATTGTGAATGATTTTGTGGTTTTTAAGTTTATGGTGATCAATTATAAGAATATGTGCCTCTTCTTAGTGGGTTTCCCCAAGTTCCTCAAGTGAGGTAGTAAATAAGTTTAGTCAAGCAAAGTATTAAAAGTTCAAACTTGTTCATTTATTTTTATTATGAATATGAGCTAAGCTCGAGCTCATCACAAAAAAAGCTTACATGTTCAAGTTTAGTTCATTTTATTGTCAAACAAGTTAGAGCTTGTTCACAGCCTACTTGATTACTTTTTTTTTTCCCATATATTGTAAATGTGAGAAATCTAAAACAATGGAAGAAATTAACATACCTCATGCCATTGTTGCTTAAGTATTCTATAGAGAAAACTTACTGTAAAATGAAGACTCACATAGCAGAACATACTACGAATGAAGAATTATGAATGAATCCATCTATTCTATGGCTTCTCCTTAGAAACCCTTTGATGGGAAACACAAGTTTTTTCAAGGCTAGACTAGGGATCCCCATTTAACATTGGTTCTATATTTATTCTCCTATCAAGGAGATGTCTGTTCACCGAAAGACAACTCTTTATTGAATAACATTGGTTCTCTATTTATATCTATCGCTCTTATTATAAAATAAATCTGAATATATAACAATTAAATTATTCAAATAAATGCTATATGGACCACATTAAGTCTCTTAATGGATACAATCTTATAGTAAAATCAAGCTTAATTTTTTTTTTTAATCTCTTCATAAATTTATGAATTTATACTATAAGTAATTGTTTATATTATCAATAAACTCCAAATAATAATTGTATGTCATATAAACTTATTTACAAACTTAAACAATCCAAACTTAAATATATAGAAGTATATATTTAGACAAGATAAAAATATAAGGGGAGAGCTTCTGTCCAGTGGCCAGTGCCACTGGACGTGTTGGATACGCGACACGTGTCCAGTCTTGGATACGTGTCGCGAATCCAACACGTCCAGTGGCTACTGGCCACTGGACAGAAGCCAGACCCAAAATATAATACTATATACAGTTAAATTGAGACTTATGTTCATGAACTTGTTCAAAAAGACATTTTTATGTTTGAACTTAACTTGTTTTCAAATAAAGAAACATAAATAGGCATTTTTCCGAGTCTAGCTTGAGCTATTTATAAATATCTTCATTCAAATAAAACTCTATCTCCAAGTGTGCCTTTATGGGTATGGTACGGACCTTTAGTGGTATGACTTTTTTTTTTTTTTTTTTTGAGAAAAAAAAAAAAGGTATGGACCTTTGGTGGCATGATCTTTGTCTTGTTTATTGCATTGCTAGTATCTCAGTGGTAGTGGGGTGTAAAACCCATGTTTTACACCATCCAATTAGAAATTAACACATCAACATTTTACTTAAAATTCAATACATCCTAACACATTTAATAATTTCTTAATAAACTCTCAATTTAATTGGATTTATATATAGGTGTTAGAATTAATTTGGGTGTGATTGTCTTTATTCTTAAATATGTGATAAAATGATGTGATATATTGGAATTAGATGAGTAAAATATGGGTTTTACACCACATCTTTACATAATTTAATCATATATATATATATATATATATAATTAAATCCAAAGAATAACACGCACATATATATATATATATATATATATATATCACATTTATTTATTTTTTACACATGAAGAATGTTTGTAATTTTGATTTAACATATAATATTTCTTATGTAAACAAAAATATTTACATCAAATAAGTATTTACATTTTTGCAAAAATAAATAAATAAAGGTAACTTTTGACATGTCTAAAATTGTACAAGTCAATTTTTAATAAATTAAAACATAATTAAATTATGTATGGTATACACTAAATAAACTTTAATTTTATGAGCTCTATATGACATAAGAGTAACTAGAGGATCAAAGAATTCATTTGTCAACTATATAAATGCATTACATGTTTTTAATAAAAATCTACAAGGGACCATTATTTCTGTCCATGGCCCCTCCTTAGCTCTCCCCCTCCCCTGATCTCAAGTACCCTCCCTCTTTGGTTGTCTTTTTTTTGTTTACTTTGATTAATTTTAAAAATATATATTTTAGCTTATTCTTTTAGAAGCTTCTATGGTTCTAACGGAGTCTCTTGGTTGTGGTATGTTTGTTATTTTCCTGGAAAAAATGAGGAAGGAAACTTAGGAAAGAAACGTGCAAAAAAGATGGTCTTTTTATTTATTTTTCAAGCTGTTTTTTCATCCATTAATGTACTTTCTTATGTGTGGGAGGTGGAATACTTTGGGAAGGAAAAATCGTGATAGCCAACATGTCTCACCGGTTCTAATATGCACAAATACTAACACAAACATTTGCAAAAATGACTCTCTTCTCATAGGGTTCACCGGTGACACTCTAATGATAAGGCTAAGTTTAGTTCCAATGATAAAATCATGTTGAGTCTAGTTCAACAAAGTAACAACCTCATTTTTGTGAGTTCTTATAGTCATACCCTTATGTATAAATGGTAGGACTATTTATAGGTAATGATTGATCCCTTTTCGTGCTTCCACTTTGACATGTCCCACTAATCTCGAGTTTCGGATTTATATGACTTCTATCACTCTAACATGCCAATATGTAAAGCACAATTAGGCAACTTTGACATATCCAATAAAATGACAAATTGTATCGCATTAAATATGATGTGAGGTAGTTGTCCTACAAAAAATATAAAAATGACCGCACCTAAATGATTTTTACCCTTCTTTTGTGGCAAAGCAAAACAACCAACACTCTTTTTCAAGTTGAGCTTGTTGGCATCATGTTGTTAGAATCGATCAGTAAAATTAAAGAGGTCAGTCTCCCTTTGTGGCTTTTCGGTTCAGTCTCGTCTTTCTTCCATGGTTTTTGTTTGACCCCCACGTCATTTATATGAGAACCAAAATGAGGGTTAATGATAATTTTGTACTGGCTCTTTCCTTTTTTTATATTTGGCTTTTTGTTTGTTGGGAATGCTTGGCAAAGGTTTTATGTATTCTAAGGGATTTGTTAAAATTTTGCTACTTATCTCCTAAACTTCTATTTGGTTGCTTTTTCCTTGAGAAACCAAGAAAATAAGTTTGCATCTTATAAAGGCTTTGACTAGAAACGGAATCTTTGAATGTTGAGCGTTTATAATTCGCGGAGGTTTACATGTTTGGAGATTGGTTGGTTTCCGTTTGGATGTTTGGATGCTGCAGAAATGGTGGAAAAAAAAAATAGTGAGGTTTGAGTCACAAATATTATGCACCACAAGATTCTCAAAAAAAAAAAAAATATATATATATATATATATATAATGCACCACAAAGGATGTCACTACCACTTTTCTATCACTTGAACCCCATAGAATTTGACATTTGCTTAGTTGTTGTTGTTGTTTTTTTGTTGTTGTTGTTGTTGTTGTTCTTGCTGCTGCCAGGGATCGAACTCCAAACAACAAGCCTCAAAAAAGAGGAACGAAAGCCTGAGAGAGGACATTTGCTTATTTTGATTGGTCCAATTAGCCTACATAACATATGATTTTCCCTGCCCCAAATAGGTAATGACCCACCCTATCCAAACATGTTTTTAAATTTTCATACATATATATATATATATATATATATAAATAACTCTAAACAATGTTACACTACTTAATATTTTTTTAATTGAATGCAAATTTTAACAAATTTACCGTTAGATTACATTATCTTCGTATATTCTTTATACTTGTAAAATTTTATGGTAATCAAAGATTAATAACCATGTCATCAATCAATTTTTTAAATTCAAGTTTTTGTAGTTTAAATCAATGTATAAAAGATAAATTTATCCATTAAATGATAAATAAAATCCAATTAACATAAAAATTGGCATAATTATTAAGAATATATAGAACATGTAATTCAACAATGAGATTTTCAAAATATGAATTCTATAACAAGTTATCGGGTGGTGAAACATTGCTTAGAGTTACACTCAGTGTAACTTAAATTCAACTCTCTCTCTCTCTCTCTCTCTCTCTCTCTCTCTCTCTCTCTCTCTCTCTATATATATATATATATATAACATCTTTTTGCACATATTTTATTACTATTTTCTAAAATTCTCTCTCTCTCTCTCTCTCTCTCTCTCTCTCTATATATATATATATATATATATAACTTCTTCTTTTTGCACATATTTTGTTACTATTTTCTAAAATTCTAGTTTTCTTCCTCTTGTACTCTTATGACTTAATATTATTAATGTTGGAACCATCTTATAAGAACAACCACATCAGTCCATCTATAGTCTTCTAAAATAGAAAAAAAAAAAAGTACAAATTTTACACATTTTAAGCAAAAAAACACCCACATCAGTGGGTGTAAAAATGTGTAAATATTTTCATGAGCTACAATAACCGTGTAAATTTACACGATTACTGTAGCCCATTTATTCATTATTTTAATATTATTTTTGTACAGTATAAACTATTTTATTAATTTTTTCTCTCATATCTGCTCTCATCAATCTCTCTTCCCCCACATACTCTTAACACTGCCTAACCACCACCACAACCCATCACAGCCCATGATATTTCAATCACAAAATCTTCCAAAAACAAAGAAAAATCAAACCAAAAATCAAAACTTCAATGGAAAACTCAACAACTTAGAACCCAAAATCAAACTTTCAACAAAACACCCATCAACCCAAACTCAAATCAAAGCCGCTGTCACCACTGCCATGGAGAGCTTGCTGCTTTCTTTGCTCGTGGAGAGCTTGCTGCTGCCATTAGAGAAGAGAGAAACAAGTGCTTGAGAGCTAAGACAAAGGAAAAGATCAAAAAAAAAAAAAAAAAGTGAACAGACCGTGAGAGAGGAAGTAGAGAAAAAAAGGTGGTTTTGTGAGATAAAAAGGGAAAATATAAAAAAGATGGTCAGATGTTTTAGCGGTGGGGGTTAAAAGTGAGGGGAAAGTGGTTTCAAGGAAGCTTCCTTACTCCTAAATATCTCTTAATATAATTTAATTATAAAAGAATTATAATTAAGTTTTTTTTTTTCAAACAAAGCATGATTTTATTTGGAATTTTATTAAAGTCTACATTAAAATTTTTAATTTAAATCAGTGCCTTTTTTAAAAAACTAAAATCATACTAATAGTAAATAATATATATATATATATATATATCTCTAATGCGTAACCCTAAAACGACTCACCGAAATATTTCATTGTTGGCAAAATGATGGTCAAAAACACTGATCTGTCAGCTGTCATCAAAGCCACTATTTTGGTGGTTTGGCCACCAGTGCTAGCGGCACCATGGACAGAGACACCAATCTAGCGGCGGTCACCAGAAATACTATTTCAGAGGTTTGACCATCAAACCTCCACCACAAGCAGCTCTATTGGCCGAGCCACTGATGTTGGTAGTTTACTTAAAATATAAATTTAAATTAAAAAAGTATGACCATTAGGAAAAATAATAAAAAATTGATGAATAAATATTTTATTGAAATATCTTGTAAAATAAAAAAAAAAAAAAAAAAAAAAAACTGATGCGAGTGTTTTGTAAAAGTAATGGTGTAAAATAGAAAAAGTAAGTTTTTTGTGTAAAATAGACAAAATCTTTTAGAAGCGCTGATTCGGTTGCCCCAAATATGGTAAAATCCCTCCAACATGCCTGGAACCTAATCTAACCCCCGTCCTACCCACAGGGGTTTTCCTACCTAGAGAAGGGGCAGGGTAAGTAATTCCGCTTCACCTTGTTGTCACCCTAACAGCCTAACAATTCCTTAGATATTCTACCTTTTAACTTTTCAATTAAATTCAACCATGCATACAGAAGGTGTTTATCTTTCTCCAAGAACCATTACATTCAATATGTGACTCACTAGTTAATGCAACAATGTGATTAAAATTGATTAGGAACCTGTACAATGCCTAGAGAAATGTAACTAAGCTTTGTCTACTATTTTTTGTGGCTACAAATGTTGGTCTTGCAAACTCAAAAAATGTAAATATTTTATTCCTTTATGAAAAGCTTTTTCAGATCAGATCCTATTTAGCTTCAGGGATCCAACCCGTCTTAAAATTAACTTAAAAATTTAAAGAAGTCAAATTACCTCAAGAACATTAAAGCAAATCCTAGACCTATCCTTAATCGTTTGTTTTGACTCTATGAATTTGATGCTTCTCAATTTGCCTCCATATGTACGTGATAGTATGCCTAGTTGTGTTTCTTGTTTGCAAAATTAGGTTGCTCAATATTTCAGTTGTCATTCCTTGTCGCCTGAGTGGCTCTATTAACATGCAGCGTTACAGCCTTAGAGGAGTTGCTTCTGGGTGTGACATTATCACCTAACTGAATATATAAAAGTTCAACAATATGTATAGGATACTGACTATAGGTATAGAATAAAGACACCCCAAAACTAACACAACCTTTCAACTTTGATATGAGGAAAAATTGTCTACGATGCCCCAACATGAGACGGGGATTATGTTCACCTTATTAAGATGTATAAAAAAATTGTCCGCTCAGCTAACAATAAATTAAAAGGGAGAAAAAACAAAAAAACAAAAACAAAACTTACGCAAGTTTACTGCTGTCACTTTTGTTTGCTCTGATACACTAGAAGCAATCAATCATGCCTATAATTAGACTCTTCTTAGGCTGCTTGAGTTGCTGTATCCTCACTAAACTCATATCTATCGCCGGCCACCAGCCTTTCTAACAGGAGGAGCTGTATCCTCATCATCTGACTGGATATCACCATACTGCCACATCCCTCGCCTAGCAGTCCGTGCTTCGTCCTGGAACTTCTCCAAATTATCAAGGGCCAACTGTCTATCCTTGTGGTCCCACTTCTTCCTCTTCTCTGTTCTAGCAAGTCCTTCCTGAAAATTCAGAAAATGCCATATAAGTGGTATATTTCTAATCATTTGAATTACTGCATCAAAATAGGTAGAAATGTTGCACGCCCAACCAACAAAAATTAAAAGGTGAATAGTGGAAAGCTCATAAGGTAAATCAAGAAGAGTTCCTCCACAATTTAAGATTTCAGCATGATACATGGTTATATTTCTCATGATAAACAATTTAGAATTGGGTAGCTCGGGTGAGAAACTGCAAGCATCAAATTTCTTTACATAGTAGTTTCCATGACAATGGTGCAATTTATCATTTTGCAGAACATGTGAGGCTATGCCAATTCTATTACTTGCACATTTTGCAAGAGGAGATAGTACCAAGAGCCTCTATCTTCTCAGGAAAAACAAAGCAAACAAGACAGATGCTATTCATACCTGAAGCATGGCAGCATTTATACTAATCTCAGCATCCACAGCAACAAGAGTTACAACAAGAGTTGGCCCAGTTCCCTGCCCTTTCACTTTTCCTCCAGAAGTGTCCCTTTCCTCAACCTTGGCCCTGAACTCTTTTGAACTGTTCAATGTGTGCTCGCTCAGAAATTCAGCTGCTTCTTGGCCAAAATCATCCTCCAAGGCTGGAACCTTCATATATGCAAGGCTGCATAGTTGAGCAAGACCAGGTGCAGAAGATACTGAGGAATCAATAGGACGTAACTGACTGTAAGGAACGATCTCTTGATTCCCATAATCAATGTAGAACACTTCGAACTTGTCTTTTGGGGACTCCACAGGTCCTCGGGGTGCATTGACAATCTTGACAAATCAATTGGAAAAAAATTATGAAAAAATAAAGGCAAATAAATCATACATTTAAATGTATATAAGCAGAGAGGAAATGTGAGACTGGGGAAGAAAAGAGAAGATGTGAGGTTATTTTATTTTATTTTTTTAAAAGGTGGGGGGGAATAGTAGTCTATCTGCAGGTTGTTTCATAACTAGAACAAAACAGTATGAAAGATAATTGAGCTAGCTGAAGAAAGAAAATGATCAGATCATAGGTTGTTGGTCCAACCACTTAGCTAACTGATATTGAAATGTGACTCATTGTTCTAAGAAAAGGACAAAAAGGTTTACAATTAGTTATTATATTTAGTATCTTTAAGATGTTTCAAAAACATTTCCACCATTCATCTCATCAACTTGCTCCTTGAGATCCCAGTTTCCAATTCCCCACTTCCTGCAACCCACTCACACTCATTGAGGCAATTAATCCAGAGTTCTTGGAGAAGCCAAATGCTGAAATACTTGAACAGTAATTTACTATACCAAGTACTGAATACAAAAACTACACGGCAAATAGTAATGTGCCTCTTAACGTCAAGGATGTAGTTTAGTGTGTATGTGAGAGAGAGCAAGAGAGAAATTTAAAAGTTAGAACCTATGAATCAGTCAGTTACTAACCATAGCTCGATTCCAGGAATTGTCAGCACTAAACTGAGCAAGGACTATATCACCCTTTTTAGGATTAAAAGCACCAATTACAGGAGCTTCTTGAAGACTTAATGAAGCAAGCTGCTGCTGAATTGAGGCCACTTTCTGATCGCCAACTGTCTGAACGTAAAATTTACCACCGCCCAAGACTTCTGTAACCATTACCTGAAAAATATATCAATGATACATGTCATTTACCATTGCACAACACATGAAAAGGGTATTACTTGATGCACTTGCATTCCAAGCACCTTTAGCACTTCTTTCTGTTTGCTTTCCACAACCGCACCATTGGGCACTTCCTCCCCTTCAACATAATTCTCCCAAATCTGCAACATAATCTCCATTTAGCATATTTGACAGAGGAAAATAGTGGTAATATAATGCAAGTTCTGCTTCTTACTTTCAGTTTTTGCCTCTTGGCTGATTTCTCAGCTTGTTCAAGAAGGTGGATGTCAGGGATCCTGTCACTGCCAAAGGAAGTTTGAAGTTTTGCTAGGCCAGCTTCAACGAGAGAAACTGCCAGATTTGTCTTTGATTCCCACATGGATCCCAAGAAAGTTCCATTTCTATCAACAGTTTCAACTTCAATCTGTATAAAAGATACAGATTTATCAAAGCAGTAGAAGCAACAAGTGGGAAATTACCAGTTTCTCAGAGATAGGGGAAAACCTCAACATCTCTCTGCATTATCTTTCTTCTCATTAGTGCAATAGCTTCATCTGAATAGGGCTCATCACGACCAGGACATCTGACCCCAGAGAATGCGAAGGCAATACTACATGTTTCTTTGGGAATCAACAGCTTAAAACGATGACCACTGAGGACATATTCAACAACGGCAGGTATTCTCCTACTCCGATGCAGGAATGGCAAAAAGTCCTTAGCTTTCTTGGCCGAAGCCTGAATGATACACATAAAATAACAAAAATAATTAAACTTATAAGGCAGGATATGATAGTAAGAAAAGAATTTAGTATAATGGTAACATTTCTCACCGTAAGCAGGTCTGTTATGTGCATTACCGGAGGATCCTTAGCTGAATGGATACCTTTCTTACCAGAAATGGCACGGGATTCAGCAGCAAGAAGGGCATCATAATGGTTTGATCTCTCCTCAAAATCTCGATGCCTAATAACAGTGCCAAATCCACGGGCAACCAAAAGTTCAGCTACATTCACCCCAGCCTGGCTGCTAGAAGCGGGTGGAGCAGGTGAGGGGGCATCATCACCCTCAACCTTAATAGGAGACAATAGGAAAACTGATCCAAAATCCATTACTCTGGAATCTGCAGATGCAGTAGCAGCTGCAGGTCCATCTGCCATGCTGACCTTTCTAGAATACTCCATTTGAACATTCACCTGAAAAAGTCATACAATCAATAATTAAATTAAAATTTATATTATCATAAAAAAAGGTATAGTAATGACAGTTCATACTTGTCGGCCAATAAGTCGTGTTCTTAAGAACTCCCTGGCTTCACGGGCATAGGGAGCCGGCTTTTCCTCCCTCCGAGGATTGCCGATTTTTGGACACCTAATACTTGACAGATTGACCCGACGCTCTGCTAATGGACTTCCATATGGGACAGAGTCATCAGCTACAATAACGCAGTCCCCACTTACAACCTCCACCACCTGGAAAAAGCCAAATGCAATTTAGAATAAATTTTTGGCATGGAGAATAAATAAATTGAGATAAGCATTGCTTGGGACTCATTATTACCTTTCCTGTGAAATTCTGGTCATGGATTGCCTTTGAATTTGTAGCCGGAGGAACATAGTTTGTCCAAATCCTCAACCTAGCTTTCTTGGCTTGAAGCTCTGCAGCCTTCAGCCGCCGCTTGGCATCTTCTTCCATCATATTTGCACTCCATTCAACATACTTAGCTAAACCCTATAGGGATAGAGAGAAGATTTTTTGTTATTAGCAGTCTATGCACTCATCCTTTTAGATGGCCTTATTAACAATTGTCAGGTGGAGACATCTAGCACATGAAATAAACTTTAGGCAAGTAATGACTCAAATACCACACAAATGACGCATAAGTTTTCAAAAGAACAAAAAGAAATTATAAAGCCTAGAGAGAATGCAATCACAAGTAAAAAGAATGTAACAATTAGTACTAAATGCCAAATTAGTGTCATGTCAATAAGGTCCAAGTCAGGCCACAGAATTCAAAGGGAAATAACTTGGCAGAACTTGACCAAACTTGACCAAACAACATAGCCTCATCCTTCTTTGCCTTCAACACCACCAGAAAATACTCAAATATAGAATGTAAATGACATTTTTTTCCTCAGATTCTAACATCCAATATTTCTGTGAATTATGTACAGTTGAAGCATTGACAATATGCCTTTTGAAGCTGCCTTACTCTATAATCTACAAATCTCATGTCAATAGAATGATTAAACGGACATATGATCTGTTACAAGCCAAAACCACACAAGATGCGACACCAAAAACATAAAGTGGAGCAGAAAAAAAAATCCATAATTCAATATTATAAAATTTTTAATCATTTATCACACACACACACATATATAAATGTATCTATTTATTTATTTGTAGTAAATGCACTACAATGTAAGCACATACAGTTTCAACAAGCTCCAGTGCGAGGTCTTTTGCTGAGTCCCCATCAGGATAATATACCGACCCAATCAAATTGCTGAACTTGTCAACACCTTCCAGGACAATACGAACCTATACATCATTTAGAAAATTTCATAAGGAGGGGAAAAAAAACCCAATGTGCAACATAACCTATAGCAGCAATTTACGTACATCTCTATTTAAAACACGAAGCTCTGTGAAAAATTTGGCTTCAGCACCAAATGGATCAGGAGAAACTTCAGTAGATGATGCTGCTGAGACTGCAAGCCTCTGCGCAGATGTTAGAGGTGCTCGAGATTCAGCAGAAACATCTCCATTTGGTTCTTCAGTGGTCGCTTCTGTTTCAGCAGCACTTTCAGTTATGGTCCTTCTTCCCATGGATGGAGCCTAATATTAAAAAAAGAACATAATGCATATACGCAGGAAACACATTGATAAGAGCATGAGGTTGAGAAAAGAAGAAAAGAATTCATGTGGACAGGCGCTAATCACTGAATAGGATGCGTACCTGAATACCTGCAACAAACACTTGGACAAACTGAAACTCTGGAAGCAGATATACCCGAATGGTACTGCCATCACGAACCTGCTCGACAATACCTTGCATGGGACTGCCCTTGTTTGAAGCTAACAGACCCATGGCATTCAAGTTGCTAGGGTCACCAATAGCAGAAGGCGGTAGATTCCTGATTGCTGCTTCAGCAGCACCTGCAACCTGCAATCAGGAAATTAAGGACCATGTATTAATCTGTTTTGCAAAAAGCTTCCATCTGATCTCAAACAAGACAATGTACATGTAAAGCAATGCAGGTGTTTTACCTCATTCTAGATTTCTAATACCTCCTTTAATTATTAAAGCTAAGGAGTCTCAGGTAGTAGTTTCCATGGTTTTTTTTTTTTTCCTTCCTTTTGAAATTGTCTAAATTCAAGATGAATGTATAGGTTTGTTTTGTCCTCAAAGGTATTGACAAAATTATTTGAAATTTCTTAGTCTATTGGTCTCCAGGTTGAATTTCTTTCAAAATTGTGTTGGTTTAAGTTGGATTTTAGATCAAACACTGGAGATAGTTTGCACCCATATCTCTCTAAACGTTTCTTGCAATTTTAAAATTTAACTGAAATTTTTTTTTTCTTTTGTAAAAAACTGACACATTCCAATTGAACTGAACTCCCCTATACTTGTTTGGCTTGGGATCCCTCCCCTTGGTCCGTGTCAGTTTGTGTTTGTAAAAAAACGACATATTCCATTAAGTAGAAAATTCTCCCCAAAAGCCAACCAAATCAAACTAATTTCTGCCCTAAAAATAATAAAAATCCAGTCGTCTTGATGACACCTTAAAATCCCAATATGCTCTAATTACAAGGACAGGACTCTCATACCCCAACACAAGTAATAATACAGAGTATATAAGGAGACCTCTAGGCAATGGAAGTAATAGGTAATATATAAGTGAGAAATTTAGAGTTCGATAAAGAAGAGGAGAGAAAGAATTAAAATGTGAACCTTGCTCCAGCGACCAAGACCTTGTTGCTTGGCTTGCTCTTCCAGACGTAGCAGTTCTGGAAGGAAAGGACTCACTTCTCCTTTCTGTTGACCTTGCTCCCTGACCTGCAGGACAAGATTCAGCTAATGCCCATACAGAGAAATCACAAGTCACAATCTTTGCAGTATGTATTAAAAAAAATAAAAAAAAAAGGAGACATAACCTTTGCCCAGCCTTCAGAAACCACTAGCAAGGCAACATTTTTGTCACCAATAAAAACAGAGCCAAATTCACGGCCTATGGATGGTACAGTGTAATCCACTTTGAAGGCAACCTCCTGCAAGAAAAAAGAAAAAAGATGTAACATCCTTATTGAAAAGAAGGTACTTTAATTTAGCCAATGGCAAGTGAAATAATATCGAAAAGGCACCTTTCCTATGCAGAGTTTCCTCAAGTACTCTCTGCTGTCCCAGGCAAATGGCTCATCGACACCACCTCTTCGGGCCTGGGAAGATAAGACAAAAGGAAAAGCCATTGTAAAGTCAGAAACAACTCTCACTCATAATCATTTTTTTTTTTTAAAGACTAATACTTTGTGCATTAAACGGGACAAGAACTGAAGTACCCACAAAACGAAAAACTCAGGACCAAAGACACTTTAGAAGAATAAACAAATTTCTGTTTTTAATCACCCAAATCACAATCATGCAAATACTTTTTTGTTTTCAGAATTTTGAATGATAATTAACAGAAACGAATCACAAAGAAAAGAAGCTGATCACAAAGAAAAATGGTCATGAAACAAAATAATCCAATTGCGCGCGCACACACACCCACTAGCTGATCCGATTCAAATGAAGGCAAGAATTAAGAAACAAGTAAAACAACACGGGCAATACCGAAAGCAGCAATTCAAAAGTGAAGGAAGGAAGGGAGTACCAGTCTTGGAGCAACAAGAGATGACAAAGTAAGGGTCTTCTCAGGTGGGGGTCCAACCCTATTAGCAGCCACCGCCATTATAACCAAGCAGTCCCCTGAAAGAACCGCTTTCACTTTTCCTTTGTACCATCCTGAGCCCCCAGCTGTTGATGATGCCATCTCTCAACAGCTACGATCTACAATTTTTTTTCCACATTTTTAGCCATAATTCAACCGCATAACACACAATTAAGATCAAATATACATATTATTTACCAATAATTAAGAAACAATTCCGGTTTTATTTTTATAGTAATAATTGGAATAAGAAAACACTGAGATCCGCAATATTGAGATGAGCACATGCAACGAAAGAGCATTGACAAAACAGGTCGATCTATCATTTGAGCAAGCAAATCAAATAGAAAAATCCAACCATCTTAATTATTAAGAATTTATTTAAAAAAAAAAAATAATAATAATAATAATAATAATAATAATAATAATAACAATAATAATAAGAGAGAAAGAATAAGAAAAAGTGGGCAACAGTGAGTGGAGTATAACATATTTGTGTAAAGAGAGGAGATTAAAATTTAAGTGCATGCAAATCTGCTGCAAAATGAAGACGCATATCATTATATTAGATTATTATAGATATATATATATATATAGCAGCAGACAATTACAGAGAGCAAGCAAAATGAAATCCGATAATGATCACGTAGAGAGAGAAATGAATGAGGGTGCAGTAAGTTAAACCTTGGTCAGATCAGACGGTCAGGAAGTCCGAAGGCAGAGGTCGCCTCCCTTTGGATCTGTCGAAATTACAAAATCTCAGAGTCAATCCAAAACAAAACAGCAAATTGCAGCTGCTACAGAGCCTATGGAGATCTGTAATATTGAGGAGAGAAAAGTCAGAGATGCAAAGCCCTGGCTATGGAGGCGGATCAAACAGAGGAAGCGAAACGGAGAGAGAGCGAGACACAGAGAGATGAGATGAGATGAGAGAGAGGATCTGCGGTATGAACTTAGAAGAGGCATATATATATATATATATATATATATATATATATAAACAATATTATTTTAGGCAGCCTGAGGTGGTAGATAGCTGACGGTGCATATACCCCTCCTTATCGGGTATATTTACTCAATTACCATTACAGACTCCAAAATTGAACAAATCCCCTATATCTGATCCTCACATCCCCTCTATCTGATTCTCACAGTCAAAACAATATTATCGTTTTTTTTTTTCTTTCCTTTTTGCTTTTATAAAAATAGTAATATCCTTTGAAACCAAAAAATAATAATAATAATAATTACAAAAGGTTTTACCCTTTTAGCAACGTCCCAAATCTATGTATTCATGTCTAGCATCTGCCATTTTCATCTATCCACACACAAAACGTAACCGGCACACTTTGATGACCCCCGTTTTCGCACCTAGAAACAAATAAGTCATTAAATGAAAACAATATTAATGTCTTCCCTTAAAACAATATTAATTTTAGAGTAATCCTACGTATACAGACTATTTTATAATATTTTTATAAAATATTGATGTGATTAGCCCTTATTAGTTTTCATTTATATCCACCATTAATATCACTTTTTCATTTACTAATAATCACTTATCACATCAGCAGTTTGTAAAAATTTTTGTAAAATAGTTTGTATTTCTAGCATTATTCTTAATTTTGACCACAATAATTATTGCAACTTTTTCCACAATTACTTATTGGATCATGTTAACGAGTATCTTTAGGACAATTGTTAATAAATTATATTAAAAAAATTTTAACATCACTTTCATAAAAAAATATAAAAAAAACTGTTAAAAAAATTAATTGTTTTATCATTTCCCTATAAAATGTTAAATAAAACTAGAAATACAAACTATTTTACAAAAAAAATTTACAAACCGCTAATATGTTGAGTAATTATTGGTAAATGGAAAAAAAGATATTAATGGTGGACTTAAATGAAAACCAATAAGATGTTAGTCATATCAAAATTTTGTAAAAATGTTGTAAAATAGTTTGTAACTATAGCATTATTCTAAAATGTTTTTACAAATAATTCATAAACCAATACTCTTAAGACATCAGTTGACATTTTTCTTACTAGGATCCGTTTGGATACAACTTATTTAGCTGAAAACAGAAAACTGAAAACAATAAAAAAAAATTATTGTTTAGACACAAGAAGTGCAATATCCAAACCACACCAAACAGTGATTGATTACTTGTTACTTTCAGGTAGCCAATTATTTTACAAGTGCCTTATGCGGTATTAGATATTTTGCTTTATTTTTTTTTTTTTTCAAAGCCTTTAAAAATCAAGTCTTGTTAATGGTATTTTTGGATCATTTATTAATATATTATTTTAAAAAAAATTTAATATCACTTTTTGAAAAATATTAAAAAAAAGTGTGAAAATAGTCCATCTCTTTTTTATTTTTACATAAAAAGTTTCTAAAAATATTTATTCATTAGCCATTTGTTTAGTTTTCCCTTAAAAATAAAGGGTAAAAGAAACTATATTTATAGAGAAAATTAGGATTTTTTTTTACCTAACATATTATTTTTAATTCTTAATTCTCTATATATTGTATGTGTTTGAATTCATTTTTTATTTTTATTTTTTCAAGCTTATTTGCTAGTACAACTCTTTAAAAACATCAATTTTTATTAATGTATGTCGAGGGCAGAAAAATCTTCCTTCTACCCAGCAGTAAATATCCCAGCGGTAAAGTGAAACAGAGCAAAATGAACTTCCAGCCGTTAGTCATTTCACAAATTAAGGAAAGTGTCTGCTTCTTCAAAATCATCATCCATTGGTTTTGGAGAAGAGTCCTCTAATACAATAACATGAGGGAAAAACTCTATAGTAACAATTACATCATACTTCAATAGTAAATGAATAAACAAATATCATGGGCTTCATTATAACAAATAATAAGGAACTTAGTGTGAGAGAGAGAGAGAGAGAGAGAGAGATTACAGCTAGCGCAGCAAGATCATTATGATGTCAGGGTATGCTCATGGATATAGTGTATGTAGTGAGTAGTGAGGGCCATTTGTGGGTAGTATAAGTAGTGAGTGAGAGTGAGTATTTAGTGAAGCTGCTGGGACTTTCGGCTGAGATGGATAAGAGCTTATAAGTAGAGGTGTGAGGGGTATTTGTGAGCTAGGGGCTAAAGAACTTAGTTTCTAAATTTGAAACTAAAAACTCAGAGACTCAGGACCTCACTAAGAGTTTAAAGAAGATTAGAGATGGAGATAAAAGAGAAGTTTATGAGAGAGTTCTTCCCTATTGGTGTATCTCTTGGTGTATATTGGGCTCTATTAAAGTATTAATGGAGAATTCTATTTATAGTTAAGTTTGAGGGGGCAATTAACAAACAATCTCTACTAAATCATCCTCAATATTTAGAAAATTCTTGGAGAATCGTTTTTGGGATTTGGTTAAGAGTGGTAAATTCAGCTTTAGAATGTTCTTTGCTGTTTTGAGTAATGGCAGTTGGAGTTCTGACTTAGCATTAAATGCTGATTGTTCTCAGCTGATGGGATCAAAGCATGTATTAGGCTAATGATCTTAGTTTTGCTACTACTAGAATCAAAGCTCCCTAGGGCAGATTGCATTACCCCAAGCTAGGTGTCAATCTTAGAGCCCTTTGTTGGGAACTCTGTTGGAGATCCCTTTGGTGCCCTCCAAATCACATTTCTTTAAGTTTCCTTATTTGAGTTCATGTGCTTGGTCCATGAACCAGAAAGTACACGTTTTTGGCATAATAATGAGCTGTTTTCAAGTTATCCCAGAAGCTTTCATGGGCTGGTTATGGTTGCCCTTAGTCCTCAACCGAATGGGTTGGAGAAGAAAGGGAAGATAGCTAACTGAAACTTTCCAACTTTATGTCATGTCATCTCAGTTTTGTATCACATGAGAAATGATGAAAATCAGCTTGGTAAGAAAGGGTTTAACCCCTGCTGGACACGTGTCCTCTTCTGATCTGATTTTGACGAGTTGGAACTGATGGTAGTGGGTCCCAGCTGTTAGGTTGTGCTGAACTTTTACTTGACAGCTCACGTAAGCTTTAGCTGCTGAGATTTGCATGTGAGCTGGGCTGGCTCAGCTGGGCCTTATAGTTGAGTTTCTTTGGAGTTGATCATCCCTAAAAAATGAATAGTTTTGCCATGAGTGATATACATGGGCTTTTGTAGTTAGTTGATTATGGAAAAAAAAAATAAGCATAGTTCCCATAAATTTTGTAAAAGAAGCATTTTTGAGAGATGAATAATTTATATTTCCCATGAGTTAGGGACTTTAGTATATGAAATTATGTTTTTGCCAAGGAATAGTTTTGGGCTTTGTAAATATGTGCCAAAATAATATTGGGCTTTATGAGTAGTTGCCAAAATAATATTTGGGCTTTAAAAAAATGTGCCAAAATAATATTGGGCTTTATATGTAATTATTTTTGCTAAAATAGTATTTGGGCTTAAATAGGTGCCAAAGTTTTATTGGGCTTTATGAGTAGTTGCCAAAATAATATTTGGGCTTTGTAAATATGTGTCAAAATAGTATTTGGGCTTTTTAAAATTTTGTAAAAATATTGCCATGTAACAACGAGCTTTTAGAGGTGCCGTGTAGCAACGGGTTTTAGAGATACCATGTAGCAACATGTTTTGGAGCTTTAGAGGTGTCGTATAGCAACGGGCTTTAGAGGTGTCGTGTAGCAATGAGCTTTGTAGGAGTTCCGTGTACAAGGGTGTGTGCCGTTCTGTCGGCTCGTTTTTTTTTTCAAATTTGTTACCAAACCAGTAGGGATTGGTTTTCACATAATTAAAACCGATGCATACCAATTAAGGTCGGTTTTTCTACTTATAGCGGTGCAGTCTGGTCGGCTTGGTTTAATCGGTTTGGTCGATTTTAATTTTTATCATTTCTTTGCTCGGTCTGTTAGACACTTACTATTTAGCATTCACCTTATCACCTTTACGGCTTTGCCATTAAAAATAAAAAATACATTTAAAAAAAAAGAGGGATTCTGTTATTCATTGGATCAGTTAGATTGAGTTTATTCTTTTATTTATATGAGGTTTTGAGGTCTGTTATTAATTGGACCAGTTGTATTTTCATGGACCGGTTTGTATTTATATGAGGTTTTGACGTTTGTATTTTCTGGTGGGTCACCGCACTTAAATGGGAATGCTAAGGGTCTAATACCTTATCACCTTTACTATTCTCCTTATCAACAAATTATGATATTGTAAAAATAAAGAACAACGTGTTTTCTCATAAAACAGAGTACAAAGTTTGTAGCACGTAAAATAACAAGAAACACAAACCCAGGACACAAAGATAACAAGAAACACAAACCCATGTAAGGCAAACATTCACAAACCCAACATGTAAAGTTTGTACTACAAACAACCAAAAAAATAACAAGATACCCAAGACACAATGATCAACAAACACAAACCCAGGACAAACAATTTCAACAAGCACAAATAAATCACAGATCTCAAGTCTTAACTACTCTTATGGCTTATCGGTGGTTTGCCGCGGGTTTACGGTGATCGATGACTATGGGCACCTGCTGTTGCTGCAGAGGCCAGCCGAGTCGAGCGGTGCGAGCTCAGACACGAGGCGTCAGTTTGGCGAGAGGTGAGAGCGAGAGAGAGAGAGAGTTAAGTCTTATGAGAGAGAATAAAGTGTATTTATAGTAAGGGAAATCTGAAAACCTAGAACCAAACGAGGCTGTTTCGTGTTTTGTATTTTTTTTTTTAATAATAATACCCAATACGACGATATTTTAGTAAAAAAAAATTAAAATTAAAATCCATACTCAGTAAAACGATGTCGTATCCAAACGTTTGAAAAACCCACCTCTGTTTACATATATCGGTTCAGTTCGGCACCCATCGATGAGGGATTTGCAGCTCCGATCACACCCGCGTCAGATGTCCTTTCGCATTCCAATCGCCGGCATCGACTTTATCGGTTGGTTGCAATGGTGGTGCAGGAAGGTCGGCGCTAGTCAATCTTGTCGGCTCCATTATAGGTTTGCATAGTTCTACCGTGTAGCAACGGGCTTTGTAAGGGGGTTTTGTTAGGCTTTTTGGGTTTTGCTGACAAGGTAAATGAATTTGGGCATGATTTTGTGGCCCAATTTTGGTAGTAATGTGATAAGTATTTTTGTGAAAACTCAAGTTGGATAATATGTGGGATATATTTGTGAGAAGGCTCAAGATAATTCATAGGGTTTATATGGAAAATATTTGTGGGAGCCCAAGTTGGGTAATAATATGGAGAATATTTGGGTAATATGTGAGAAGTATGTAGAAAATATTTATGTGGGCCCAAAATAGTTTATGGGTTTGTATGAGTATTTTTTAGTAAGTACGCTAATAAGATTAGGGTCCGAAAATTTGTACCTCAACAATGTACAACAATAAGTTAGTTAATAAATTATTTTAACTTCTTTTTTTTCTTTTTCTTTTTTTCTAAAAATAAGTTATTTTAACTTTATTATTTTATGTTTCCGTATAATATATACACATTTTCATTTAGCCCATAAGTTCTTTTAACCTTATTTTATGTTTCTCGTATAATCTGTATACGTTTTCAAATGCATAGTTTTATTATGACTACACATTTTGCCACAATTTGATAAAGTAGTAGACTGTGAGCAATTGACATATTGCCAATCACTTTTACATGGAGTCATAATTTTTTTCCCACCAATATCACTTTTGAGCTGTATTAAAAATTGTGACAAAAAAGTTGTGTCATTAGATTTTCACATAAAAAATAAGTGATGGTCCATATAAAATCAATGTTACACTAATCACCACCATCATTTAAGGTATTATGAAGTTTGTCCTGTCTCACCCCCAAAACAAACAAATATTGTCTTGCTCTAAAATTGTTATGATCATAGTCACAGCTGAGTTATATTTATCGACATTTTACTTCTGTGGTTGGATAATAACAAAGATTGATGCCTTTTTTTCCGTGACCCCATTTATCATTTATGAAACCATGACATTTTTATTGTTAATGGATGTTTTGTTGGAATCCTAATAGCTTGTTTGGATGGGTGAGGAGTAGAGTAGAGGGAGGGAGAGCAAGTTAAATTACCTTGTGTTAGTTTACCTTGTTTGGATGTTTTTTAAGGGAGGAGAGAGAGAGAGATTTGGAGGGGTTTGGATGGGTTTTAACTACTTCTAATCCTTCATTTTTAATTTCCCCAAATTGGAGAGATTTGGAGGAAGAGTACAGCATAGAAATACTTAACCAAATGAATTACCAAATTTACTCTTACCATATTAACAAATTTACAAACTATGAAAATACTAATTATTCCTCTCCCCCTTACTTAATTTTAAAAATATCCAAACAAGATGGAGGATAACTAGGGATGGCAATTTTGTCCCGCCCGGCTTTGACCCGCCCCGCCCCGCCCCGCACGGGTTTTCCTCGCCCCGCAAAGGTGGTGGGGCAGGAATGGGGCAATATTTTGTCCCTGCACCCCGGGGCAGGGCCAGGATGGGTTTAGTATTTTTATCCCCGCCCCGCACCACCACGCCCCGCATTAATAAGGATTATAATTGTAAATTTAGTAAACCCTAAATCACTAATATTTAAAGTGAATCACAAAAGTACAAGACATGAGATAAAATATTTTTTATTCTAAAACCCTAATGCTATTGCCGCCCTCTGACCCATCCCTTTGCTCTATAGTCTATACTTGTTTTTCAAGTTTCAAGCCAAACTCCACTCTAAGTCCAAGATATTTCTTTTTATGTTCATCTCATTCACTATCTTCTTTTTGTTTTAGTGTTTCTTAAATCAGTTTTTTTTTTTTTTCAATTTAAATTTTGGTTCTTTTTTTTTTATATATCTAAAATTGGTATTTTTGTTTATAGCTATTGAAGTTTGAAGAAATACAATTGGAAGGAAAAAAGGCTAGTCACGTAGTGCTTCTAGTAGGCAGTAGGTTTGTTTCTTATCATATTAGTAAGCTATCCTGATCGCTATTATAGTAAGGAAAAAAGCAAAGGCAATCGTAAAAAGTACTGAATCTATAAAAAAGAAAGTGGTGTCACTACATTGGGAAAAAGCGAAACTTATTCTTAAAGAACTAGTCAATTTTTATTTGTTATAAGACAATTTTTATTTTGTTAAAAAACTAGTCAATTATCCTTGATGATTTTGTTCATGCAAAGACAATGTTTATTTTGTTATAAGAAATTTTGAATTATGTTGTTACGTATTAGACTATTTAAATACTTGGTTTATTTAAATGCTTGGATTTTAAAACATTTTGTTTTATTGTGATTTATATTATTGTAGCAAAAAAATTATTTATATATATAAAATTGTATTAGGGGTGGGGCAGGGCGGGTCCTCGTGGGGCCCCAAGGGGCGGGGATGGGGCAAGGTAGTTTGCCCCGCACCCAGGGGTGAGGCTGGGCAGGGACGGGGAAGGGCAATAATTATGCGGGGCGGGGACGAAGATCCCATCCTCCGGCCCCGCCCCGCCCCATTGCCATCCCTAAGGATAACCATTCCTCTCTATTCTCCTCCCTACTACTCTCCTCCCATCTACTCTTCTTTCCCTCCAAACTTCCAAATATAGCATAAATTTAAACCAACAAAGTCGTGTGATTTATGTACTTTCATTTACATGATCCTCCCCCCTAAACAAGAAAAAAAAAATACTTTCATTTAAATAAAAAATATTAGAAAAAATTCTATTTTTAATCTAGATAAAGTGACACATTAAACAAATATATGTAAAAATGGGTGAGGGGGGGGGGGGGGGAGCCAAATCAAACAAACACTAAATATTATAAGTGAAATAATAAAGGCGTAAATGCACTTTTAATCCCTACAGTTTACATCTTTTCTATTTTGGTCCCTACATTTTCATTTCACTACTTTTAGTCCCTAAATCAATTAACGCATTTCATTTTGGTCCCTACCGTTACTCACTTAACAGAAATTGCCTATGTGGCAAACGGAATACACAGTCAGCACTCATAATGCTTACATGGCTATTAAAATAATAATAATAATAATAAATTTTAATTTTGTATTTAAATAATGCCACATCAACATTTTAATATTTAAAAAAGCCACATCATTAAAAAAATTAATTTATTAATTTTAACTAAGTAAAAAAATTTAAAAACAGATTATTTAAAAAGAAATTAAATTAAAACTCTTATCTAAACATGAACAAAACATCTCGATCTTCTCATCAAGAAAAAAAATTCCAAATCTTTCTCTCTCGATTTCTCAAAAAAACACAGATAAAATTTGAAATATGAATTTTGAAAAGAAAAATTTTAATATCAAGATCACAATTTCTTTACTTTTCTACGAACCAAACACATCAACAATGTTTACGAAGAAATCTGTAACAATTTGTAAGCAACCAAAGTACCATACACATCTCCAGAAGTAATTTGCCTGCCCTCTACACAGAATAAATCACATTTTCAAGCCAAATCTCTCGGTTTCTCAAAAAAATCACAACAAGAACACTGCTTCAACCATACCAACAAGAACACCAAAACAAACACACTCCAATAACAAACCCACCCTTCAACCCACCACCGGACCCAACAGTCCGCTGCTTCACAACCACCGATCGAACCCAACAGACCAAGGCAAAACCACCGATCTGAATTTTGTTTAGCTAGATCAAACGCACTAAGGGAGCATCGATTTGAGCTAGAGAGAAAGAAAAGCACCGTATTGAGCCAAAGAGAGAGACCCATTGGTTTGAGAGAGGAGCTTGAGGCATATGGGTTTGGGTTTGAACAAAATCAAGAGATAAAGAGAGTTCAAGAAGGCTAAGCACCAAGATAGAGGGAGAAAGAAGAAAAGGAAATAATGGAGGCAGAGAAACTAAAGAGATCAATCTAAGGAAGAAAAAGAAAAAGAAACAAATACAAACAAAATCACACACAAATCTAAATTCCATTATTTTTTTTTTTTTGGTTTTTAATTATGTTTTTTTTTATTTATAATTTTGTAATTTTTAAAATTGATAAAATTATTTTTTTAAGTTAGAGGTTGACGTGGATTCTGATGTAAGATTTTTTAATATTATTTTAATAGATATGTCAGCATTTATTGTGCCAACAATGTATTCTATTTGCCACATAGGATGTTTCTGTTATGTAAGTGACAATAAGGACCAAAATGGAACGCGTTTTTTACTTTAGAGACTAAAAATAGTAAAATAGAAATGACCTCAAAATGTAGGGACTAAAAGTGCATTTACGCCAATAATAAAATGTTGACAAAAATACAATATGCAGCTAATAAATTTGGTGAATTATCATTTTAGCCTACTAAATTAATTTTTTTTTCCATTTTAGTTCCTTAACTTTGACAATGCTATCATCTTTTCTTTTCTTTTCTTTTTTAATAGGACTAATGCTATCATCTTAGTCATTTTATCCCGTCCATTGTTGTATGAAAAGCACCATTAACTCTCTTAAAATGATGTAATTTTTAGAATTATTTTCTAATATTACAAATGAAGTCGTTTTAAGAGAGTTAACGTCTTTTAAATGGCCATAGACAAAATGACTTAAAATGATAGCATTGTCAAAGTTTTTTTTTTTTTTTTTTTTTTTTTTTTTTTTGAGCAGATAGCATTGCCCAAGTTAACTTACAAAATTTAAAGTTGCAAACCACTGATATTCCTATACTTAAGCCGAAATTCAAACTTCCTTTACAAAAGACAATAAATATTTGTATTTTTTCTTATTCATTCCTATTTCTTGATTTTTCTCTTATTTAAGGTCATTTTAAACGATAATTGATGGAGAATTATTTCTTTGAATCTTACTATTGTGGTAAATGGCATGTAATTGTTGGCATTGGTACGTTGTTTGATTAGTAGGTTTCGGGTTGAATGGGGTTGATTTGGTTTTCCTTTGGGTTGATATGGCTGGGAGGAAGGAGGTGTCAATCTTGTTGCATAGTGAAAGGCCGGAGGCATCGATCTTGTTGCTCAGTGCGAGGCATTGATCTTGATGAGTGGGTTTTGATCAATTTTTTATTCTTTGTTTGATTATTGGGTTTTGGGATTTCATATGGCTGGGTTGAATAAGTTTCTGGATTTCATATGGCTGGGTTGATGATGGTGGTTGCTTGATGATGGTGGCTGATGATGGTGACTGTATGGGCTGTGTTGGGTCTGTGAGAGAGATGATAGTGTTAAAGAAATGAATATTTTATTAAATAAATATGTAGAATAGATAAACTGATGTGGATGTTTTGTAAAAGTGGGTGTGTAAAATAGAAAAAGTAGGTTTTTTCTTGCAAAATAGATAGAAATTTTGCACTAACTGATGTAGAATAGAAAAAGTAGATATCGTATTGTTGTGTCAAGTAGGCGACATTTTACCTGGCCAAGTAGATTATTATTTTTTTGACTAAGTTAATTGGGTGATATGACCTACTCAGCTGAAAATATCCGTATCAAAGGCCAACAGTCAAGTGGATAATGTGACACAATCACGCAATAATATGCTTTCTTGAATAATCCAATAGATTATCTTTGTCTCTAAACATCATAAGTAATCGAACTCTATATTATCTTAGTCCCTAAACATCATAAACAATGAATATAAGGCGCTTATCAAAAAACAATGAATATAAGGGTTTAGGCTTTTTAAGCACTCTCAAGCTTCACTGGTTAGAGCAATTGCATCAGTTCGTGCAAAAATTCCGTCTATTTTACACAAAAAAACCTACTTTTTCTATTTTACACTATCACTTTTACAAAACACCCACATCAGTTTATCTATTATACACACATTTTTATTAAAATAATATTTTCCTTCACTTTTTTTATTATTTTCCACCTAACCCCCACCTAACCCTTCTGTAACCCTTCTTTTTACTCATACACGGACACACTTACTTCATCTTTGTCTCCGCCTCTCAGTCTTCTCCTTCTTCTTCTCTTTTTTTTTTCTTTTTTTTTTTGAGAACCAAGCTCCACATCTTCTTCACCGGCCAGCCGATCCATGAACCAAGCTCCACAACTTCTTCACCAGCCGCCCGATCCACGAACCAAGCTCCACAACTTCTTCACCGACCGGCCGATCCACGAACCAAGCTCCACATCTTCACCGGCCGGCCGATCCATGAACCAAGCTCCACATCTTCTTCACCGGTTGGCCGATCCACGAACCAAGCTCCACAACTTCTTCACCGGCCGGCCAATCCACGAACCAAGCCCCATAATTTCGTCACCAGCCGATCCAACCTCCCGGGTATTTTTCTCGACCCAGATCACTTCTTCGCCGGCCGATCCAACCTCCCGGGTCTTTGTCTGTGTGGGTTTGTTTGTGTGTGGGTGTGTTTCTGTGTTAATTTGTCTGTGTGGATGTGTTTGTGTGTGGGTGTGTTTGTGTTCATCTGAGGTGAAAGAAGATGAGGAGGTCGTTGTGAACGAAAAAGAGAGAGAAAAAATGGTGCGAACGAAAAAACTATTAAAATAAGGAATACAAGCGCTACAGTAACAGTGCATATATGCACGGTTACTGTAGCAATTGTGCATTTTTGCACAATTTTGCACGATCTGATGTGGGCGTTTTTTGAGCCAAAAATTGTAAAAACACTACCTTTTTCTATTTTGCAAGACTTTACATGATCTGATGTAATTGCTCTTACAAACGCTATAATTACATTAGTTCTATTTGGTGATACATTTTCAGCAAAATGGAATATTATATAACTTATATAATTTAGCCATTTGAATTTTCTCTTCCGTATGAAACTCCTCACTCTTAGAAGCACAAAAAAGATTAAATTGTAAATTATAGCCTCTTATTTTTAATTCAGTCCTTTAAGGGGTATTTTTTATTCATTTAAGTTTTAACATTAATGTCATTTCGTTTAATTCTGCCTAATCTCATTGTCACTTTTAGTCTTTCCAGAATGACATTTTGGTGGGTTTAACAGTGCGGATTACACATAATTACTACGTTAAAAATTAATAGAAGTCACAGAACTAAAATGTAAAGACTAAACATAAATAACTGAATTAAAAACAAGTCAAGATTAGATAATATAATTTGTAATTTAGCCAAAAAAGAAAAGAAAAGAAAATTTAATATACTCGGTGTGGTGGGCCTATTTTGTGATTTTGGGCTGAACTGCCTTCTACCGTACTAGGCCCAAGTGTTCTGGGTAAGAGAGTCGGGATTGGTCCAACTGCAACTCACTTTGATTCGGCTTGTGCACAAACTATGCCCCGTTCGCTAAAACTTTAGTCTTGTGCTCATGGCAGACGAAGTTACCACAGAAAAGTTACGGCAGATGGGTATATCGAAACAATGATAGGCAGGCTATGCTACTGTTAAGCAAATTAAGTAAGCAATCAAGGTGAAAGGAAAGAACACGTTATAAGTGCAAATAGCAAACACGGGATAAGAAATGATAATATTAATTGAAAAATCTAAGAAAAAGATGATTAGTTTGCCACATTCAATTTTGTCATAGGACTAAGACCAAGGAGGGAACCATTTCCATAATGTGGGTAACCTCGAAGAATCCTGTTGCAGAAATTACTTACTTTGAGGGAACAGACCTGAGTGGCTTGCACCCAGACGAATTCTTTATTTTCAATAGAGAGCAGGCTTTAGGAGGGAGAGAAGGAAAAGCCTATTTGTGCATGTCTGCCATTTTAATCTCTTTCGCTCTATTCTTCCCTCTCTATTTCTTTTCCTCTCTTTTTCTATTTTAATGGCTTCCCTTCGTTTCCTCTCTTTCTGTTTACTTGTGTGGTGTGATTGTGACTACTTTTGTGGTGATTGCTACTGTTCTGTTCTTCTCATTCTTTTATTGTGCACGGTAAAGACCCTTTATATACTGCCTGCCGCGGTTGCTTTTTTACCATTTTAGCCTTTAACAACTTTTGTCTGGTCTGTCCTTGCCGACCACTACTGGTTTGTCAGCTACTCAGCCACCACCACTTACCTGTATTGGTTGTGCCACTCCTTATTACCAGACAAAGAAAGCTATTTTGTTTATTTGCTTACCGTGGCATTCTAATCTGCCACAGTATGGGTGCTCTCTCTTCCTATCCTTTATGACATGCACTTAATGGTTCTAGCTCATCCTCCCTCTTTTGGGTGATATGTCATCCCAGCAGGACATTTCTCCCAAAAGAGCTTGAGCAGGAACCCCAAAATAGACTAAACCTTCTTCCCACCGCCAGACCATACCCTCTCTTACCTTTGACCCATGGCCCACCACTCTTGCATTGGCTGGGTACAGGTTGGTAATGCCTGGGTCTTGCGCATGCTCCACTCCTATGTACGTCTAAAACTTGTTTGTTGCTCATGCTCTTGCTGTTGTCTGAAAGTTCGTCTGTTCATTTTGTTACTCATCCTTGGCCCCTTATGGCGTGAACTGCTCTCTGATTTCTCATTCCTCACAACTTACCTCTTTCAAGGACTGGGCTTCACTTGACTGTGGGTTTTCCTTTCTTGAGCTCGTTCTTTCCCCTTTTCGTAGCCTTGCTGCCGTTTTTTTACCACACCATTTTGCTACTCTTGCCACGGTGCTATCTGACCCGTGCCTACTGGGCCTCTTTGGGCTTGCTGCTCATTCTTCTTTTAATGACTCCGTATGGTAATTCATGCTACCTTGGGCTCTCTCGATTCGTGGCATTGCTTGTGGGTTCTTTTGTCCCATTTCTTTCTACTTGGGCACCTTACTAACTCTTTTGGGCTTCCTTGGCCTAACTACTTCATCCTTCATCCTTAGGGTTTATGGGCTTGCCATGACCCCTTACTTTCTTACTTCATTACTTAGGGCCTACTGTGGCCCATTCTTGCTTTTCTTCATCACATAATGCCCATGAGTTTACTACTTCCTTCTCTGGGCTCTTCTGGCCCATTCACTTTCCTCAAGATCCATTTATTTATTTCACGGGTCCTTAATCTATTATTCCTACCACTCGAGTTTAATGGTTCTTTTTCTTTATCAATCCACTGACTCTCTTCTTGTCCACATTATTAGGCTTCTTCTTGCTGCTGGGCTTTCAAAAATGAACATCAACACTCAACTACCTATAAATGATTAACTTAATTTGAAGGGAAATATCCCAATTTCCTTAGATATTTAAAGAAATGTTATAAAGACATAAATTGCGTATTTTTAAAATTAGCACTTTACACTGCTCAAGATATTATTTTCATTTTATTTTTCTTGAATTTCATTTAAACACTACATAAAGTTATTTTGGATGAGATTTTATTTTCAAAAATATGCATTTCAACTCAATTTATAATAGCATGTAATTTCCTCTTATGTAAATATATGCTTAGAATTCTTCAAAGGGCCTAATGATGTAGGACATAATCTACAATTTAATTTTTGTAATTTATTAATTTTGATATTTTTATGTAATTATTGTTATTTTAGATTTAGGGTATTTTTTTAGATTTAGGGTATTTATTTCCTTATTTTTGGTACTTTTAATATTGTTTAGTCAAATTAGAATTTATACACTTTCCTAGCCACCCTAGGGTTTCCTAGCTGCCTTAGGTTTTCTAACCATTCTAGGTTTTCTTTTTACTATTTAAACATATTGTATCCTCCAAAGACAATTCAGTTTTTTCAGATTAATAAAATACAAACTTTGTCTATTGTATTTCTCTAGTGGATTCCAAACCTATCACCTTGTAGATTCAAGGAACCCCTCGTAGATTCGAGATTTACTACCAAAAACTAGCAGTTTAGTTTCTGTTCTACCAAAGAGAGCATCACGTATGCTTTCTTTAAGCTTTGGCAACATCAGTTGGTATCAGAACTTTGACTTACCCTGATCTGATGGCTAACCTGCAAGATTGTAACCACAATGGCAACGAATAACTTAGCAAGTATTATGTGACGCACAATAAGCACTCACAAATATCTAAGCTAGGATGGCGTTGTTGAAGCATGGAAACAATAGGAAAAACTGCATCGGAGACGTAACTCACAGGCAACTTATTGGTAAGCAAATTTCATATAGGTCTTACAAAAGAATTGCATGTTTTAATGGTTATTTTTATAAATAAGTTTTTCTTGATTGGTTACATGATCTAGAGGATTTATTTGACTTTGAGAATATTCACGATGAGAGAAAATTTAGACTTGCTTTGTATCAACTTAGTGAGTATGCCTTACGTTGGTGGGAACGAGTACAATCTGATAGAATTTGACAAGGTAAAGACAAAATTCGTTCATGACTAATGATGAAAAAGATGTTTGCTAACAAATATTATCTTTTGGATTGTGATGAACTTTTGTCGTATACGAAACAAGATTATTATTGGCCAAGAAGTTTATACTTGAATTATTTTGCAGAACCATATATTCCACCATTAAGGGAGGAATTGCATGTTGAAAAAAATACTTTTCTTGAAGAATACATGAAGAAGTCAAATAAAAAAATATAGAGATTTCTAGGGAAATTAATGAAGGCCTTGTTATAGAAGAAGAACCCGAAATCAAGATTATGGAGGAGATTAATAAAGATCCTAGTATACATAGATATTGAAGTTGAGATGGTAGAGATCATAAATGAAGAAATTACAGAGGAAGTTGTCAATGATCTCGATGCAGTCAAGTTAGATGATTACAAGGTTTAAGCTCCTATTATTTTGGTGGGAGACCTCGAACCAACATTTATTGATTTTATTGGGGTGGAAAGATTTGATGCGATTGTCAACTCTTATTTGGTGAATATCGTCAATTGCATGAAGACCAAAGAAAAAAAAAAGTTTCAGTTGATTTGTTTGACATAGAGGATTTCAAATCTCGACTATCAACTCGAGGACGAGTATTTTTTTTTTTTTCAAGTGGAGGGGTTTGATGTAGGACACAATCTACAACTTAATTTTTTTTTTAATTTTTTAATTTTGTTATTTTTTATGTAATTATAGTTATTTTAGGTTTAGGGTATTTATTTCTTTATTTTTAGGTGCTTTTAATGTTGTTTAGTTAGATTAGGATTTTATATGCTTTCCTAGCTGCCCTAGGGTTTTCTAGCTGCCATAGGTTTTCTAGCCATCTGAGGTTTTTTATTTTTATTTTTTTATGCTATTTAAATAAATTGTAGCTTCCAAAGGCAATTTAGTTTTTCCAAATTAATAAAATACAGATTTTCCTATTATTTTCTCTAATGGATTCCAAACCTATCACCTTGTGGATTCAATGTTTACTACAAGAAACTAACAGTTTAGTTTCTATTCCATTAAAAAGAACAACATGTGCGTTTTTTTTAAGCTTCTGCGACATCATCTAAGATACTGAGTTACAAAGATAACTTGGGATACCTATTTGTAATAAATATATATATATATATATATATATATCGATTTCGTAGTTTTGACTTTTATTAGTTCATTGTAGTATAGTTTTTGAATTTGGAGCATAATGAAAACAAAAAATATTATAATGAAATTGATGTTTAACTTGTCAATAACAATAGAGCTTCAAGTTTAGGCTCGTAATCCATGAGATTAGAGTAATGAGCAAAATATGCAAAATTCATTGAATATGATTTTGGAGTTTGAGATATACTTTTATTTCTAAATTTTTAGGAAATATAATGTAATAAGATTTCATTTAGCGAAAACTTAGCTACTATTTTATAACAACTTTTTATTTTATATTTTCTAGCGTTTTATTTGGAAGAAATTTTCTAGTGTTGTTACTTGTGAAACCTTGAGTTTGAAAACTTGTGAAACCTTGAGTTTGAATTATATCAGGTGGCTTGATTTTTAAACTTAATTGTAATTACTAATTTAGGCATGTCTTTTGTTGATGCCCACTTTTGAAAAAATGGCCCAATGGCAGAAGAAGACCAATAATATGAAAAATATGGAGAAAGAAAACAGTAAAATAATGATCATTGGGCCATATGGCAGGAATAATGATCAATAGGCCTACCAAAATAATAATAAATGGCCAGAGAGAAAGCAAATGAGCCGAGGAAGCCCAAGGAATGAAGTAGCAAGCCCATGAGAATTGTAAGAGATGGAAAGAAAGGAAAAAATGGGTCAGGAAAGCCCAAAGAAAGGAATTAGTAAATTCATGGGGGTGGCTCAAAGGCTAATAAGCCTGAAAGGTAAGAATGTGGTAATTGGGTCAGGAAAGTCCAAAAGAAGGAATAATATAAGAAATTGACATGGCAGACACTTCAGCTTGTAAGCCCAAAGGTAACAATAAGATAAAAGGATAAATAATATCATAGCAGGAGCAGTGTAGTGGCATGGCAGGAGCACTAGCTAGCCCACAGACATAGGATAAAAGGACACTAGATAAAAGGGGATATGGGCCAAGTAAAAGGAGAAAGCTCATACCTAGGCAATGCCCAGCCCGAAGAAGAGATGGGATGTAGAGAATGAAAGCCTAAAGGCTCATGTATCATTCACGCCGCAAGAGTTAAACGAATACTAAAGCGTGTAGCAGAATCAAACAAACTTGGAGGCAATGACAAACGCGTGAGAACCAAAAAAGCAATGAACTTAGATGGAAGTGGAGCATGCACACAAGGCTCAAGCACCACCTACCTGTACCGAGCCAATACAGGGGAGGTGGAGGTGGAGGTGGGCCATGGGTCGGAGGTATGAAAAGGTGTGGTCTGGCGGTGGGGAGATATGGGAGCCTATTTTGAGGTTCCCGCTCAAGCTCTTTTGAGAGAAATGTCTTGTTGGGATGACATTTCATCCAAAAGAGGTAAATATGAGCTGAAATCACTAGATGCATGCTATAGAGGTTGGTAAGGGAAATGTTTAATCCTCATCCAGATAGGAGTGTCAAGGGGGGTAAGAGACAAAACAAAACCATTTTTATCTAGGGATGAGGCGTGGCACAGCCAACACAATGTAGTGTTGGTGGCTGGGCCAACAGACCAATGGGCAGTCCTAGAAGGATACCCACAAAAGGCCAAAAGCAGTTAAGGGTTAAAAATGATAAATTCTGTCATGGCAGACATTATAAAAAGCCATAGATGTGCACAATGAAAGGAGAGAGGAGTAAATAGCAAAAACAGAAAAAACTGAGAGATAAAAAGAAAAGAAAAGAATTCAAAGCAAATAAAGAAAGAAAGAAAGAATACTGAAAACCAAAGTAATGGAAAAATATGAGTGATATGAGCAAAATCATGCATCAATAGACTACTCACTTCTCTCCCTCTTAATAGCCCACTCTCTAATGAACCAAGAATCCAAGATTAAACCATCTAGGTCATTTTTTCAAAGTGTGTAACTTCCACGGCAGGAATTCCCTCTGAGGTTACCCACATTGGAGGTTGGTTCCCTTTTGGACTCAAATCGGCTAAAGAGCCAAGCCCATTCTTTTAGCAGACGAATTTTCTTTTCTTTTGTTTTGGTTGATCAATGACTAACTTGGCATCTTACTATTAATTTTTCTTTGTCGTGACCTTGTCACTCGCAATCATATTGTGATATCTTCCTTCGCGGAGTTATTAACGTATTATTGTTATTAGCATAAAATGTTTTAGTTATCCTGCTGCATTATGTTTCCTGCTATAACATTTGCAACAGACTTTCCTACCATGAGTACGTGATATGTTTAATGTTCCTGCCAGGACGCATCAGCACAAGAAGGGCCCGATTTGCACACAAGCTGGCCTAAGGTGTGTTTCAATTACACTAGTCCCGACTTTTCTACCCCAGAATCACAGGCCATGGTACAACAAGAGCAATCCGGCCCAAATCACAAAAAAGGCCCTCTACACATTTTTTGATTTGTTGTTTTTTATTTTCATATTTATTTTATGACTTCTAAAACTTATTTTTATATTTATTTAATTTGTGACCCATTGGTTGAACCAATCACTCAATGACTCAACTCTTATACTAGGTTAAAGTCTAATTCAAGTTTAATTTTGAATTTTTGTTAGCTAGCCTCACAATAATAATATATAGCAAAACTTAGGTATAGTACTTAGGTGTTGTTCCTTAGATTTCTCTCTTAAGATTTTGTTATGTGGATTTTTTCTCATTGTATAGAAGTGTTTATTTTAGTTAAGTAGCCACATGGCTGAATCTTAAAAGGGGAACGTAAGGAACAGCATTTAAGGTACTGTATCTAAATTTTGTCTAATAATATATTATGCTCCATAGTTTTTTGGTGTTACATGTCATTGTTTTAATATAAATTCATCAAATTTAAATTAAAATTTTATAGAAAAGGTCTAGTACCACAACAAGCAGTACAACTTTTCCCACAATTTATACGAGTTGTGAATAGTAGATAAAAAGTGGTGGGCTCATGTAAATCCACAACTCTACTATTCCTAACTTGTAATGCGGGCGAGTTGTGGCCTAAATTGTACACTTCTAATGACACTAGACTTTATGAAATTTTATATTATTTAAATGGTAAAATAAATAGTTTCATATCAAAACACAATATTTTTCTTAATTTAGTTGAATTTTATTCTATATTTAAACTCTCAATAAATCTTGCCATATTATATTTTCTTAAAATGTTAGTATCAAATCATTTCATATATAAACGAAATTATAATGATTCTCCAAAAATAAAAATTACAATAAATGGCTATTAAAATGACCATACTTATCAAATTTCAAAATTAGCCACGAGACTTGGTAAATTTTGCATTGTGAAAGATAAAAACACTAATAGCTTGTTTGGATGTAAGGGGAGTTGAGTAGAGTAAGAGAGAGTCAATTAAATTACCCTACTTAGATGTTTTTTAAGGGAGGAGGGGGAGGTGTTTTGAGAGGTTTGGAGGAGTTCTAACTATTTCTAATCCTTCAGTTTTAATTTTCCCAAATTGGAGAGATTTGGAGAGAGTGTAGAACATAAAAATGCTTGGCCAAATGAATTACCAAATTTACCCTTACCATATTAACAAAATTACAAACTATGAAAAAACTAATTATTCCCTTCTCCCTTACTTAATTTTAAAAACGTCTAAACAAGGTGGAGGATAACCATTACTCTCTACTCTTCTCCCTACTACTCTCACCTCCTCTATTCCCCTTTACTCTCATTCCCTCCAAACTTCCAAACATAGCATAAAAGTAGACAGTCATCGGAAATTCTGGGCATCTTCCTCTCTTTCATTGAATGATTCGGTGCACTTGATATATCTATATATATAAAAGCGCGAATGCGTAAAATCACTGTTTTGGTTTCGTGAGGCATTTTGTCTTTTTTTTTTTTTTTTTTTCCTGCAAAATCATTGTTTTCGTTTCGTGAGGCATTTTATCTTTTTTTTTTTTTTTTTTTTTTTAAATAAGATTTGAATAGGAACTACACTACCAAGTGACTATGTAGGTACAGTAGCTTCAGTTTTTTTTTTCTTTTTTTTTGTCTTCTGTATGTACTTTTTTTTTCTTATATATATATATATTGTTATATGGATACAACAAATTTCACAATATTTTCACAATTATTGAAGTGTCAATTTTTTATAAGTCAAAATAAAATAATAAAATATGAATCTGTGACCAACTACAACTGAAAATAAATATTTTTTAATATATAAAAAGCGGCAATGCCGCTACAGTATTTTGGCACTGTGCACTCAGTGTGTTTGCACTGTGCTGCATTGTAGCGGCAACAGTGTTTCGTTTTGTGAGTCTTTTTTTTTTAGTAATCTGTTTGTGTTTTTTTTTTAAAAATATTAATGTAAGCTTACATTTATATTGTTATATTGACACAACAAATTTCATAATATTTTCACAATTATGGTTTAGTTAGTCACATTTTTTCTGAGAGGTGCTACGTCCACAATATTTTTACAACAAATCATAGGTGGTTAGTTGTTATTGGTTCAAATTTGAACCTAATGCTAAGATTACTTTTTTCCCCCCAACAATAACAACCAGTAACAACCTGCCACTTAAGATTTGTTGTAAAAATGTTGTGGACATATTATTTTTTTTCCTTGTAATCGGTTTGTGTTTTTTTTTTTTTTTTTTTTTTTTAAAAAGTGGCAATACCGTTACAGTGCTTCGGTATTGTGTACTCAGTGTGTTTGCACTGTAGAGGCAACAATGTTTCGTTTCGTGAGTCCTTTTTTTTTTTTTTTTTTTTTTTTTTTTTTTCTTTCAGTAACATGTTTGTGTTTTTTGTTTTTTAAATATTGATGTAAGCTGACATTTATATTGTTATACTGACACAACAAATTTTACAATATTTTCACAATTATGGTTTAGTTAGTCACATTTTTTTAGAGCTGCTACGTCCACAATATTTTTTCAACATTTTCACAACAAATCATAAGTGGTTAGTTGTTATTGGTTCAAATTTGAACCTAACACTAAAACTACTTTTTTGCCCCAACAATAACAACCAGTAACAACCTGCCACTTAAGATTTGTTGTAAAAATGTTGTGGACATATTATTTCTTTTTTTCCCCCCTGTAATCGGTTTGTGTTTTTTTTTTTCTATTAACTATATAAAAAGCGGCTATGCTGCTACAGTGCTTTGGTACTGTTCATTCAGTGCTTTTGCACTGTTCATCTACAGTGCTGTTTTTGTGAGGCACTTTTTTTTTTTTTTTTTTTTTTTTTTTTTTTTTTTTCCAGTAATCGGTTTGTGTTTTTTCTTTCTTTTAAATATTGATGTAAGCTGACATTTATATTGTTATACTGACACAATAAATTTCACAATATTTTCACAATTATTGACGTGTCAATTTCTTATAAGTCCAAATAAAATAATAAAATATGAGACTGTAGCCAATTACAACAGAAAATAAATGTTTTGATAATACCGCTATAGTGCTTTCGCACTATACGTCCAGTGTTTTGGCACTGTTCATCTACAGTGCCATTTTCCTGAGTTACCTTTTTTTTTTTTTTTTTTTTTTTTTTTTTTTTTTCCAGTAATCGGTTTGTGTTTTTTTTTTTTTCTTTTAAATATTGATATAAGCTGACATTTATATTGTTATACTGACACAATAAATTTCAAAATATTTTTACAATTATGGTTTAGTTAGTCACTTTTTTTTTTCAGTAATTGGTTTGTATTTTTTTTTCTTTTAAATATTGATGTAAGCTGACATTTATATTGTTATACTGACACAACAAATTTCACAATATTTTCACAATTATTGACATGTTAATTTCTTACCAGTCGAAATAAAATAATAAAATATGAGACTGTAGCCAACCACAACTGAAAATAAATGTTTTAAAAATATATTACAACACTTATTATTATCACAATATTTTTACAATTATTGAGATCTCAGTTTCTTATAGATCAAAAAAAAAAAAAAATCCTAAGTCCACAACATTTTAACATTAATTTCTACGGTGCCTAAAGTTTTTTTTTTTTTTCCCCAGTAATCGGTTTATTTTTTTTCTTTTAAATATTTATATAAGTTGGCATATATATTATTATACTGATACAACAAATTTCACAATTTTTCACAATTATTGAGGTATCAATTTCTTACAAGTTGAAATAAAATAAAATAAAATATGAAACTGTGACTAACCACAATTGAAAATAAATGTTTTGAGAAAATGTTACAACACTTATTATTATCACAATATATTCACAATGGTTGAGATCTCAGTTTTTTATATATCAAATAAAAAAATGCTAAGTCCACAACATTTTAACATTAATTTCATAACAAATCATAGGTCCGCTATTATTGATGGATAACACTAGAGTTACGATGCTTTTGGTTTATTCAAATGGCACTGTAGCTACAGTGCCTAAAGATTTTTTTTTTCCCAGTAATCGGTTTGTGTTTTTTTTTTTCTTTGAAATGTTTATGTAAACTGGAATATATATTGTTATATTGACACAACAAATTTCACAATATTTTCACAATTATTGACGTGTCAATTTCTTACAAGTTAAAATAAAATAATAAAATATGAGACTGACTAACCACAACTAAAATAAATGTTTTGAGAAAATGTTACAACACTTATTATTATCACAATATTTTCACAATTGTTGAGATCTCAGTTTCTTATAGACCAAATAAAAGAATGCTAAGTCTACAACATTTTAACATTAATTTCTACAGTACTTAAATTTTTTTTTTTTCCTTATAATCGGTTTGTGTTTTTTTTTTTTTTTCTTTTAAATATCTATGTAAGCTGAAATATATATTGTTATACCAACACAACAAATTTCACAATATTTTTACAAATATTAAAGTATCAATTTCTTACAACTTGAAATAAAATAATAAAATATGAGACTGTGACCAACCACAACTGAAAATAATTGTTTTGAGAATAACAATAACACTGTTATCAGTTTAAAACCAATAATAATTTGTCATTTAAAATTTGTTCTAAAAATGTTATGAACGTAGCATTTCTCTCAAATAAAATAAAAAAAATATCTATTCAGATTCTAAAAGTGAAGATATTATGAAAATATTGTGATATTTTGTTGTATTCTTAGACTTCTTTTTTAATATAGTTAAATTAGGTGAGCCAAAATTCATGGTTTCACATACAAAATCTATATTAATTTTCTCACTACTGGGACAGCACGTGCCTTGCGCGTGCAGCGAACACTAGTTGTTATAAAAATGTCAATGTTCAGTCCCAAAATAAACTTGATATTTCCCATTAAAAAAAGAAAAAAAAAACTTGATCTACCATATCATCAACGGTGAAACTGTTGTCACAAGTCACAACAACAACATCAAAAGTAGCATTGGAGTGGCATCAGAAATGCAATAGTCTGGGAGGGGAGGTAACTGAAGGTGGATTTGGAATTGCGTCGTTTGGCCCAAGATTATTAATAGGTGGGCGTTGTTTGTGGTGATCAGTAACTGATTGGTAAGCCATTGCCAGTGCTAAAGCCTGCAGCATAGGTAAAAAAAGATCAATCAGATTGGTTCTAGGTCATAGTACATAACATATGGAAACCACCAGCTAATACTTTGACCAAACTTTAATACTTCTAGGAATTACTAGATGGCGTGAGACGTCACTAAATTCATCTGGTATCAACAATCTAATTGAACAATCCATTAATTAAGCGGGGCAGGAATGGTTCAAAAACCTCATGCAGCAAAGCATAGGTGAGGCCCTCCAGAATTATCAGATTTGGAACTTAATAGATTGATTACTTGCCATCTGAATCAATTAATAAAGGAGAAAAAAATTACAGATTCTTCTTACAATGTGATCGTGATGAGGGGGTGCATATATGCCAGTGGTGATGGTGGTTCTCCGTTGGCTGCCACTAGAAGGTGGATTTGATATATTTTTAAATCCTGTTGGGACTACAATTACAGGCAGACCCACGAGATTTCCCATGCAAACTTTCTCCCAGTCAGTTGCATTGCCAATGAACGCATCAACAGTAAAAGTTTCTCTTACTTCCTGGATTAACTTTCCCCGTGCTCTTTGTGCCTGTGGGCAAAAATTGAAAGCTTGATACTTAAACTTACAAAACAGCTCTAATAAGAACAATAAATCCATTCAATACACCATGATTATATACAATAACAACAACCAAGCTTTAGTCCCAAATTTTTTGGGGCTAACTATATATCCTTAACAGATTAGTCAAGGTTGGCCATATGTATTCTTTTTTGCCATTCTATTTTAATCAAAGTCATACTCTTTGTTATTTAATTGACATGACCTTTCTACTACTTCTACTAATGTTGTATGAAGAACTAAAATAAACAATTATATAAAACAAAACTTCTGTGGCGATCAGCACAAATTATTATTGGATTTGATAAACTCATGCCCAAGAGTGCCAATGCATTGCCATTCAACCTTAAATAAAAGCTTAAAGCTTTTATGAACTACAAGCTACTCAATCCTAAGAGCGTCATCTTGTCAACCTTAGAAATCAAAGGTTAGAAGTTTTATGGTGAAGATGTGTTCTGGACATGTTTGTGACGACTCTGCAGGATGACACTGCAGACCTAGTAAATTTTGCCTAAATCAGCCGCAGTAGTTTCTCCTACACAGATTTGAGTACTCAAATATGAACACTGTCTTCTGACATCAGACTATATAAACCCTCTGTGCCTACTGGTAGATTAGTTGCTCAGAATCTGGGGTCTACTTACAACAAATTCTGCTATCAATTTTTTATAGGAATACTTTTATCAACAAGGGAATAACTGAAAACGGAGGGAAACTCAAGGTTCCCGATTGACAGATGATGGATGTAATGCGGTTTATTTATGTTGGATATTGAGGCTACCTAAAGACCACAAATCCCCTCACCAATTACAAAGACCTCATGTAAAAGCTACTCAGTCTAATCTGCTATAGAACTAAAATCTATTGTTGAACTACTTAACCCAAGAACTTCAGAAAACAAAGCTCATTTGAAGATTATGCCATAAGGTTTATGTCATACTTTTGTTCTATTTCTATAGTAAACGATATATTACAAAAAAAATTCTGTAAAATAATTAGTCAACCACATTAAGACTGAAAGCTCCTATCACTCTAAATGGTAATCAGATGAAAACCTGAACATAGTCTACTGCTGGAATCATGCGTGCACGACGTAGTTCAATGGGCCATTGATCTTGAGCTTCATAATCATCATCCTGCCCTGAGCGTTGCCACTTATCAAAGTGAGACAACATATCAACATCCATCGTAAAATTCAGGATACCTTGAACAGAGTCAACCGTGTAATTCAGTTTGAATGGGATCACATTAACACCCTTTGATGCAAGAACTCGAACAACCTGAAATTGCCATCCAAAGAAAGTTTAGGAATAACTTGAAGGTTGCCATCCAAAGAAAGTATAGGAATAACTTGAAGGGTTTAAATGAGAGAAAAGAAGAAGAAGCAATGGCATCCATGAAGAGTGGTCACTGTCATCTTATGTGGAGCTTCAACTTTAGGAAAACAAGACTACCAACCTCCATCTCGGCATCATCAAGATATCCCACAGTAAGTTTGGTGATGTCAACCAAGAATGGATCATCAAGGGGACTGTCTCTTGATGAGAGATCACCTGGATCCCTTCCTCGAATGGTATCTAGAATAACAGTGCAATCTGTGGCGCTTCTACAGAATGGGCCAAGCTTATCCTGGTAAACAGATGATATGTAAATTCAACTAATAACTGCACCCCTGTTAACTAAAAGGCATGCAAAAAGAAAATTGATGTAGTACCAAGCTGTCAGATATGCTCATTACACCAGTTCTACCGACAGTACCAAATGTTGGCCTCAATGCCGTCACACCACAACGAGCAGCCGGATACGTGATTGAGCCAGCCGTTTCCGAACCAATTGCAAATGGAACCATACCTGAGATGATATAAATAATGTTTCAGTTGAAGCAAATCACTTTTTATTTTATTTTTTATTATTATAAAAAAATCTTCAAATAAATCTGTGACAAGTTCAACTGCTGGTTAAAAGGAAGAAACTGTGAAATGAAGTGCAGCAAGTTTCCAACCTCAACACATGCATGCATACAAACTAGTTAGGGAAAGTAAAATTTTTTACCCATGTAACAAACTATAGTTTCAAAAGTAATAAATTAAAGTCTGAGGTTTTAAAAAGTAAAAGTAACAAATTACACACTATGGTTTCAAAAGTTAGTAACAAATTAAGCTATGAGGCTTCAAAAAGTAATAAATTAAACCTTAACTCACTTAAGTGAACCAACATTGACTTTGGAGTTTGATATATGATGAGGGTTTAATTTGTTACTTATTGTGTTAGATTAAATTCACAATTTCTTAAAAGCTTAAGCTATTGAAACAATTGTAATTTTATACTGATAGTAGAGCACCTTACCTTCCATTTAATAAATTGCTGTGTGTTGGCCACACTTAATAAGGGCCTTTTAGAGCCAAACATGAATTGGGAGTGTTAGATTAAATGATTAAATTTACCATTTCCTAATAACTTAAGTTTTAGGACAATCAATAATTTGTCATATTGTGACCCAGTGGTTTAATTTGTTATTTTTTTGAAACTTCAAGCTTTAATTTATTACTTTTGAAAATTATATGGTTTAATTTGTTAAACCCTTAAATTATAGGGTTTAAAATTTAATTTTTCCCAACTACTTGCAACAATGAAAAGCACACTGGAGAGCTGTTAAGCCAAGCAGACCCCAAAACAGATGAAAAGGAATAAAAAGTTTTAACAAATCAAAAGAAAAACTATACCAGCTGATGTGCATGCAGCAGGCCCAGCTGATGAACCCGTTGTAAATTCCTCAATGTTCCATGGGTTCCTTGTCCTACCACCATACCAGATGTCATCATATGCCAGAGATCCAGTAACAAGCTTTGCAACAAGAACCGCCCCTGCAGCCTTCAACCTATATTAAACGGAGTCATAGCTCCACAAGCAAAATAAAACTTAAGATATACTTTCTACATGAAAATTTTACATTTTAAAACATGCTCAATACCTCTTGTATACCCAAGCTTCAATGTCAATAACTTGATCTTTAAAAGTTTTTGAACCCCAAGTTGTTTTGTAATGGGGTACTGAAATTATATCCTTCAACCCATAAGGAATTCCATGGAGAGGACCTAAAGCACAAGAAAGCATAACCAAAATTAAATGGAGAGATACAAAAAAAAAAAAAAAAAAAAAAATCAGAAATTGGCATTTTCAAAATAAGGTGATATTCCATAAAAACGGAGCCTTCTTTAAAATATCATGAGTTGTTCCAGTAGGTTGCTGATTCTTTGCTGCATCCCCCTCCCCATACATACAAGATACTTTCCCTAAATTATTTTTTATTTATTTATCTTCTGATTGAAGTTTCCATTTGCACTCATCGGTTTCGATTCCATGCACTTACCATCGATCCTTTCCTCTTTTTTTTGGTTTCTTCTTCTGGGAAGCGGGGATGAGGGTGGGGGGATGCTGTTTGAGGTAAAGCTCATTGGCACACACTGGACCTAAATTATTAAAAAGGATATTGCATACATTTAGCAGATAAACATACAGGTGTATAATTACATGATCTGTGTCTGTTTGGCAAGAGCTTTTTCTTTTAGCTTTGTAGTTATACTTTTAACCAACTTTTAGCAAATAAGCAAATTAGATTAGAGCAAAAAGCTACATCCAAACACACACGTTATCCAGTTCAATTGAAAAAGCTGGCTTGAATTATGGGGACTTTTGCTAAGATAATGAAGGAACCAGCATCTACAATTTAGCAGTACTGTGGTAGAACATCAAACCAATAGCCGATAGGTGACCTTTTAGTCTTTTACTCTATCAACAAAAAAATCCCAGATCATTTGGCTGGCATGCTCTAAGAATAAAAGGGAGAATTTACATGCCATTAAGGTAAACAGCACATCCCTGACCCTTACCACCCAATAAACAACCTAAGAAATTGTTATATCATTCTATTAGGGTGATGGTATGTTGCAATAATTGAAAAGAAGATGTATACCCAAATACACCCCTCGGGCAAGCAACTCGTCGGCATGTTTCGCTTGCTTGTATGCTAGTTCTTCAGTATAAGAGACCACAGCTTCAAGAACATGATTGTACCTGATGTATTTTCACAATGTCTTATTAGACAGAGATCTTAAATATTACAATATGAAGATAAAGAAACCAGGGGTGTTTTTCTGCTCACTACTACCTTTTCAACCTCTGCAAGAAAATGCAAGTAAGCTCCTCTGAAGTAATTTGTTTTGTCTTAATCAGTTCCCCTAATTCAAGAACCTGAACAACAGGCAACAAAAAATTATAAATGAGACAAAAGCAGCATGGTAGAGCATATACATTTGAGTGGGAGCAATCCAAAAATTTCAAAAACTTAAGGTTAGTCAAAATTTAGAAAAGTATGAGTGTTTATTCAATTGCACCAACTGACATAAGAGATTGAATGGTTTGGCTAAGATTTGTACATTAACAGAGTCGATTACTTTACTTTTCATAATTTTTGGTAGATTAAAACTATTGCTTTTGGTGTGCCAAAATGGAATCGATTTCTTAGAATATCTTTCAGGATTTACAATTTAGCATTTTAGATAAAATGCCCAATTTATGTCATCTAATTACATCTTGCCACATTAATTTTTCATTTAAAAAAAGAAAAGAAAAAGAACGAGTAGCTCCATGTAGCAGGACAATCCTAAAAGAAACCAATTAACTACCATAATTATCAAATTCCTTGTTAAAAGGGAAAAAGAGGTGATTTTTAAAACTAATTTATCTAGGTGATTTTTACTAAAATAAAAGATACAAAAACAGGGGAAAAAGAAAAAAAAGAACCTCCTCTCTAAACTTCATTTTGAGCCCTAAAAATAATCCACATGGTTTACCTTTGGTCACACAATCCCATTTTTAGATTTTTCCATGTCCCAAAAGGGCTTATGATGGTCTCCAAGAAGCAACCTACAGTGGTTAATATATTTCTATTAGGACTGTGTTTATATGTGGAGTAAAAAAAAAAAAATCTAATGTGACAAAATACAATTGGACTGTGTAAGGGTCCTAAGGGATTTTATAGAAAGTCCTCATATTATTTAAATCTATTTAGTATTGTTAAATCAAGACATTGGCTGAAGATATGCATAAGATCACAAGATGAATTAAACTCATTGGGAAGCAGGGGAGACCTAGAGAGAGGAGCATGGCGGCAACAGACTTACACTCATGAAAGCAATATCTTCTTCATTTTTTGGTCTCTTAGTGCCAATGAGAGAAGGGTAATGAAATCTTTTGCCTATGCTTTGTGGTTGATCCCTGCTCCACTCAGGATTGAACACCAAAACAGATGGATTATGCAGCCCTCCATTAACAGAAGCAACTAATTTCCGATTAGCTCTGATAATAGGGATATTGAGCTCTTTCACTCCCTTGACAATCTCCAGAATCTAAATTAGATAGAGACTTTAGATACTTGTTTGAGTGAAAGTTAAAATTACCATTACAACATGGATTGTTTTGTAATTTACATATATAAAGCAACACCAAAACACCGGTATAATTTACAAGTTATACAAAGTCACCTTTTTATCGTTGAAGAAGTTGGCATCAAATAACTCAAATGCACATCTAAGGGATGCAACTTCATTAATCTTTTCCAGACACTCACCATTCTTCTTACTGTCCTGATCAAACAACACAAGATTAATCTATAAGAGAATGTGGTGGACAAGCAGCTTTATAGTTTAACAGGCGTTACCTGAATGTGAAACTATCCAAATGTACCTGAACTTTCTGATGGAACACTTACCAGATTTTTTTTTATAGGTTCTCACCTGTTTTATTTAAGTTAGGGTGCAAAAACAAATGGAGTTCAGCACCACAGTAAGTACTTTAAGCATTGGTGATTTCCAGGTAAGCATAGAGCGACATATTTTGGAAACTTATTAATGTGGTGAAATTTGAAAATTGAAGTGAACTCAATTCAAGTAAGCCTTAATAAAGCCTTCAGCACTATACACGCCTACAAGATATTTCAGTATATTATACCAAAAAAAAGTCCGCGTGGTCATGAACACATTTTAAGTCATTTCCGGGTCTTCATGTGATGAAAAAATGTATGTCTAACATGTTCTCAAATGATGAGATTAATCAACTGTCTTTTTTTTTTTTTTTTTAAATAAAAATTAATATCCATAACAGAGATATTTTGCTGAGGTATTCACAAACATGAATGCCAGATTTTAAGAAACAGGCTTATTGTACTAAAATTCTCTAGAACTATCAAAATCATGATCATAATTGAAGATAAGGATGGGATAAATCTGAAAGTTGAGGTGGTGCAAGAGTAGAAGGAACAAGTTTGTTTGTTGATGAAATAATATATGGACGAACAATCAAAAGAGCTAAAATTAATATTGGACTGAAATCTTAATATATCATCAATGAATAAAAAGGAAAAAGAGCAACGTTGACTTTTGGCATATGTCGCAAATGCAAATTAAATTGAAGTTGAAGAATGACACAAATTAGAGCAAGACATAGACCAGGAGCAATTAGGTCCATTGAACCAAAAAAAAAAAAAAAAAAAAGTTAGGGAAAAAGAGAGATCATACCTCCATATTGGGGACTAATGTAACGGGAGGGGGATAAGTAGTGGAGTTGTGGGGCTGAGAAGGAGATGGAAATAGAGATAGAGATGGAGATGGAATAACTGGAGTAATTGCATAGCAACAAAGTGCAATTACAATTAACAAGCGCTTCATCATGATGATGGAGCTGCTACGTGTCAAGCAATCGAGTTTTGGAGGAGGACACTTGTCTAGACTAGCGGCATGGATCCACATCCACTTACAATTACAACTCAACAGTGGATTAGTGGCAGCAGTTGCAGATGCAGTAGGGCTCCCTTTGCCTTCTGCGTTTCTCTATTCTGCCTTCTGCCTTCAGATTTATCTCTGATTGACCGCTGTGGCCTACAAGCCTAAGTGGACCAACATAAAAAACAACAGCGTATGTAGTCAGCTCTGACCCACGCAATCACGTGACTGACACCCCTTCCTTCCTTCCTTCGTGTCCTCCCCACTTCACTCACGTGGCTCAGAGTTAGAAAAATCTGAAAGCAAAAGGAAAGGCAGCAGGACACCCGCGGCCGCGAGTGGATCTGCATATTAAGGCGGCAAGCTTCAGGTTCAGAAATAGAAACGGAAATACAAAGTCTCTATTCTATTCTGTTCTGTTCTATTTTATTTGAGACATTTTCAAATAGGTAACCTCCTCCTTCCCCCATTCTCAAAATCTATCGACTTTTTATTTTGGCTGGTTTTTTCAAATAGCTCTAATTTCGTATGATTTATTCAATTACTTCATGCTTGCCTTGAATCGATGTGCTAATTTACATCGATGTTCGAAGATTGTTTTTCTTAAAATGGTAATATAGGAATCTCTTCTTATTGATAAGCGTCTTTGTTTTCCATATAAACTATATGATCTAGATCTACTTCTTCATTCGCTGATTTAACTACGTCTGCATTTTTTGGCAGCATTGCCAAAAACTTTTCATCAAACCTTTTTATATTAAATTAGATCATAGTGAGCTCCACTTTTCTGCCATCTCTACACCATAATTCTCTTTTTCATTTCTTCAATATTGTTGTAAATTGGAAAAATACATCATAGGTAGTAGGTGATCTGAGCTAGGATCCTGTCTCCAAACCAAAAATTAAAAATCGCTGAGTAAGAGTTTATTTATAACTTAATAGTTAGGGGAGGCATTTGAACCCTGAATCTCTCCTTTGGAATTGGAAATCAAAAGTTTAATGTTGGAGTTATTAGTTTGGTGTTGCTTACACTAGTAGCTATTCTTGATTGACAGCCGTATGATTACTGTGCATAGTGTGAAATTCTTGCAATGATTTAACTTTTTTTTTTTTTTTTTTTCTTCTTCTTCTTGCTGGGTTGTTGGTATATAATTTTGTTTTATGCACAGAAATTTTTGGGTTTATAAATGTCGGGTTGTTGGTATATAATTTGTTTCATGCACAGAAATTTTTGGGTTTATAAGTGTCGGGTTGTTGGTATATAATTTATTTTTGGAAGATCATTTGTTGTAATCTTATGGTCTGTTTGGATTGAGGAGGAGGAAAGGGAGTAGAGTTGGCCAAAAATTAGGCTAATTTCTTGCCAACTCTACTCTAATCTCTCTCCCTCCACTGCATCCAAATGGGCCCTTAAGGGTTTTTTATTAGGGTAATTTTATTGTGGTGTATCTATATCTATATCTATATCTATATCTATCTATATCTATATTTATATCTATATCTATATCTATATAATTGCAGAAGCTGAGAGAAAGTGGATTCCTACAATTAAGGCGGCGTTGACAAATAAGAAAAGTGCCTATCTAAAATTCCGCCACGTACAAGTTAAAAAGCGATAAATTATATTGCTTAGTAACGGTGTGACACCGTTTGACAGTCTTTGTGTATATATATAAAAAAACAACGGTTAAAGTAAAATAAAGAAAACGCTTGCAACTATCTATATAATTGCAGAAGCTGAGAGAAAGTGGATTCCTACAATTAAGGCGGCGTTGACAAATAAGAAAAGTGCCTATCTAAAATTCCGCCACGTACAAGTTAAAAAGCGATAAATTATATTGCTTAGTAACGGTGTGACACCGTTTGACAGTCTTTGTGTATATATATAAAAAAACAACGGTTAAAGTAAAATAAAGAAAACGCTTGCAACTAAAAAAACTAGCGATACAGAGAAGTCTGAGACACGGAGAGAAATAGAGAAAGAGGCGATGAGGCCTGGGACACGGAGATGAAATAGAGAATAGAGGAGTCAGAGTTTAGGAAGATCGAGAAGCTAGCACCACCGTCGGACTTTGACCGCTAAAAATCTTGCTTCCCTCAACCGGCGGTACTCTGTTACAGGGTGAGTTTTTTTTTTTTTTTTTTTTTTTTTTTTTTTTTCGCTTTCTTTGATTTTTGATTTTTTTTAATAAATTTTTAAAAGAGAAAACCAAAATCTTGCGATAATTATGATTTCTGTTTATTGCAGTTTGGGTCCCTTGCCAGGCTTAGACCGCCGGAAGTGCCGGCACCGGTACATTGTTTTTTTTCCACTTTTTAGATTTGGGTATGTAATTTTACTTTTGATCGAGTCTTTTTGTTGGATAGGTTTAGATTTGATTTGTTTTTGTTTTGGGTTTTTGGATTCTATATCAAAATGTTTTTTTTTCCTCAATTTTAAAGATGATTTAGGCTTTTGAAGGATTTGATTTTGGTTTAGGGTTACGTTTTTGGTCCAGCACCACCCATCTCCGGCTCCATTCAATCACAGCCTCAACGATGACTTTGATTCCCAGTTCGTTCTTTGGCCCAGTTCGTCTCTGCAACTGCATATTTTGAAGGTATGTATACTTTTTTCCCTCTTCAAATATTGTTTTTGTTTTCTGAAATCTTCCATGCTTTTTTCCCCCCTTCGATTTGGTTATGAATTTATGAGTTAGTTTTGGGAATCTTGGTTGGTTCGGTTTTGATTTAGGTTTTTGGGTTAGATTTATGTTTTGGGTTTTCTACTTTAACAGTATCTACTTTTGTTTAGCCAAACCGTTTCAAATAAAATTTTGCCTATAATAAATTACATTTTTTTTTGGTTGCTACGTTGCTGTGAATTGATGCTCTAACCTTTTCAGGTTTCCCTATTAAAAAAGAAAAACTGACATTCATAAATGCTTCTCACTATTATTGAGATCGCCAATAAGGGGCAGCGTGAGTCAGAATACCAGAGTGGGAGAGAAAAATCCATTGTTAGACCAATCTTTCTCCAAAATATTACAGGTAAAGTTCTTTATATTTTTTTATACAGTTGCCGGTTAAATATGATTTAGGCTTTGGTATTTTCAGTTGACTTGATTTTGGTTTAGAGTTACATTTGGATATGTATTTGTTTTTTTGAGTGATTATCAGAGGTAGTGGGTTTTGATCTCACTTCAGCATGTACTAATTTGATTGGGTGCATTGCTCTCTCTTCCATATTTCAATAATTCAATCAAAACTGCATCTCCTAACCATATCCTTTTGCAAGAATATAACCAGGTGTTTTTAACTCATAAATCACCATTGTTTCTTTCTCTCCATCTTTCTTTCTTTTCTTTTTTATATTAAGTTAAGGTTCAATTCATTTGTGGTTGCGATTTTCTTTCTTTCGTGTTGGATGAAGATGGGGAAGAAGGGGAGTAGTTTTGGCTTAATCTTCTTCTGCTTTGTTTAGATTTAGTTTTCTTTTGAGTTTTTGGCTTAATCTCCATATTTATATTTTGGCAACTATTTTTGTGGGATTGCATAATCTGGTGTATTCTTCTCCATCACCCAAATTTTGTGTGAGCAATCAAAAAGTAAAGCAAATTCTGTGGAAATATTCCTTTGATATTGTATATGGAAGATGTAGCGTGTCTATTTTTGGATAGAAAATTTCCTACTTATTGTTGGGTATTGGACATCAGTACATGGCAGATGAAGTGCATCTGTTTTTTTGTGAAAAATCAAACCTGGAAGAGGAAAGCATGGTGGAGAAAAGAAATCGGATTGCTTTTATCCATGACTGATTAAAAGATGGAACAAATATGGAGATGATAAATATGTTCACAACCTGTGTAATTTTGACCATGTTAATTTCCTCTGTTTTTTTTTTTCCTCTTTTATGATTTGATAGATAATGGTAACTCAGCAAAGAAGTGATCTACTAAGACCAGTGACTAAAAATGAATATTTGATGTGAGATTCAATTCTTATGTATATTTGTGTTGTTAGTTAATTGCTCTCTTCTTGCATTTAGTATTAGTATCTTTCTATGATTTCACTTCTACTTGAGTTAGATTGGATTGGTGTTTAGTGATCTTCTTCAACCTAACTTAGAAAAGTCTTTTAATAATAATATTAAAACATATTTATTCCGGCTTCTCCTATATCTTCACGCCTACTCCATTATTATGTAGGGTTTCCTTGACAATAAGAACACCATATAATAAAATAAAAATGGCACCAAAATAGAGGTTTTCATATCCATTGAATATTTTTTCAAAGGGTAAACAGAGGCAATACCAGGTAATATGGTGCCAATGTTGTTGAATAGTAGTTAACCTTCTAACTTCTAAAATTCTTATTCCTTTTAAGTTTTATATTAATTATGATTGAATTATAGTCAAAGCTGACAGTTTTTAAAACTGCATTATTACTCTATTGAGGAAAATGACTTAGACGTAGTTATTTTGGTTTGATTGATTTTGATTTAGAATTGGCTTGAGAGAGTGGGTGAACCTATTTCTTTAAATTAGTAAGTTTTATTTAAAATGAGGTATGAATTTAATTTGTATTAGTCTGTATCTGTCAATCATATCTTTGTTCGCTCAGAGTAAGATGAATCATTGAAGTGGGATGATGTGAATAACGAATTAAGCAGTTATGTTAGTGTAAATACTTTCTTTGTTTAATTAAAGCGGTTCACATTCAATTTTGTTTTGTTTGTTCAACTGCCTTTTGTTTATTTATTGTTAAAATACTTTCTTTGTTTTCATAATTATAATTGTTTGTTCAATGTTGTTCAAGATCATCTTTTGTAAGAGTTGAATCTATCTTTACCAAAATGTATAAATATTGTCTAAATTTGTTGGATTCTTCTTCATATGCAAAGTTTATGGTTCTTTGTTTTGATGTTTTGGTGTATTTCTTTCCTAATTGTTTAATTGCACATTTGTTAGTAGAATAGTGACTACATTTATCTGTAAGTTCATGGAATTAAATTAAAGCACTAAATATATACTAAAACTTAGAAGTTGGCATATACAATTTACCTTAGGCTATTGGTTGTTGCTGTGATTTTAAATGAGTGAAAATATTTACTAAGTTTACTTATTCATAAAAGTCACTAGTCATATGACATTGAACTATTATGTTTTATTTATAAAATATTTGAAGGTAAAAGCATTATCGTACAAAATTGGTTGAGAACTTATTAGCACTTTTGAGTCTGTACTGCTTGGTTGTGGCCAAAGCTAATCAGATTTACGCCCAGGCTTAATGATTGACATTGGGAAAGAAAGAAGGGAAAATTGATGGTTTTGGTGATTGTAATCTTTTCTGGTAATGAGATTAACCCCCTTTGAGAGAGTTAGAAAGTTGAGGAAAAAAAAGGACACCATTGGATTGTTTAAAATCTTTATGTATAAGACGAAAACAAACTTTCCAGATCAAGTTTGTGTCAAAAAGTGTTACTGTTTGATGCTAATTTTGCTTTTAAGTATTTATTTTATATATCCTTGGCTAATGGAAGCCAAATTCTTTACCATCATCATATGGGAAATAGCCAGCAGATTGTTAATAACTAATTCAATCTTTCATATTTTTTGCAACTCAAACCATATTACAATGTTTGCTTCTGCCTCTTTTGTAGTCTCTTTTTTATCTTTCTTTGCTGTGGTTAGGGGTGTCCACGGGTCGGGCCGGGTCGGTTTTCGACCCAGCCCGAACCCGACCCGCCGGAGTCGGGTGGACAGAAGGAGTAACCCGAAACCGACCGCCGGCGTCAATCGGTCGGGTCGGTTTTGGGTTCGGGTGGAGATCGAGTCGTCGCCGGAGCTTGAAAATCATCGTTGGAGCTGCAAATCATCGCCGGAATCTGCAAATTATCGCCGGAATCTGCAAAAACTCACCAGATCTGCATCAAAATCGCCGAAATCAGCACCAAAATCTCCGAAATCTGCTAGGAATGGCCGGATCTGGAAAAATCTCACCAAATATGGTTGAGAACTCGCTGGATTTCCTCGGATTTGAGTGTGATTTCGCCGAGTTTGCATATAACCTTCGTCGGGTCGGGTGGCTCGGGTTTTGGAGAAGAAAACCCGCCACTCGACCCGCCGGCGCCGGGCCTTGTTCAGCTCAGTAGAGGAGACACCTAGGACATGCTTTGTTCAGCTCAATTCCCTTCAATGTAAATATATAATGTATGTTTGTTGACTTCCTTAGGTCTTTGCCTGAAAATTATATTCATAGTAGTATATCAGTGGACTGCATTTGTTGGAAACCACAGCTATGGCCATTTTGGGCTTTCTTATTGCAAAAATGTATACCTGTCTTGTTTGCAAGAAGAACCAGGGTTAAGAATTCCTTTTTTTAGCCAACCATTATGGTATTGGGCTCACAGATTGTATTTCTCCAAAGGGGAAGACTACATAAATAAATAGTGGGTGAGATAGAAGTGTCCAAACATGCTTTACATTAGGAATAGCTATTAAAATTTTGTTTCATAGGAATTTCGATAGCATGAATACACTTGATGTTTTCTTTTGTTTTTGAACAATAATACACAGCTCATCTTCCTTTAGAGAATTTTGTTGATTTGGATTTGGAGTGATCTCATTATTAAGATATCCTTATATAGACATCTTATGAATATGAGAAATTTTCTCCTAGGTTAAGAAATGCTAGATATCACAACAGCATTTCTGTTGGACCATGTACCAGTTTATATGTCAATCATGCATGAGCAGTATTATCAACTAACCATAAAAAGGGGGTATAGTACTATAGTAGCTGTATTTTTAAAAAAAATAACGAGTAAAACTTATTAGTTCAGAGTTCCCCAATGCAGAATTTGAGGTGAGAATGCATTCAGGGACTGTCTAAACATTTAAAACATTTAATTGATGGTATCTTAAGAACAAATTATCTGTATTGATCAAAGTTGTTAAGTTATGGTTTATGTTAGCTTTATTCCATGACAAAAAGTGTTGTAATTGCAATAATTTATTTCCTTGTATTTTGTGGGATTTATTGTAATGAGTTTAGTATTAGGTTGGTGAAGATTGCTCAAGACAATGAAGTTCGTGACTTGCTTGCGACTGTCTCACGAGTGGACGACCTGTGAAAGGTTATATGAGAAGCACACGTTGGAAGCTAAAGAGTCAAGTGCCAGGTTGCATTTAGTGAGTCACTTCACGACTTGGCTAACTCACGAGTGACCTGCGAAACTTTCTGCCGAGAGGATTTTGAGTGTGACTCTTATACCTTTCACCCATACTATATATATCCTCGTTACCCACAAAATTTTAAGGAGGCTATTCAGAAGAAAATCCTAGAAAGGTTTTTACAATACACCCACCTTGTTAGAGAGAGCTATTCATCCTCAAGAGAGAAATTCTTGTAGTCTATTCTCCTTCCCTCTTCCATTGTTATACCTTGAGAGAAGATTTGTATCTAAACACAACCCACACCTATTTAGAGTGTAGAGAGTGTTTTGGAGCTTGAGAAACATTTGGTATTTGCCAAAAGTAGCCTGTGAGGCTTGGCGGTGCAATTGGGCATTATTGCGGGACCCGCATTACGATGGCGACCAAATCGATCTTGCCAGCAAGCAAGAAGCTCAACAACAGAATTGACATAACCCAACAAACTCCAAATAAACCAAAAACCATATCTCACAACTCCAGAGCAACTGGACAATGAAGGAATAGATGGTCAACAGTTTCACTATTACACTTGCACATATAACATCAATTCAAAATGCATACCTTTCTTTTCCTTAAATTGTCAATTGTCAGACATTTCCCCATGGCAGCAGTCCATACAAAGAAAGTCACTCTAGAAGGAATTTTCTGCTTTTAAATGCTTTTCCAAGGGAAAAACTGCTCACTATGGCCAACTAGAAGATGGTAGTATGCACTAATCATAAACCCCTTACTCTTACAAAGTAGCCAATATCTCTTATCCTCCACAATCCTCCTTACAGGAGTGCTATAAATGGTATTTATGAAGCTCCAGAAAGCTTCCAATTCCCGATTATGTACATCCCTACAAAAATGTATCTCCCAGTGAAGGACTCCATTGGTGTACCTCATTAGATCAGCCACACTCACCTCTTTGTTTTGACAAATTCTATATATTTCAAGATAGCAGTCTGCAAGAGAAGATGTTCCACACCATCGATCTAGCCAAAACTGCACTTTTGATCCATCTCCAATTTCATACAAAAGAAATCGAGATAAAGAGGGCCACCCCCTTCTAATATTTTTCCACAAACTAACTCCATATGGACCAGAGAATGAGATAGAACACCAACCATCCCAATCATAATCATACTTCACCTCTTCTTCAGGTGGTTTGGGTATTAGGAACTTGAGAACTTTTAACGTAGCTTTATTAAGAAAGTGGTTATGGAGATTTGGGCAAGAAAGGGATGCTCTATGGCCACAAGTGGAGTATAAACTATAGTCCAATTAACAAGACGAAATTTGGGCTCATCCCCAAGGCCACCCCATAGAAAGTCCTGTTGAAGTCTTGCAATTTGGTTGGCCACTGAAGCAGGAATAGGAAATAAAGAAAGAAAATAAGTAGGAAGATTTGAGAGAGTGCTTTTGATTAAAGTGACTCTACCTCCTTTGGATAAATATAATTTTTTCCAACTTGCTAATTTTCTTTCCATCTTCTCCAGAATTGGATTTCAAATTGTCTTGTCCTTGAATTTTGCCCCCAAAGGAAGACCCAAATATTTCATTGGAAGAGACCCTTGCTTACAGCCTAAGACACAGCCACCAAAAGTTCAATGTTATGAACTGCCCCCACAGCCACCAATGTTATGAACTGCCCCCATAGCCACCAGCTCAGACTTACCCAAATCTACCTTCAGACTTGACACAGCCTCAAACCAAATGAGCACTATACGGAGAATCAGCATTTGATCAATATTATCATAACAAAAAATTAGAGTATCATCAGCGAAAAGGAGATGGGAAACCACCAAAGATCTTCCTGCAAAATCACCTACTTGAAAACCTGATAGATGGCCTTCATGGACAGCCTTATCCAACATTCTACCAACGGCTTCCATAACCAACACAAATAACAAAGGAGACAAAGGATTGCCTTGCCGCAACCCCCCTTTAACTTCCAAAAAACCCATGGGGAGAACCATTAATAAGGATAGAAAAACGAACCGTTGATAAACAAAATGAAATCCATCGCCTCCACTTATTAGAAAAGCCACAACGCTCAAGCCTGTAAGAAATCCCCAATTCACATGATCAAAGGCTTCTTTATGTCCAATTTACATAACAAACCTGGTTGACTAGATTTTAATCTACTATCAAGACATTCATTAGCAATAAGAATGGAATCAACAATCTGCCTATTTAGAACAAAGGTATTTTGAGGATCATTTCGACTTGGAGGGTATCAAGACATAACAATCCTATTTTTTGGTATCATTGTACTCCAACTTATTCACTAGTAGATCATTTTGACTTGGAGGGTCGTGGAGAGGTTTTTCACCGTGTTCTTCGGTTTCCTTTTCAATAACACATTGCTGTGTTATCTTGGGTTCGCTATTTTTTTACCCATTGCCCTTTCCATTTTAGCATTGCACTTATTTGTTCATCCATGCAATTGTTGAATGCTTCGATTGATTAATTTGTTAATCACGTATATTCCGCATCAAGTGTGTTTAGATTAAAATTAATCAAGCCATAATTAAGAATTGAGGGTCTAAACAAGCAATAGTGTTTTGCACTATTTGAGCTTTCAAAAGTTGGGACTTCTTGAGAATCAGAATCTAAGAGTGCTTAATTCTAATGATTAGTCCATTTCTTGTCTTGTATCCTTGAAGTTATTTTCCATAACTTGAAGATTTATTTTTCTTTGTGGAAAAAAGAATAAACAGATTGATCCATATATATTTTTCCTCTGATTTCCTTGGCGAGGGGTTTGGTGGATGCTTGAAAGGGTTTATGATTGTTGATATCTTGTTTCCATCAATGAAGTTCATTCTAAAATGGTGGTCACAATTTTATTGCTTGTTTTATATGGAGACCATTGCCGTTCTTTATTATGCAGTCTTCATATTTTTTTTTTGTTCATAAAATGTTTAACTGTGGAATATTTATTCAAGTCTGTAGGAGGCACTTGTTTCTTATCCTTTGTAACATGCTTAAGGTCCCAGATCATCAGGTTGCTGGACACTGGGCCGGTGATGGAAAGCTCGGTCCTTTGATAGATGATTCAGGGAAATTCTACAAGCCTATTCAAAGTGATGGTCGTGGGTCCAAAGAAGTAGACTTCTATAAATCAGTCTCTTCCTACACTAATATTCCAAATCACATCCGCAGATTCTTTCCTATTTTTCATGGCACTAAGCTTATAGAGGCATCCGATGGGTCTGGGCAGAAACCTCATCTTGTGTTGCAAAATATCGTCTCCTGTTACCTGAATCCATCTATCATGGACATTAAGATAGGATCCAGAACATGGAACCCTCGAGCATCGGAGGACTATATCCAAAAATGCTTTGTAAAAGACAGAGAAACATCAAGCCTTGCCCTGGGGTTTAGGATATCTGGGTTGCAGATTGAGAGCAAAGGATCAGGGTTTTGGAAGCCTGATAGGAAGCATATCCAAAAATATACTGCGGAGGAAGTTAGGTTAGTCCTGAGGCAGTTTGTGTCTTCTAACTCATCCGCAGATTCTGGTGTGGACCTTGATTGTACTTTTGTATCAACTGTTTATGGTGGTTCTGGTGGAATTTTGGCACAACTGCTGGAGCTCAAAGAATGGTTTGAGCATCAAACAATTTTTCATTTCTATTCTTGTTCAGTTCTTATGGTGTATGAGAAGGAATCAGTAGCGAAAGAAGTGAGTTCCAGTGCTGAAGTTAAACTTGTTGATTTTGCACATGTTGTTGAAGGCAATGGTGTTATTGATCATAACTTCTTGGGTGGGCTCTGTTCTTTGATAAATTTTATCTCAGAGATTCTGACATGCTCAGATGTGCATACAGCCAAAGCTTCTCTGCAAGACCCTAAGAACTACAGTTATACCAATTGTGACACTCAGAATTGAACAGGATGTCTTGAATGTAGGCTTCCTCACCTCACTGATTGGCCTGTGGCTTACCCCTGGATGTTGAAATCTAAAGTACTGTTTAGGATTGTATTACTTTGTGTTTTATTTTGAATTAAATTTTTATTGACATTGTTGAGGCCTTTTCAGCGTATGACTGCTCAAGAAGTTTCCTCAATGCTATTATTGCCCTCGTGGATTGGAAGATTATTTATCTTGACACGCATGACCATTGAATTTTGATTTGTGGTGCTTACTACATTATTACTTAATTTTATTAGTTATATTCCCACTATGTTGTTTGCCATGTAGTATCTAATGACCCGTCCTTGCATTTGGATGGTTAGAGCACTCACATGAGTGTGTATTATAGAAAAATATGTAAAATTTACATAATTTTGCGAAAAAATGACTCATATTAATAAGTGTATAATTGTGTAAATTTATAAGTTTGCTATAATAATCATGTAAATTTACATTATCACTATTTATTTTACATTTAGTTTTTTATTCTTTTTTTATCTATCCCTACGATGAAGGAAGGGAATGGATGGTAGCTATTGTGTGCAAAGAAAGAAAAATAAATAAAAAAAATTAATTTTTTAATGAAATGCAGTGTAAAATAAATGTGAGTTGTTTTGAAAAGTGAGTATTTAAAAAAAAAAAAAAAAAGGTTTTTAGGCTAAAATAAACAAAAGATTTTATGCGAGTTTGATGCAAATGGTCTTACAATGGGGTGGGGTGGGGTGGGCCATGGGAGTGTTTACTAGTCATATTTTAATGAAAAAATACGGTATGACTAGGAATATAAATATGTTAATATATTTTAGCTATTATTATTTATACTACTAAGTGCCTAGTTGTGATGCACTTATAAGTCAATTTATTGCCTATTTTTCTTACTATTAACAAATTTCACGTGAATGAATTATTAATTTTTGGCTAACTCTACTCTATTTTCTCTACTTTTTCCTCAATTCAAACTGGTCGTAAGTGCTAACAGCTAAGAAGGGGAAAAATATGGTGTTTGGGCTGCTGCTGCGAGACTTGCAATCAATGGAAAACTAGAAAGCAGCTAATTTTTAGACCCTTTAAGCAGCAAATTTCCTGTGCATCTTCAGATTCTGAGGGCACAGAGCCATGGTCCAGACTCCAGAGGGAGCGGATGCTTGGCAATCATAGGATGCCATAATGTTGGACCTTTTTTTTAAGGAATTTTCCTGAATTAATGAGATCCTCCCTTCTGAAAGTCTATAAAGAATATTGGATGCTGTTCATAAACAGGTTTTGCTTTGTGCACAGTTCTCATTGGTTCAAATGTTTCAAAAGTTCCCTACAATCCACAGATCGCTGGACTTTTCCTGAGCAGCGTAGATTTTGGCTTATGGTTGGTTAAATTAATATGATTCTATAGCTTGCAGTAGTTAGAGGAAATTGAGGAAAGAAAAATAGGCCTTGTTATAAAGGGATCTGATAGACATGTGATGGAAGAATTTTTAGTCCCATAAATCTTGTACCCTCAATATTGAACTCTTCTGTATCTCCAAAAAAGAAAAAAGAAAAAAGAAAAAATTGAACTTTCTGGTAATCACTTCAAGAACTATTCATATACACGAGATGCCAAGGCTTAATTGTATATGCTAGTGACGCCCTAATCTATAATAACAGATTCTCTAATAATTGACAGCGTATCTTTTATTTATTTATTTATTGTTATTATTATTATAATTTTTATAAAAATAAACTAATAGTTGTTGTATAATTGAGACGTCCTTTTGCTGGGTGCCGTAGTTTTGATTAAACCAATAGTCACATTGCTTCTCCAGGGGTCATGCTCAATGGCCTGTGATGTGTTAGTTGCTTTCCTGTAATGCCAAGGAAGATTGGAAGTTCATGAATTATAAATAAGATTTTAATGATTTTCAAAGACATGAAAATGTTTGGGGTCCATTATAGGATTTTCCATCACCGACCTTCAAGATAAGGAGCAATATCAGCCTCAAGAATAATCTTTGGTATTTCAAGAACGCCGTTCTTACAGCAACGCAATTCTTAAAGCAACGCAATTCTTACAACATAATCTACTCCAAATCCAGTAGTGAACTCCAAGCCTCAATGTCACTTCCATTTCGGGCAACCAACCGCAAGGCATTTTATGTATTAATATATATCATACACATTTTTTTAAAATTTAAAAACCAAAGAAGTCAGTCAGAGACACAGAGAGAGCTTCGTAAGAGCAACCAAAGATGAAGAATTCTTGCCTTCTCTTATGCATTGTCATCTTCATTTGCATGGAATATATCTGCTTAGCAGATTTTGATAATCTCCAGGACACTTGCCCAACGGCTACACAAGCAAAACAAACAGTCTTCATCAATGGCTTCAATTGCAAGAATCCAGCCAACATCATTTCTTCTGATTTCAAGACTTCAAATTTGAACCATACCGGCAATACAGGCAACATTTTTCGTTCTGCGGTAACCATTGCCACTGCAGCCAATTTTCCAGGCCTGAATACTCTTGGCCTCTCAGTTGCTAGAACTGATCTAGAAGTGGATGGCCTGGTATTGGCTCATTCCCACCCCAGGGCTTCTGAGATGTTCTTTGTCAGCAAAGGTAATGTTGTTGCCGGTTTCATTGATACCAGAAACAAAGTTTTCCAACTTGGTCTGAAGGAAGGTGATGTGTTTGTGTTTCCCCGGGGTCTGCTCCACTTTTGCTTTAATTCTGGCTTTGAACCTGCTACTGTTTTCTCAGTGCTTAACAGCCAGAATCCGGGGGTGGTGACCCTTACTGGTGCCATGTTCGGACCTGATTCAGATAATGTATTAGACAAGCTAGTGAGGCAACTAATTTCCCTTTCTGGATCCAAGCTTAATGGCGTTGGAAATATGACTCTGGCCGGGTTTTCAATCATGTAGTTAGCAATTTCAAAAATATTACTCCACCATCTTTACATGTGAGGTGAGAATAACAATAGTTTTATGTTGTGTGTTTAACTTTTACAGTATCTCTTGTGTTCAAACTTTAACAACAAAGAGGATACTGTGTAAAAGATTTCTGTTATTACTAGCATAAAGTTGTGGGCAAAACTTACCTATGATCTAGACTTACTAAATGGAGAATACGTACCTACACCTCAAATCATTCACGCTAGCTTTAGAATTGAATCCTCAAAGTTACGTATGGCAGTTACTATTTACTGCGTATTCCAAGAATAGATGTCTAGTAGATGCCATAATATTTTCATAGCCAAAGAACAAGGTCATGGTTCATTAAAACAATCATACAAGCTAACATTCTCAAACCTGCCGTGGACAGAATTCCAGTCAACTTAGAAATGTACCATCATTTTTACATTCATCTAATTAATGTGAGACCGATTCCATATATCGTACCATCATTTTTATATTCATCAAATTGATGTGAGACTGATTCCATTAAGACCATATGTGTCTTAGGCTCTTAGCTTTCATAGGAACTACACAAGGTATCCAAATTCTTTTTTTTTGGTAGAAAAAGGTATCCAAATTCACAGTATACAATTTATTTATTACATAATTTTTTATGTGTGAACACAGGATTTATAACTGCTAAGAGTGCTAGTTTAAACACATTTACACATAAAATAATTGCAATTGGTCTTATTTTCATGTGGGAATTTTTATCCTATACTAGACATGATAACATGCATTAATAGGCAACCAATTAAGCATTTTAATAATTATGACATCGAATTGAAAATTAGTTCCTAAAAGAGATGTCCTACACACCAAGCCAATTCTATTACTAGGTTTACAAGGATAATTGAGTGAAAGACTTGGGTTTTCCCCTTATCTGTGCTTAGAGATTTACTAGAATCACTCCACTTTAAGTCTTTGACGAGAGTTTTGAGAAGAAATAGATATTTTCCCCCTTTAGAACTGTTGGGGAGAGAGCTTGGAGCGTATTTTTCTTCCTTCTAGTTCTTTTGTGAGACGAGATATATTAGAGTGGTCTTAGACTCTTCGGACCCGTTTGGATTGAGGGGGGGAGGGGGAGTAGAGTGGAGGAGAGTAGAGTAGAGTTAGCTGAAAATAGGTTAATTTTGGGCCAACTTTACTCTACTCCCCCTCTCTCCCCCTCAATCCAAACAGACCATTAGGCCTTTGCATGACCGACCATGTGGCTAATTTTAGGCTTTAGTGTGGAGCTCGTGTCACCATGCATGATACTTTGGTATTACACATGCCTAATTTTAATCGGTTGCAGGTGTAGGTGAAATTATTATTGTATCCTTCCCTTGACTACCTAGTCATGCTATAATATATCAAGCATTGTATGTTGCATTACTGTAACTTATATACCATACCATAAGTTGAAATTTTATCTAGTAACTTTTAAAATTAACTTACGTAGAAGTAAATGGTTACTACGCATATATAACTCATTCTAAATGCGAGGGGTAATAAATTGTCCACCCAATAATGGGCCATTGACCAAAGGCCCAATAGGTAATAAAGAGGGTCCAGTAGAAGGAGGCCCACTCAGGCCCAGCTCGTCAAGCCACAAGTCATACCAAGGAGCCTCGTTTGGCCCAATTGCACTCGCCAAAGAGAGTTTCACCTAAAGTGGCTTGTTGAGAAGAGCTTGCCCAAGGTATGTGGCTGAGGAATTGCAATACTTGGGAATGCACTCCCAATTGAGCACATTCCTTAAGGTATGATTTTAATCATAAGGAATAACAATAGTGGCAGTGTCAGAAGGGGACAATAAAGGCCCACACATTAATTGTTGAAGTGACCAGTTTGAACAATGAGCTAGACACATATTCCTACTATGATTTTTAAAAACGGGGTAAGACACTTGATAGAGCAGGGCCCCTATCATTACAAGCTCACCATTTATACTTATATAAATAAGGGGAACCCCCAAAGAGAAAAAGGTTCGGAAAAATTGGAGGGGGAGAGAGACAAAAAGAAAGAGAGAATATATTTTAACTTCCATGAGTGTTTTAGGCATTATATCTCCTCCACAATCCTATTTCAAGATTCCTTCTCTTTGGATCTCCCATCGTAAACTATTTTCTTGTTCCCACATATAAATAAATTGTGATACTCATTAGCCCTTACTTAAGTTAACTTGACCTCCACACTAAATTAATTTAACTTAGTTTAATTTAAGGTATTAAATGGTGTGGGACATTTTATTAGGTTTTAAATTAAATTCAAACACATAGTTACATTGGTTAATAGATATACGTTTGAATTTGATTAAGAAATTTAATAAAAAATTATACCAAAATTTTGCCATTATATAGAATATAGGATTGTACTTTTGGGCGAATATCAAGTGATTTTTTTCTTTTAATGTTTCATTCTAGCTTTGAATTTTCTTGAGATATTCAAAGTAACTTAATAAAATTTATCATTTCTTAATAGCACGACAATAAATAATTTATCATGATATAAAAATGTAGTCTTGATTTCGAACCATATTTCCACTTTGTTTCATGTTGAGAAATAAGGCTAAAAGTCCCTCATGTTGGGACTCATTTATTAAGTGGAGTATGAGCTTACTTGTAAAGAAGAGTCTTTAAATTATGTTTAAATAATTAAATTCACAATTTTATAATAATTTAAAATTTTGAAGCAATCAATAATTTATTATAACTGTTGTATGTCTTTTAATTGTCATGAAATTAAGCCAAAAAACTTAACAAACTTAGGGATTCAATTGATAAGCTGGTGGTAGTGGAATTGTTTATGGTGCCTTATGTTTATTGTTAAAATTGAACATCACCCTTCGTTGACCATATGAACCCAACATTCATTCTTCCTATTAATTAAGGATACTTTTTAATAATTTATATTTAATACTTTTATAACATTTTAAGATGTTTGAAGGTTTCATTCTTCTTTGTTAATTTAGAAGAAATAATTTTTTTTTATTGAAAAGATTTCAAAATAAAGTATAGGTCCAATTGTCGAAAAATATAAATACCATGATAAAATGTGTATATATACATATTATTTTTTTTTCCCCGAATCCTTTATAAACTCTCCCTCTGTATCACAACGTCATTTCATTCCCCAATAGGCAGTTATTTGCAATTTCGCGCCAAATAAGAGAGAAAGAAGAAGGAAATGGTACTGGTGTGTTTTGTGATTGATCTGCGGAGCTTACCTCCTCAGTTGCTCAGAGACGTAAAGCAGGTAAAACAATCCAATCGGAACCGTTCTCTCTCTCTCTCTCTCTCTCTCTCTCTCTCTCGATTGCTCCGCTTATTGTTCGTTTCGCTCTTTCAAAATTTAAATGTTCCTTTCTGAAAGATAATTTAATTGATTAATGAATTTTAAATTTTGTTCGTCAAAACAAAAAATTGTCAGTCCTTACTAGAGGTAGCTAATTTCTACGCCATTTCGTCGGAATCTGAGAGTCTGAGAGATAAGATTGGGTTATGCTACGTGTTCAGGAATCGCATTTCTTCTTCTGATGAGGTACTGTACTACACTCTACTCATCTCATCTCTTTTATATACTAGTAATTTCTTGGCATGCTGGAAACTTGAAATGCAATGCACTGCACTGCACTGCACATGTTTGTTGTATTTCGGAAACAGCTGAAGATCGCTTACAGTCCCAGTCCTAGAGGGAACTTCGATCTACGCGACTTCCACCATGCTGTCAATCACTTGCCTACCGATTCTTTTCTTCCTGAAATCGACGATCCCGGGGGTTAGCAACTAGAAAGCTCTATTTTCTCACACTGTTTATTCTCTCTCTCTCTCTCTCTCTCTCTCTCTCTCTCTCTCTCTATATATATATAGCTTAAAATTATTGGTTTAATTGTACCGCTCCTAGCAGATCTAAAACTTTCATACATCCTGAGTGATCAAGTTTTATATTCCTGGGGAGTTGATAAAGATATCGTGAGGAAAGTCATAGTCCTCAGCTCCTGCTTTCCACAATATGTAGACTCTCACTTGCAAAAATCTCTCATGGTTAGTCTTAGCCTAAAAAATATTTTTAACATTTCAGTTTTTTCCCTTATCTTCGTGGCTCTTAACCTTTCAATCATTATTATTATTATTATTTTGGCTTTTCCTTTCCTAGGATGCAGCCGACAAGTGTGTTTCTGTTGAATTTCTGTTATTTGAGCAAAAATCAGGCCATCTCACTGATACACTCCAAAATGTCAGCAATTTCCTCAGATCCATCTCAGATCTCGATAATTGCTCCCTTCAAACCTATCTTCCTAGTTAAGCTCTCTCTCACTGCAATTACCAAGAATGATTTCTTCCTAGGATGCTCCACTTTAATTACCAAGAATGATTTCTCTTGTTTATGATTACTTACTAATGCAAACTGCTTAACCTTTTAGGACCATGAATGATCAAAATCCCACTTGTGAACTCTTTTCTGACATATTTATTAAGGGTTTTTTTAATTTTTGAAGTCACTAAATTTGGGTCATAAACTCTTTCTTGTAACTTTTGCATATGTCAAGCTTGTTTATGCTCAATCTTGGAAAAGTCGAAGAACCTCATGACTGGGCTCCAATATATGCTTGCAATTAATATAGTTTTCCTTTTCCATCTGTGCGTGGATCATTGTCAAATATATAGCCTAGGTCAAGAGGTGCCATTTGAAGGGGAATGTAGCGTATAGTTTATGTTAAGCATTTAACAAACTTTTGCAGATGTCAGAGTGTTGCATGGCCTGGTTAAACAATGGATAGAGGATTTAAAGGATGACATGGAAAAACCATTACAAGCTCGTTTTCTCTTTAAGACCAACCTTGTAGGATCGATGAATCAGATCTCCTGCAACTTGTACGTATCTGTCAATAAAATAGTTGATGGGTTCAGTCCCTGTCAGGTATATATATTACAATTACTTTGTCTACATTCTAAAGTATTCATTCATACATCATTTGTGTTGATGAACCACTTAATTGCAATTTAGGTAGAAAATTGAGAAAATCTTAAGTTGAAAGAAATTATATTTATGTAGATAATTCAAGCTAAGCATCACATATATCTCAAGACACCAAATGATTATGGGTGAAGGAAAATTTTTTTCTTTTCTGAATTCTATATACTTGTATATATATATATATATATATATATATATATATATATTTTAAGTACCTTTAGAGAAAAGTTTGAAATTTTGACTTTGAACAATTGAGTCCCAGCATTGGGTCTGAAGCTCTTTGATATTCTCAGTCAGTGAAAATAATCCTAAAATCTGGTTTTACCACTATTTAAATTTCAACAGAAAACAGGGAAAGCAGTTCAAAAAGACATACAGTTCTGATTTATGAACTGGTTATAATCTTGTAAATTGTCTTTGCTTCATAAACATATTGCATCAGTGTCAACAATAGCTCAATATAATGAGGTAAGTGGTGTGATGGGCTGCCAAATACTTCAAAGGCTAACAAGCATGCTTGTGGTATTTTTGGACAGCAATGAGGGGGAATCATGTTCAGAAACTTTTTTTGACAAAGTAATGATTTATTTAGCACACAAAGTCACAACTGTAACATAGGCGCAATTGTAGTCTCCGGAAAATATACAAGAGAAATGAAGAAAAAGGCTATGATCTGAAATTAAAAGGTCTAGCACATTAGTGATGTTGAAGACTAGGGAGTTTTAGTTTCTTAATAATTAGTTCTAGACCTTATAAGAGCATGACTGGCAAAAGATGGCTCTATAATGTGATATCTATGCTTTAAGTTTCTAGTTATAGTACAAAATTGATTAAGAGATGTTGATTGTCCATTTTAATATCTTAATTGATGATATCTGGTATTTGCCAGTATGCTCCTACATTATATGTTGTGAAAGGAAAATAGTGGACATTAATCTATATATATATCTTTTTGTTCAACAATTCTTCCTCTTTCTTTGTTTTACCACTTTCACACCTCAAGGAAAAACTAGCATTTTGGTAATTGGTGGTACCTTGTATAGACATGCAGGTGTCATGGAATGCTGTTAGAAGATGGCATAAGAAACAGGATACATGGATATTCTTGTCCAGTCACTGGCCATGGTCTGGAAACATGCAATGTGATAGAAAACTCAGTGAAGGTTGGAGAAAAAACGCTCCTGTTTCTGCCGTCATTCCAGAGCTCTATGAAGTTTCAGCGAATTGCTTCAATTGACTTCCATGTTATTGAGCGGATTAACCTGGGGTCTCTAAGTGAAGGTAGATCTTAAGCTCTTTGACAGTACCATCAGTTCTTGTGCTTATTACATATATCTATAGATGCTTGTATTTTTAATTAAATTGCACAATCAGTTGTAGGGGCTGCTTCATGTGATGTAAGGAATTGTGCTTGAACACGTAAAGCTAGTATTAAGTGAATTTTGATAATTAAGCTTGGTTTCAGCTATAGAAGATTACCCATATGTATTGTACCTACTCTGATATACACATAAGCTGCATATCTTACATATTGATGACTGCCACTGATTGCAGCAATTAAGTTTGAATTCTAAACAGTACTGAAAGTTAAATACTGTTACTACTTTGGCTTTTTATGGCAAACATTCAACACCATTATTGCGGTGTAGTACAGTGCACTCACTATTTAAGATACAGATTCAAGACAGCAAGTTACTTCAATATCTCCTCTGTGATGGTCATATCATGCCTTTACTGTAAATTATATCTTTCTATTTGACACAGGCAGTATAATGGGTGATTCGTATTTCGTAATTCCATCAGCTTGTCATGAGGTAGAAGCTGCTTCAGATGACATTGATCAGTCAGAGTTGAATGCTCAAGGTGAGTGGAAGGCAGCCCTTTGAGTATTTAATTGCAGTATGAATGCTTAATCAAAGACTTAGTATAGGACGTTTCAATTTTGATTTATCATGGATATATTTGTCACCAATTCTTTATGACCTCCATGTTTCTTCCATCTTTCTGAGTTAGACTATAATTTGGCAGTTTTTCAAGGGCTTTGTAGTGCTCTACATTCGCTGGACCAGGGTTTGGTATGCTCTTCAAATTGTAATATAGAAACCATGAGAGAGGTTGCTTTCCACTGCTATTATATTCTTCAACCTTCAGACAATGGTCCAATGCTTCTCAGGGTGAAGACTAAGCCGCTTATCTTATAGGCTAAAATATGGGAAAATTACACTTTATCATCCTAAATTATATCTCTAATTACACTTTACCATATTAAACTATACCTTTAATTACACTTTGCACCCTAAACTTTTCGAATGCATATTTTGCACCCTAAATTATGATCTTTGTTACACTTCGCATTCCAACGTTTTGCCGCTAACTTGGCTGGAAAAATATGGCACTATGTAAAAAGACCTAATTACCTATCTTCTCAATCCCTTAAAAACAAAGGAGAAATTACATTTTATTACCTTAAACTATACTCTTGATTACACTTTGCACCCTAAACTTTGAATTTCCATCCAAGTTAATGGCAAACTTAATGTTCAGGTGCAAAGTGTAACAAAGGTCGTAGTTTAGGGTGTAGAACGTGCATTCAAAAAGTTTAAGGTGTAAAGTATAATATAGGGTATAGTTTAGGGTAATAAAATGTAATTTCCCCCTAAAATATTTGTTTTCTTAAATAACTGTGATTATAAACATAGCAAGCAAGGCATATTCTAGGTTATCTTTTCTACTGCTGTATTTCTCTCTCTTTTGTATCTATTTTAACCAATTATAGTGATATCTGCAGCATCTTGCAGGATCAGAGGAAGTCTCTCGTGTTCCTGACCTCAATCGATTTATTCTTTCTTCAATAACTGAGGAAATTCAGGACTCCATTCAAGCCTCCTTGTCAACGGTCAGATTTTGTCAAAAGAAATTTTTTTCCCTGGTTGCATTCTTATTTTGGAACCCCTGAGTTTTGTGAAATTGTTAAAAACAAATTTCCCATTTGATGGCTGAATAATTTAATTGAGAAAAAACCTCCCATGTAGAAGTTACTGTATAGGACCATAGTCTTGTTAATGACTATTAGACAAGATTGTTCTGGTTTTCCATTGAATGCAGCAACCAAAAGCTGCACGCTGTACCAAAAGGTTAATGATTGCTTTATTTGATACTGAGAGTGATTGTGCAGATCATTTGGTTCCTTCAGATCTATGGAAGAGTTAGAATACCAGTTTTGTATTGTACCCGATTTCCCCCCCATGTAAACTCACTAGATACACAATAGCATTCCCCCCGCAACACATCCGCCCCCCAATAAAAAAAAAAAAAAGATGGGTGCATATCATCATTTTTTCCTTACATCCTTTAACTTTCCTGCAGATTGAACTAAAAGACTATGATCCGATGCTGCATGAGAGAGGCTTCCATCAAAAACTAAACATGCTTGTTAAAGAAAGCTTACAATTCGGGTAATTTTTATCTTCATCAAAATTGATCCTTCATAGAATTTAGGAAGAATTACTCCTGTTAAGAGTTTAAAATTCTTCTTCCAAGAGCTCCCTGGACTAAAAAGTTTGGATAGCATTCCGACCATTTGTTAGTAAATTATTACATACATGAAAGATGTGTTTTCTATTTATTTATTTATTATAATTTATTTATTATTTATTTTTATCAAATAAGTAGTTTAATATATCACATACCCTTTGGTGCAGCAAATTCTCACCAATATTTAACAAAGCCCATGAGTAGGAGGTTTATATGAACTTTGTGATAAATTTGGCTTGTACTTTTTTTTTTTGTTAGATTAGGAAACGGATGCGATTAGTGTTGGATGAATGCTATTTACTAATGCATCCATTCTATACTTTCTTCTGTAGCATTTGTGATGGATTTATTGTCTCTATTGTAGCATTCAAACTGTACATGTTTTTTTGCAATTATCGGGGATTCCATGCAGGACTTTTGTATAGAATGTTTCAAATTTTCATTGTCATTTGAGATATATAGGGATGACCTTATGTTTTGTAGTGACTCCATGCTAGGGCTGGCATTGTGCCTTAGATGCTACTGAAAAATTCACAAAATTAATTTGTCTTGGCGGATGTTACGATAGCCACTGTCATGCTCTTTTAGAGTTAGAAAATTGATTACATAATTTCAACTTCCCCATACAATGGAATTGGCCAAGTACATGGAAGTCAACAGAAGTGTTGGACTGAGCTTGCTACACTAATCAGTTTTAATCATGATTAGCAGCGAAAATATTTTATATAAATGGTTAAAGATCCCCCAACATCTGCCTCAAACACTTGAATTTTGTAGGTCAATACCTCCTAAATTTGAGGAGGCACCCTCTGAACCAAAGTTAACCCAACTTGATTCTTCAGAAGAGATGGTACAATCCACTTCAAGACTAGATGTTGAACTCACAGAAGAGGAATCGTCAAAGTTGGATATGATTGAAGAAGACAAAATGGGCACGCATATTGCAGAAGAATGGGAGCAGCTGGTTGTCAATGAAGTTCCAAAGATATTTTCTCCAGTTTGTATATCCAAACCCAAGTTGGATCAATCAGTTCTATCGCCTTCAAGTGGTAATAGGCAGTTGGATGTAAAAACTTCAAGGATTTTAGAGAGACTGGAGGTGCCAAGACAGTTGAAAACAAAAGCAGTTTCTTCCATTAACACAGGCAGTGGGATTATGGATACCTGTGTTCCAATGAAGAAGCCTCTTATCCCATCGCAGTACATTGATACTACAGACCAAGGCTCGATTACAAGCCAGTTAATGAAACCAAATTTCCAGAGATTAAAAAGGAAACATAAATGAAACAAAGGCTGCTGCTTTTGTAGATAATGGAGTTATCGTTGCAAAAATGGTCCATGAGGTTGGCGGGTTCTTTCCTTCCTATTTGCTTGTTCTTACCATTTCTCATGTCAAGGATTTTGATTGATACTAGGAAATACACGTATAGCAAAAAGATTTAATTGCTAGTCTTAGCATGTTCTTCGGATTAAATTTGATAATATCGTGTTGGATGATAAAATGATGAAGATGGGAATGGAAATAGTAACAATTAAATCATGAAGACTTAGGGAAAGAGCTTGCATACAAAATTATTGTTTTTCGACCATAATCTTATTCAATCAACCTAACATAGATTAGCCCACTCCATGCAAAGTTGGTTGGAGGGTGGCTTGGCTTGCATTTTACTTTTTTATTTTATTTATTTTCATCACATGCAACTCTCTCAAATCTCAATCCACTTTTCTCCTATTCACAGCACTGTTTGGATTGGTCCCTACAACTGGTCCACTGCACAACCATGATAATCACGCTCATGCGGAACTATCCAATCCCAAGTTTGGTAGTGGGCGACCAATCCACTATCCTTTTGGCTTTGACTGCATCTACTTTCAGCTCTCGATAAGTAAGCGCTAATTTATTGATTAACTGTAAAGCAGAATTCATAAAGCATACATGGCAAACATAAACTAAGAGTTGGAAAAGAAAGGAAGAAACGACCAAAGCGGCCTGAAACTGAGAAGCTTGGTACATGAGAGAGTGGGATCAACCTGGTGGGGCGGAAAGGGCTTTCGTTATCCACTGCTTCTTTCTAGCTGACATTTCCGACAAAGAGAGTGAACTTATTTATTTATTTAAATTATTAGAAAGCGTTAAAAACATTTTTGGTTTGGAATGCATATTCCACACGAAATACTAGAATTCCACCAAAATCCCCTGTACCAGGACAAAATACTCCGGCCAGAATACTTATAGAGCGGAACGACATTTAAAATATTGGTACAAGTCTAATGGCCTCTAGGCTAAACACTGGTACTGCACGCTAACTTGTATAACAATTATTGCCTGCATATATAAAAGATGATCTCTGATGATGTTCAAAATATTGCCAGTAAGCCACAAGGTCTTTTCACGTACTCGAGGCAATCTGTAAAACACAAAACAAAGAATACCTTAAGAGGATACTGGTGCGGTACCGGCCAAAGACCCTCCGAAGGTCAAGTTAGAGAATACTCGCAACCCTAGAGTACCAGAGTTGGAGAATAGTATGCGTACCTTTCTTATGAGAGCCTTTGGGGTGTTTATAGTAGTGTAGAACCGACCTTCTTTTCTTGTATAAGAAGTCTTTTCCTTATAGGACTATCTTTAATTGGGCGAATATCACGAAATTTCCTCTATATTTGGATTCTATCCCCATTAGGACTCTTCATACCCTAACTATGCGTGAGACGCAAGTTAGTTCCATTTATAAAGAGATGACACGTGTACCTCGAACCTGTCCACACTATGTCCGTGCACTCTGGATCCGTCTTCATCAGGTACATACATTTTGTCCCGTCATCCCAACTAAGATCCATATGTCACATCAAATTTTACCCTCTTCAGCTGCCCCCTCGCTCCATGGGTCCGTGACCTTTCAGGGGACGGACTTATGGAGTGACGGCATAAATTGATCTGTCCTGATATATTGGCATGGGGTAATTAATATTGGGTAATTAATGCTGTCGGGCACGTGTTACCTATTTAGTGGCCATTTGCTAGGAACGAAGCATTCCTTCGTATTCCATGCCGTTCCTCCTATATAAGCTTACTTTTTTCTTCCTCATTCTCACTTTTTACAGAAATCAAACAATCAGAGCGCATCCGTTCATCTTATTAGACGACTGATCCGTCACATTTATTCACCCGTCGTCTGTATTTCGTAACTGCACATCCACAACTGGTAAGCACTTGTTCTTTTCTTGATTCACTCATTTTTTACCACCGTCAATACTTTTAGATTCGTCAGTGTCTTAGGGTTTACCGTTACGTGTAGGTGACAGATGTCTAGTGCGTCGAGTAACCAGTCGTTTGTCTGCGACGGAGCGGGCTACGATGAAGTCTATCCGTTAGGTCATAAAGATCATGACGGCTCAAGTGAAGGGAGGAGTTCGTCCGCTACCTCTCCTTCCTCAAGGGATGAGAACTTGGAGACGGATAGGTCAGAGAGTGACCTAAGTGACGATCTAGACGGAAGTGAACTTTCGATCCAATCCGTTATTGGTCCTGACGGAATGAGGATTTTATATTGCTTCCAATATGGACGGTTAACGATTTTACATCTTCGATTAAAGAATCTCATTTTAAAACTTTAAGAGAAAAGTACCAGATACCCTTCAATATACCTCTCCGTCTACCCTTCAAGTCGGAGAAGTGTTACTATGATGGCGTCGAGGGTGTCGGGATTTATAAGCAGATACTCAAAGCTGAGCTAAGATTCCCCTTGAGCTCGCTACACTGTTGTCTTCTTCAATACCTGGGTTTGTCCGTCACCCAAATTTTCGGTTTTATATGGGGTTATGTCCGGCGGGGTGCAAAGGCTGACGGTGGAAGAGTTCTTCCATTGTTACCGTCCAGTTAAGATTACCAAGTTTAAAGGAATATACAGCTTCGTGGCAAGGAGTCCATTGCTGAGGCTTGTAGGTGATACTCCAGATTTCAATAGAGACTGGAAGTTTAGATATTTCTTTATGGACGATGATGAGTGGATGGGTCATCCTGGTGACACCGAGTGTATGCCTATTGACACAACATGGGGCATATTACCCCCGTCTGGTATGTATCCGTTCTGGATGTAGTTTCAAATTCTTTACACTGTTGCTATATTAACCGTCTTCTTTGTGCAGCTCAAAACCGTCCACAAGTTACACTTGAGGAGTGGATTTTTTTGAAAAATATTTTTCAAAAAACCAAATTAGAAGAAAGAACCTAGGCTAAGTTGGTTAATCTAGATACCATACACTGGTATTGCGGCGGACTAGAACCGTCAGAAGCAGCTCGTCGATACGAAAAACAAGTCTGCGCACGTAAGTTTATTAAAATTATGCTTAGTTGATTCTTTCCTTTCATACTTTTAACTTTTATACCGTCCTCTTTTGCAGAAATGGATGACGCCAGGAGGAGAGCGTTTATTAAGCAGCAGGCCGCTGCAAGAAAGAAACAGGAAGGTCAGACCTCCAAGGGGACGGAAACTCTTCCATCGAAGAGGAAACAACCAGAGAAACATGACCATCTTCCTAAAAAACCCAAAACTACTGCCAAGGAACCCGTCGTGGGTCTTGAGGCGGAGACAAAGAAAATTCCTCCGAAAGGTCCTGGAGTGGGCAAAGGTCTTATGAAAGCTCCCGCCGTCACCGAGAAGCCTCTGTCCTCCTCCGTGAAGATTCCAAGTATGCTTTGGAAAGGCTCTCGACCATTTTCACTGTAGATGATTACGAGGATCTGGGCAACCATGCTACGAAGGCTATGGGGGAGACGGGTCTCTTCAGCATTACTCAGGTGAATATTTTGCCTATTGTCCTTTTTGTTTTCCTTTCTCTTCTTCTGGGTCTAACTTTCTTTTTTTAGGCCATGGTGATGATGAAAGGGCTGATGGGCCGTTTCCTCAATCATGAGACAGCATTGGATCGTGTAAGAGCTAAAGCAGCATTGATGGAAGAGAAGCTGGCTCAGCTTCAGGCCTGGAGGGTGGTTCAAGAGAAGAAGCTAGCCTTGTCGGAGTAAGAAAGGGGTGAACTCGAAAAACAGACGGAGGTGCTACGGAAAGTCTTTGAAGATAAGGAGAAAGAAATTAAAGCCATCAAGGATTAACTTCGTCACGCTAAGGAAGACGCTGTGAAAGAATATCGCGACTCCGAGGTGTATTTGACGGAGTTGGGTGGCACCTTCGCTGACGGTTTTGATGACGCCCTCCGTCAGGTGAAAGCTTCTTTTCCTGAGCTGGACTTGTCTCACCTTAGCATAGACGAGGCTCAAGCTCAAACCTCCGTCCTTCCTGCCCCCTCAGATAGCACGGAAGATTTGTTTGACAAGGCCTATGATGTTCAAGGCGACAGAACTCGTGGCGATGGTGATGGTGAGCCTGTCCGGATTCAAGAACTGGTGGCTGAAGGTCTCCAGATGATCCAATGGGTCTTTAGATCCGTCGTAGCTTTCAATCTGCGGCATACGGAATTTCTGAGGAAGGGGGTATGAATTGACGGATACTGTGAACGGTGAGTCCGTCCGATAAACGAGGTCATCAAGGTCATTGGACACTCGTCCTTTGAAAGCGTTCATCATAAAGTCCATGCGCTCCTTCATCATTTGCATCTTTGCAACTACATGAGACGGGACTTGGTCTACAGTTGATGGTCGATTTGTGTCCTGCTGTTCGGGTCTGCTTTGGGTGTTGCTCCCTTCTGGTCCCTGCTGGTTTCTTCTCTCGGCGCTACTAGCCTCTTGCTCTTCTTCTTGGGTGTGGAGTATTGCATCTTTTTGGCGCAATTGCTCCTTTGGGTCATGGTTACGCTTCGTGAGGCGTTCTACCACTGCCGCTAGGGTTTAGACCTGCCTCTCGAGAGTCATGGTGTGTGGTTTGCCCTGGTCGTTCGTCGTGGTTGCCATCGAGTGCGTGAGTACCATGCAACTTTTCGTCTGGAAATCTCAAAGAATGACTTTTCCTTGCGATTCCCACAGACGGCGCCAACTGATGATGCTCAAAATATTGCCAGTAAGCCACAAGGTCCTTTCACGTACTTGAGGCAATCTGCAAAACACAAAGCAAAGAATACCTTAAGAGGATATCGGTGCGATACCGGCCAAAGACCCTCCGAAGGTCAAGTTAGAGAATACTCGCAACCCTAGAGTACTAGAGTTAGAGAATAGTATGCATACCTTTCTTATGAGAGCCTTTGGGGTTTTATAGTAATGTAGAACCGACCTTCTTTTCTTGTATAAGAAGTCTTTTCCTTATAAGACTGTCTTTAATTGGGCGAATATTACGGAATTTCCTCTATATTTGAATTTTATCCCTATTGGAACTCTTCATACCCTAACTATGCGTAAGACGCAAGTTATTTCCATTTATAAAGAGATGACACGTGTACCTTGAACCCGTTCACACTATGTCCGTGCACTCTGGATCCGTCCTCATCAGGTATATACATTTTGTCCCGTCATCCTAACTAAGATACATATGTCACATCAAATTTTACCCTCTTCAGTCTACTTATAAAGTTTTACACACATACGATAAATTGCTTCTCAATTTTAACATAGTGTCAGAGCTAGCGTTCAAACCTTCCTAGTGTGTTTAGGATCAATCTCTATCTTCATTGGCGTTCCTTCGCTGCCATTGCCTTCTTTGACTGGTCGTCATGTCGTCAAAACTCTATAGTGTCCCTCCCTCGATATTAGTAGCCACTAACCTCTACAATACCACTACCTTCCTAAATACTACCATCTCTGAGCCTCCATTCAACTCACCATCACCACCATCCAAAAGATCTCCCGCCAATCTGATCAATGGTGGAAGAATCGACACCATTGGAGGTCACATGCACCAAACAAAATTTCTGTATAAATATCCATGAGCTACACATGTCATCTGCTATCCTTACACGTGCCAGTCACGTGACTTCTACCACATTGTCAACTCCGTCTCCATTTTGTGCCAGGTTAGTACTAGGCCTATCGTTACACCAAGTCAGGGCTAAGTCCGTGCCTTGGAAGGTTGTTGGTTGTTGAAGTTAAATGTTAATCGTAAGAATGAGTTGTGAGATGGAATCTGTTGAGACGTTTTCAAGATATTCATTTTCTCCTATTAAGACCTTTTCAAGGGAGTTTCTTCCTCCAATGTAAGACAATCAAGTCTAAGCAATACAAATTGGCAATTTCATTAAATGAACTAAAAGTGTGATTACAAATATCGGTTATTTTTAGAACCATAAAGCAAATTCTATTGTCCCACGTGACCTTGTTTTATAGAGCGGCAAATTATGAGCACTAGTGTCAAAGTGCCCCTAAGCTAAGAATCTCAAATACCTTCTTTGTCAATCAATTTTCTTATACTAGTTCAACCATTTCATTACTATTGTTCCACAAAACACAATATTTTTGTGCCAAATACAACATGGGTGAACAAGTTTCTTGGGTCCTTGATAACATGTAGAGAATTCTGTCTCTCTTCTAAATTTGTTACCAAAATTCTTCTATTAGTCTTTTATGAAATTTTCCTTGATTAGCTTAGTCTTGATTATCTATAACAGGATTTCCCTTTATGATTTGAACTTTTTTGAAGGTCAAAAAGACCCCATTCAGGAACTAATGGTTTCTCTTACAAATGTTTTAGGGATATGGTCAATAATGTCAAAAAATTCTCTCATAAAATTCTTTTTTTTTTTTTTTTTTGAACGGGACTTTTATGTATTTTGACAATACCTCTACACTCTAAGTTTAAGCATGACAAATCTTGAGGATAACTTGGTAAAAATACATTTCTAACACCATCTAAAATTTTGCCTACAAAATAGGACCACTCTCCCACCAATTCATATCGTTAAAACAACTCTCTCTCTCTCTCTCTCTCTCTCTCTCTCTCTCTCTCTCTCTCTCGTTTTGAATTTCTATTTTCCTTAATCCCTACCTCACGCTTTTGGTTTGTTTGTTTGTTTTTTGAATTTTTGGTTCCTTGAATCCCTACTCTTATGTTTTTGTTTTTTTTTTCCTTCTCAAATCTCATTTTCTTTATTTTGAATTTGAAGAAAAAAAAAAAAAAACCCCTACTATAAAACCATTACTATAACTTCTCATTTATATCCCTTAAATTTAGGCACTATCACATATCCTTATTTTTCTTTTTCTAAAAAATTATCTCAATCACAAGTTCTAAGAGATGACTATTTGAATTAGTAACATTTGTTCAAACATTCAAAAATAAAAAAACTACCAACCCACATAGTCATGAATCCATGATTCCATCAGGAAAAAAAAAACCAGAATCCATGATTAGTTGCCAGTAGCCACACTTCGGATTTTTCTCACTTCTCTCGCTTCATTGCACTAAAAAAATAAGATCAATTCAAGCCCAAATTCCACTGGAAGAATATCGATATTTTTGTAGTTGATGATACCATTATTCTGATGGTGGAGGGGCCTAAAACTTTACCGTTCATGATTTTTCCTATCAATCTATTCTCCTACTAGTGTTTTAAGAATATGTATGTTTATAAATTGTATTTTGTTATTTATTAATTTTTTTTTATTAATGAAGAATTATGACACTAAACCAAAAAAAAAAAAAAAAATCATTGTATTCACAAAACCATGTGATGAGCCTAGTTGTTTACTAATAAACCCACTCTCATGAACAACGAGCGAATTTTGGACTCGACTCACTCTCATGAACCCAGGTTTGAAGGCCAAGTCAATCAAAGCTCAAGGTGACAAAAAGGGTCAAGGATCAATGTTAACAACAAATGTAAAATTTGGGGACTAAATTACAAAATAATAATAATAATAATAAGCTCTTCTATTTTTTGGGTAAAGGTTAATTTAGAGCATTTATTATAATTTAGGATTACTATATTTTCCAATCACAAAAAAAATTTAGGAGTGTAATGAGTATTATGCGTTAGCAGGTGAAATAATTTTCCATCACACCCCTAGTTTTTTTTTTTTTTTTTTTTTGTGATTGGAAAATGTAGTAATCTCAAATTATAATAAATGCTCTAAATTAACCCTTACCCAAAAAATAGAAAAGCCTCTGAGCACGCGCATGAGCGTGTGCTCAGAGGCTAGTATTTGTATTACATATTTAAAATCAAATTGCCGCTATTTTCTTCTCAAGAAAAAAAAAAATGCCGCAATTTACAAACTGGTAAGATGATACACACAAATCACACAAAAAATGTCCACGAATATATTCTAAATTGAACCTTTGAAAAATTAAGCAGCTTAAGTGTTAAAGCCGTCAAATAAATTACTTACCCCTTTTAGAAGACTAATACCCTTAATAATACTTCTAGGAAAGTCAATATTATACAAATAGAAAAAAAAAAGAAAAAGAAAAAAAAGAAAAGAAATACCCCCTCACAAACAAAAATAATAATAATACATCACGTGGGATTTTTTTTTTTTTTTTGAATGAGAAATTTACTCTATTGGATATGTGCAAATTTGGAATGATATAAGTGTTGATTTTTGATGCTGAGACTAAGTACCAAAATAATGAAGCTAGCCAAATGGGTCATGTCCCTCCCTAATCAAAATATACTCAAATGGTTCCTTCAAAAAAAAAAAATATACTCAAATGGTATTCTTCTCGCTCTTGTCACTTCTCTATCTCTTTGACTATGGCCATATTAAGAAAAAGAACAAAGAAAAGAAAAAGTAATATTAGAAAAACAATTATGAATGAAAATACACAACCTACAAATAATAATTTCAACAATGTTAAATGAAACATACCTGTTTGAAAAGAAAGATGGTGATGAAGTGAGGAAAAAATTGTGAAAATTAAATGAATTGTGGAAATAAACTGGAAAAGAGACTTGAGAAAGAGATAAAGAAGAAGAGATTAAAAAAAAATGGTAAGATTAGTAAAAAAAGTTACGAAAACAAAAATACACAAACTAATAAATTAATAATTTCAACATTGTCAAAAGAAACAAACCTTTATGAAATTGGAGATGATAATGAAGTGAGCAAAAAACTGATGAAATCCAGAAGTCTATGGAAAGAACCTGAAAAGAGACGTGAAATATATATAATTAGAGATAGTGTGTGCTTGTATATTGAGAATTTGAGAGTGAGATAAAGAAGAAGAGATATTTTTTTTATAAATTAAAAAAGAAAAAAGAAAAAAAAGTCAGATTTGGAGGTGGTGAAGGTGGGAACTGTTTGAAACTAACACTGTTTAGTTTGAATTCGCAGGAGTGGGAGAGAATTTTATCTAAAATCAAGGATTTTGAAGCTAAAAACTTGAGTCCTAATTTGAAGGTGAGAGAAAATGAGATAAGGATAATTCTTAATGTTTTTCTTTATTAATATTTTTTAATAAAAAGAATTTTAACTGGAACTGTGTTTTAGACCTGGATAAGAGTTAATGAGAAGTTGGAATTAAAAAAAGAAGTTGAAATTCATTTGGAAAAAAAATACCATGCTTGAATATATTTTTTTTATTAAATTTTTGATAGCTAAAAATGGTGCTTGAGTTTAATTAGGAGAAGTTTGTTGCTGTTAGTAAGCACTGTTACTGGGCTGTTAGTAATATTTAGTGGGAAGTTATTGTAAGGAAATAGCAATTGATTGTGTAAGTAGTGGTTTTGGTTTTGCAAGTGGAGTGGGAGTTTTCCTGATGGAGGTTTTTTTTTTTTTTTTTGGATAAGGGGTTTTTAAAAAAAAAAAAAAAAAAAAAAACTTAACGTGAAGGAGACTTAGGAGGGAAAAAAAGGGTTTTTTTTTTTAATGATGGATAAGGATAATAATTCAAAAAAAAAAAAAAGGGATAAGAATAAGGGGTTTTTCTCATAAAAAAGTAAGGGTTTAAAAAAAAAAAAATCCAACTTAACGTGAAGGAGAGGAAAAAAAAAAAAAAAAAAAAGAAGAGATCTTGCAAAAAGGATTTTTTTTTAAAAAAAAGGAAAAAAAGAAATGGAGAAGAGTTATTCTGTAGTGATTATAGCAAATTTGAATTTTAGTAGTGGTTTAGTGGATATGAAGTTATTCGGTAGTGGGTTGTTTAAAAGTTAAAAATGTAATTTTACTAAATTGTCCTCCAATTTAGTCCAATTGTAAGAGTATTTTGGAAAAAAAAAAAAATTTCGGTCCGAACAAGTGCAGCGCCTTAGATATTAGTATAGATAGATAATAATAATAATAATAATAATAATAATAATAATAATAATAATAATAATCTATACTACTATTTAAGGGGCTGCACCTGTTTGGACTGGATTTTCTTTTGTTCATAAATACCTCCAACACTCCTAAGTTTAAGTAGAAACAAAATTAAAGGATAGTTAAGTAAAAATACATGTTTAAGGGGCTGCTCCTGTTTGGACTGAATTTTTGTTGGTTCAAAAATACCCCCCTTGCATCAAACTTACCACGTTTAAAATAATGGGGTCAATTTAGTACATTAATGTCACTCAACTTCCTAATACACGTTTTCATTATTTCGCACTACACACCCTCCCTTCAGTTTTTCAATTTTTCTTTTCCACCTCTTTTTTCGTTCCTTTCCTTACACGTTCATTTCTCTCGATTGCAAAACTGCACGCTTCAAACTTCTCCCCACAAAAGTTAACTGATGGTTGCAGTATGGAACCTGTTATGGGATTCAAGTTTTCGAAGTCCAAACCATAAAATCATGGATTACCCATCTAAAAGGTAAGATATTTTTACTGGGATTTTATGAATGCTAATTTAGTGTGCCATTTGTTTGTTTGTTTGTTTTTATTTTTTTCATTGAGTTTATAATATAGGGTTTTGCTTTGATGGAATTTTTTCTTGGATTTTCGCATTGATTTTCGTTGAGCATGTAAATCTTGATTTTTTTTTTTAAGTTTTACTTATTTGTTCTTAATAATGACCTTGGCAGACCTCTTCTTCTCTTTTCACGTGTGCAAATGTTAATTATTATCTGGGTGTTCCTCCATTTGCTACAATTTATTTTGAAGTGGCAAAAATTATAGTTGCGATTTCTTCTTTAAATTATAGTTGGAATACTCACGATTTATATTCCTTAAAAAAATCATATCTGTTTGATGATAGCAAATTATGGAAAGCTAAGTAGGTTCTAGAAACACACACTGGAGATAGCAAATAATCTTCCCCTCTGCAGAATTGCTTTGCAAATGGACAAAGCAGCAATCTTCTACGTCAATATTGGTCATAAAACCTCACCATGTCTCCCTTACTTTATCTGTAAGTGAAAAATGTAATTCAATTACTACATAGGGCGGCATAAGGATTAAAAAAAAAAAAGACTGAAGAACTACAGTTTGTAAGAAAGATAATGGGTATAAAGGAAGGGGAAACTAACAATAACCCAGTTTGGACCTTAGATAAACACCTCATTGTTAAATTGGAATTAATGATGATAAAATCAATCTATAGATATGGCAAATGTTTTACAGAAAACAGTGAGATGTACACACACATACAAAGGAGACATTATTCATATTGAAAATACTTGAACCAACAAAGGAGTTCTTTTGTAAGTAACAATGACAAAACACAATGAAAAAAGGCATTCTATTGTCCTAGCTGAGGCCTGAGGGAGCTACCTATTTTCCTGACTGGAGTCTTATATACAGGCAGCAATGTTGCCTCCACTGACCACCACACTTCACATTTTGATGCCATTGGCCCTAGCTTTCGATTCTTTCCTAGATTTCAGCCTAGAGAATTGAAAACTTAGTGGCACTTCATAATTTACATGCTTTTTAATACTGTTATTAAAGAAAGAGAAAAAAATTAGAAAACCCATTCATATTGGAACCATGGACAGTAATTTAGGCCTGCAATATGTTTATGGGAAATTTTGTACTTTAAAAACTTTCTTCTACGGTTTCAAGATAGAAGAATCCTTTCTAAAGGCTTTTTATTTTTTATTTTTTTTTTATTTTTAATCTTGAGAAATTTCAAGCCTAAAAAAAGGCATCCTTTGTACATCTTTCTTCTTTTAATCTAATTTTGATATATGAATTGCCAATTATGCTGTCATTATATGTTATTTGAAATGACGTGATTATTGATTTATTTTTTAGAGCAATTTTGATTTTATTGGTGCCCTTCAGACTTTACTGTGAAGCTTAGATCGATTAATGGATTTGAGACTTTTATGTCATTATGTTGTGCCAAATTTCTTCACTCTCATTGTAAATTGAAATGTGTGAAGACCATTAGTATGATACAATAATTTACAAATAAAATCCAACAGCAAAGAAAACCGCATACTCAGAGACTCTTCTATTTTTTGGATAAATTTAATAATTTCATCGATTATAATTTGAGATTATTATATTTTTCAATCACAAAAAAAAAAAAAAAAAAAATCTAGGGTAGTTTGAAAAAATTATTTCACCCACAAATGCATAATACTCACCACAGGAAAATTTCTATTTCACCCCTTTCTGCTTTCTTTTGGTTTGAAGCATTTGACAGCTTATTCCATTGCACATAAATCGTCATTAGAAAATTGATGACTTAAAAGAAATAATTTGAAATAATTTTGTTCATCATACTCTTACGTATTTTGTGATTGAAAAATGTAAAAATTTCAAATTATAATTAATGAAAATTATTAAAATTTATCCAAAAAATAGAAGAGCCTCTAAGCACGTACTCTAAGCAGTATTATAATTTTTTGGTAAAAGTAAATAATTTACATCAATTATAAATTGAGATTACTACATTTTTCAATTACAAAAATATCTAGGGGTGTGATGAGTATTATATGTTTGTAGATGAAATCTTTTTTTCATCACTCTCCTAGGTATTTTAAAATAGGAAAATATAGTAATCTCAAAATATAATAAATGCTTTAAATTAACTCTTATCCAAAAAATAGAAGAGTCTGCACGCGCTCACGTGCGTGCTCTAAATTATCTATTTTTTGTTTATTTCAATTTACAGGTATATATTATTAAAATATTAACATAAGGGTGAAACTGAAACGTAGTTAAGAAAAGCCGTTTACTGGGTTTGGCAATTTGGGGATGGCCATGAAAGCTGATGAAGATGATGTTGCGGCGGGCGTGAAGGAGGAAGACGATTCAGAAGAATCTTTAGCAGCATCAATAATATCAGAAATTAAACCAGAAGAAGAAGAAAAGACAGTGTTAGTGAAGGAAGAAGCACGAGAATCGTTGGATGAATCGCAAAAGCAAAAGCCTGAATTTATGAAATCGGTGGTTGAACTGGACGGCCTCTCCAGTGCTATTCATTCATTCACGCGGAGGTTGGATGAATTGCAAAAGCATCTGGAATTCATCGAAAACACCATTGAGTCTAGGTCGAAACAATTGCTTCTCGTCGAAAACACCAATCTGGTGGTGGTCGAAACAATTACGGAAGAAGAAGAAGAATTAGGAGAAGAAAAAGACGCAGCAGCACAAGGGGGAGAGGGAGAGGAAGAGGTTCCTTCTTCTCGGGGTACCAAATCTGAAGTTGAATACCTGTGTGAGATGATGTGCAGCCGCAGCCTTCGTAAATATATAGCTTCAAATATGTCGGACGAAGCCAAACTCCGCGAAGAAGTCCCTGCAGCTCTCAAGTTTGCCCCAAAACCAGCGAAACTTGTGTTGGACTGCATTGGACGCTTTTACCTTCAGGGAAGCAAAGCCTACACTAAGAACTCTCCCATGATTCCAGCTAGACAAGCTTCCCTTCTCATTTTAGAATTTTTCCTCCTCTCTGATTGTGATTGTGATTGTGATAATGGTAATGTTGAATCACTCAATGAAAAGGAAAAGGATGAAGCCCACGCCGCCGCCCTCGCCTGGAGAAAAAGGCTTGTCACTGAGGGCGGTCTCTCCCGGGCCACTCCCATTGATGCCAGGGGTTTGCTTCTCTTTATTGCTTCTTTTGGTATCCCTTCTCGCTTTTCTAATCAAGATCTCCGGGATCTAATCCTCTTGACTATACTTTCAACCCAAAATATCTCCACTGCTCTTCGCCGCTCTCCCCTTCTTCTTGCCAGGATTCCAGGTTCTATTCTCTGCCTTCTCGTGCTTCGTATAAATCAATTTTAAAAATACTAGTGTTTTTGATTATTTTTTAGTTGGGGGAGAGTTGAGTTACTATTTACAAGGCTGTTAGCACGGTTTTTATAGCGCACATTTCTTTGTTGAAACCTTGTTTGCCGTGTAAAAAATCCGAACTTTTGTTGTATACTTTCTGAAAAATCCAAAATTTGTCAAATATTTTGAAACTGAGCTGAATTAATTTGATACTATTGGCCACAAAGGATTGGTTCTTTCTTTTTCTGCAAGATAAGTTATGCGCAATATTGGATTATTTCTAGCTAGTAAAGACTACATGAACCACCTTGTCACAGTTTGTTTTAAGGGTGGTAGAAAAATGCACTTATATATATATATATATATATATATATATATATATATATATATATATATAATGGCTCAAGTCAAGCGGAAAAAATGTGTTTGGTGCCTGGATCATGGAAGATAACAATACATCTTCTACTCTCCTATCTCATTGTTAGGGGAGGTATCATCTCCATTGTTAATTATAAAAAAATAAAATGTATCATCTCCGTTGTAGTAGTCTTATTGTACGAGTGTACAACCTCTGCTAGTGTTACCTTGTATTCCCGGTCCCATGTCAATAGGAGAGTTCTGTTAGGTTAGCAACATTGGTCATAATCATCTGATAATGATGGTTTAGGGACCTGAAGCTTTTTTTTTTTTTTTTTTTTTAATTTCTTTATTATGAGTAGTAGGCCATACGTAGCTGCTGATTTTTGTGTGTAATTTTTTCTGGTTTTCATCAACATCCACATCTGAATTATTTTTTGATAATTCAATAGTTGGGGGAGTGGGATTTGAAAATTTTGGTATTGAATTATTAATTCTTAAGTTTTGTTGCTTGGAATGTCTCGTATTTCTTTATAATGAGAATTTAGAATTTGTTTGTCATTCTAGCTTTCATTTTGATGCAGGGCATTTCAAGTTGTTGCATCCAAATCCTCTTGTAACTAGTTAGTTAGCTAGATGATTGCTTAAGCATTAGCCAATAGGATTTAGACACTTGTCAAGCATCTAGAAGGACACTAATGCCAAACAATTAGTATAAGTACTAGATTGTAGTTAGTTTGTGATTAATTTTGAATGCAATTACTATTTATATATAAAAATAATTTGAATGCAATTACATAGATTAGCCTAGTGCTATTTTCAAGAGATAGATTTCTCTTAAGAAGGTTTTGTCACACCTTGTTCCTTGTTCTAAGCAATGCTCATTTCCCTTAATCAATTCTAAGCCTAAACAGCAGCCCCCTTAGAATCCCTGCATCACATTTTTCTTATCCATTGTTAAGAATGACTTGAACCTAATCTTAGCTCTGAAATTATGAGCACTGAATATAAATGGTACTTAACTATGGCAACTAATTTGGTGGACATGATTCCTGATTAAATTATTCATTGGCATCTTCTATTTCGAGGTGTAAAGGCTCATGATAACTATTCTGAACATAGCTACAAAAATGGAGCTCTTGCATTGCTTTATGGTGTCAAACATTATATATATATATATATATATATATACATATATATATTCCTCTTGGCATATGTAGATAGTATTGCTTGCTCATTTTCTGTAATGGTCAAGTCTTTGTGATGTAATCTTCTACCTGTCACAGATATTATAGAGGAAATGATGAAAAATGGCAGGAGTGTTGAAGCTGTTGATGTTGCTTATACTTTTGGGGTTGAGGAAAAATTTCATCCTCAGACAATTTTGACATCATTTTTACGCAAGTCTAAAGAAGCATGGAAGAGGACAAGAGCAGTAGCACATGGTTCTACGGTACTGGTACGCTATATTGTTCAGCTTCTAATCATCCTTGTTATTGTTATCACTATTTATCATGCATTCATGTGTTAAAAAAGTGGTGTGATGTCTTGTACAGAAAGAAGCGAATGAAAAACAATTAGCTGCTCTGAAATCTGTGATAAGGTGTTTGGAAGATCACAAGATTGATCCCACAAAGCTTCTTCCTGGATGGAGAATTAAAGAAAATATAATCAACTTGGAGAAAGAAATTTCTGATCTTGACAATAAAATTGAAGATAAGGTAATGCGGAAAAGAAAAGCAGATGAAATTCAGTCCTCAAATCAAATGAAGAGTCAAGGAATGAAGCGGTTGTTTTTTACCGCCAGAGCACCACCCCTGATGTCTCCTCCAGTTGGTGGCATGCAAGAACAAAGAGTTATTACACAAGTGGAAAGCAAGAGCTCATATGATGGGTTGATGCCAGTAAACTTACTAGATGGTGAACAATCTGGTCATGTCAGTAATTATGCTACTGCTTCATTTAAGCCACATGGATCTGGTGCAGGGTTCTTGCCTAAAAATGTTCTTGGCGCAACAGTAATTGGTCCAGCATATGGATGGCATGGTCATGGAATTGGAGATGCAACATTTCGTGAGAGATCAATTGGGCAGGGCTTTGTTGGGCAACCTGCATCTTTAGAAGGTTTTCCTGGTCTGCCAAATTCCCCAAGATCTGTGGATGTGACTGATAGGAGTACAACCTCGGATCTTTATCGGTTTGCTGATACTGTATTGGAAGGTGAGGCAGGTCAGGGCAGTGGCTCTCACAAGGTTGGCCCTTTATCTGCTGTTTTGCCTGCGCATAATTCGTATTACCTGTATTAAATAATACACAGTGCATATGTATAGTTATCTTTGCTAGAGGAGTTGGTGGAAGGGTTGGATACCCTTATATCAGGGGAAGTTGCTTTGCATTTTTTAAAATCTAAATCACAATGGTTTTAGAGGTTTTTACAATTCAGTCAGTCGGTCAGTCGCAAATTTTTGCACGCTGTTGGAGGAACAAGCTGCAGAAGTGTACAATGTGCTAGCTATCGACTTTTAAGCATTTTCTATATCAAGATTTTTACTGCAAACATTAATTTATTAGATTTAAATAATTCGTTTGGGGAGGGAGGGGGGTGGTTATAGGACAAAGTTTGCCGACAACCTAGTTTGGAGGAAGTTTCTCTGAACTGCGAAGTTGACTAGTGTCCTGGCCAACTTACAGCTTAACCATAGTTAAACTATTTTATCTTCACTCATCGGCTTAAGCCGGTTTGGCTTGGAGAGAAAATAGTTTAATTGTGATTAAGTTTGGTTGAGTTGGTCATATGCATCACACATGATTAGGACACTTGTCAATTTCCTAACGTGCCACAGCAGTTTGGAGGAACTTCCTCCAAACTAGGTTGTAGGCAAACTCTGCCACAGTGGTTATATATGGTTAAGTTGCATTAATAATTGATTAATGAACAAATACCTCATAATGAGGTTCTGATTGTGGAACACTACTTAAAAAGATAAATTTTGTGGAATACTCCATTGATTAATGAAGGTGGGAATGACGTGTTCTTGAATGGAAAGAATGAATGACAGCAAGACATTGGTAGAACTTCGTCTTTTGGTTAAACTAGTTGCTAAATTCCAAAAATGAAATATATATGAAACATCCTAAAAAGTGTCTCTTTTTTAATAACAAAAAAAAAAAAAAAAAAAAAAAAAAATTCAAAAGTGGTAGAACTTTATTGATAAGATTCCAAGTGTACAATAGAGGAGAAAATATGGCTTTCTCTTAATCCACATTGAGGGTTCTCTTAACTCCGTAACATTATTAGCCAACTCGTACGCTTACTTATCACTGTCTTGTCTATTTCACAAAAAGCATGGATCTATTCTAACCCATTCGAAATCTCCTTCAAGCATGGTTCTTGCAACTCAATTGATGCCCTAAACTGTGAATTGGCAAACTCCGCAATCAATTCCTTGATCCACAGTTCGTGACAAGAGTGTAATGCTCTCAATAGAGCATGGCAGCCATCCACAATGGGTTTCCTTGGCAAGGAATTAATTGAGTATGGACTATAATAAGAGAACCATGACTATCTATAAAAATAATGCCCAAACATGCGTAATTGGTGGCTTCAAAAAAAGGCTAGTGCCATGTCTAGTTTGAGACGAGGAGAAATAGGAGCTGTAGTTGTTGAATCACTTTTTTGAACCTAAATGCTCAATGGTCCTAAATTGAAATTTTAAGTCAAAACACCAAAAATTTCACAAAATCCTATTAAGTAAAAGACATAAATAAGAAGCTAATCAACATTGAAACCCTTTACTTACTAACCCAACTAGGGGTGTGTATGGGTTGGATTGGGCAGGTAAAAGCTACTATTTCTATCCAATCCGCTACTAGTGGGTTGGGAATATTCCAATTTGCCATTGACCCACCAAAGTCGAAATTCGGTGAATTAGGCCGATTGTGTGGGTTGGTATTAACAATGTTATTTATTTAAAAAATTATGACAATCTACAATTTATTATTGCATAATCTTAAAATATAACTAATGTACACAAAAAATTAAAGGTATATTTTATTGAATAATCTCAATTCCAATACAAACAGAGGGTCAATAAAAAAGAGATATATCATCTCTAATAGACCTTGTCTCCATAAAAAAAGGAAAAAGAAAAAGAAAAAATAGTAGGTTCTTGCCTTACAATTGAGGAAAATTGAATTAACAAACCCAAAGTCTTAACATTCCCAAAGCCACATTAAGGATTCAAAATAATAACATAACAACATAACAAATAAACTTCAAAATGGTATGCATGGTCTCAATATTTACAAGAATATATGGACCAAAATCAAAAAGACAAACAACTACCATTATTTTAGATAATAATAGAAGAACTTTATTAATTACAACATTAAGTCATACACTAAATCACACATAATGTCATACACAATGTCATACATAGTATCATATGATAGGATTTAAGGGCACTAATCCCAACAATAGGGCTAGGAAAAAAATTAGTATTCAACTGCCTAGAAACATAAATTCAAAAAAAAAAAAAAAAAAAATTACCACAAAATTTGCCTCCAATAATTTGGTTGGAGGGGGGCGGTGACGATCTTTAGAGAAAATTGCAAATGGGTGTGTTCAAAGTTGAGGCTTTGGTTGATTTTGGAACTTGATAAACGGAAAGGCTAAGAAAAGGAGGGCATGGGATCTGAAAATTTAAAGCAACGCAAAGCAAGATTAATAACAAAATCAAAAACCAAACCTAACATACCATATCGTCTCCCCAACGGCCAGATGATTCACAACATTCATCTAGAATCGTACTCCCTCAGATCTCGAATTTTTGTAGTGGATTTATAGGAACAAAGTTCAACAGTGACTTTAACTTTGGGCAATCGCAGATCTTCAGAATCGTTTTTTGCTTTTGAGTTGTCTGTTTGATATGGTCTAATTATGGTGATTTGTGTGTTGCGGTTGTTGTGGGTGGTGGTGGTGCTGCTGCCTGCTGAGTTGTGGTGGTTGTGGGTGAAATGGGAAAGGAGAACGGGAATAGGAGAAATAGGGTTTGAGGAAGGAGATCTCATTGGTTTGTGGGTATGGTGGGTATTGAGGAAGGAGAAGGCAGAGATTGGATTTTGCATTCATCGGGTTTCAGGAAAGTTTTGTGTTGCGTGAAAAATTTTTTTTTTTAAGATATTGTGTTGACGTGGAAAATTGTTAGAGTTTCAGAAGTTTCGGTTATATATATATATATATATATATATTGTGGGGACAAAGGCCCAGAATAGTGTATTGGGCTTTAAGCTTTAGCCAAGGATGATGTAGTGTCTGAGGAAAGGTAAGTGAATATGGAGAATCCCAGAGCGGAATTTGGTATGCTTGGAATGGGTGACGTGGTCCGAGGAGTGATCCTATTATAACCCCAGCTATGGAAATGTGTATCATGATTGAAGGAAAGGAAGCCCTCGAAAATATCTAAGGAAAGACTGCTACCACCGTATTAAATGTGCTGCACCTACTCTTCTGATCACATTTATGTGGAGAAGACCCCTGAACAGTGTGACCTTGGCCACTGCAACTCATAGAAGGCCAAAGAAGGTGCATAATGGGACGTGCACTCAAGTGAAGACTCAGAAAATCGACAAGTGTAGGGTGAAGATGATCTTGAAGGAACTATATAATGTGAAGAAATCCATCTTAGGAAGTGGGGGGAAAAAAAACAAAAGAAAACTATAAACATCAAGAGTTGAGCTTGTATCTAACCTAAGAACAGTAAATATCGAAATTGACCTCCTCAGATGTTTGCCAAGGACAGTTTCTTGAATTTAAGTTCTTCATTTTGTTCTTCTTGTGATTCAAGCCAATCCTATTGATTGTTTAATTTAACCTGGCTCAGCTTTCTTTTCTCACTCTCTACAAATTCATTGTTTTTGGGCCTTTTGGGCTGATCCATTCACTTTTGGGCTGGAACGCAAAATTGTGTCCTTATAATTGGCGCTGTCTGTGGCGAGGCTGATTGGTTAGATTGTTAGATTGTCAATCATGGTAGGTTCGGGGCCACATCAACTGGAGTTTATGGGGTCTCAGCGGGAAGGCCATCCTCGAAAGGGCCAGGAAGGAAGTGTGCATACCACCCATACTGATGAGAGTCATTCCAGGGGTGATATTATGTTTGATATTATATGAGAAATGATGTATGATTTAATATTGTGATTAATAAAGTTGCTTTATTCTTATCTAAAATGATGGTAACATGAATATTCGGACATTATCATATAGTCCATTAGATGCATAGTATGTGATTTATGTGATTTAGTCACAGAAGATATAGATTATAAGTTCTTTGTAAACTCAGAATTTTGATTCGTAGTCGGTGATGAAATTGGGCTATAACATATTAACTAAAATGATTTGTCTTGATCATGGAAGTGGTGACTTCTAGTTGATATGTTGATATGTTTTAAGAGTTAAGACATATTGAACTGGACCACTGTGAGATTTATTATTCTCCTAATGACTGTTAAATGAATAATAAATCTCATGACTTCTATATACATGAACTCTTAATCCTGAGAGAATAATGGACCTGATCATGAAATGTAGGTTGCTTTGATATATCAGGAGTGAGATCTAAAGTAACGGTCAAAACCTCAATATGTTGGGCAGCCACATTTAGTGTTGATGGAACATATATTCTCAAGATGGAATTCATAGTCTCTTAACGGAGGTATAAAATATTCCCTTGAGATGAGTTTAATAGGTTAAGTTATTCAGAGAGTTAGGCCCAATCACTTTAGTGAGACTAAAGTATATATTTATGAAATTAGATTTCATAAATATATGATGAATAACTTAAAAGGATTAAACCGGGTACTCAAGGATTAAGATGTAGTAATTTACAAAGTGGCAGTCTATATTCGTGACTTTGTATTATTACGAATATTTTATGAAGGGGTTGCATGTATAATAAAGTCTTGGGATATAATTTATTAATAAGGCCTAAAGTGCAATTATATTTATATAGTGGTATTAAATATAATTAATAGTAACTTTGGACTTGTCAAGAGTTGAAAGAAAAGCCCAAGGCCCATTGGAGCTAGTGTCTTATTTGTTTCCTTTTGGTCCCACTCCAAGCCACACACTAAAGCCCAATTGGGAAGGCCTAAAAGGCTAGCCCAATTAGATAATCAGTTATATGGTGAGAAACATACAGAATTTTATATTAGAATAAAATGGTTTGTATGTAGAAATGAAAGAAACTCTTTTCATATTCTCTCTAGAACAAACACATAGAACTGATTGAGAGACCACACATCTTGGGCATCAAGTGGAATTGGAGTGAAGATTAAAAGTGTTTCCAAGTGCTTTTCTTCATTCAGTTTTGAAATTCACCATACCAAGGTACACTTTTTTGTTCTTATATTCTGAAATTTACATAGCACATGTTATCAATTGCGAATGAAGTAGATCCGTTATTTTTCCGCTGCGTATGTTTTGTATGCGATACAAACATGTAATTTTCCATCAATAGCCATGTCTCTCATGAAGAACACGCCAAGGCCATGCAAAAAGAGATCGACTATTTGAAGAAGAAGTTGCGCCGCAAGCGGAGAAGGAGAAGCCCCTTAACGTCTGACCTTTCTTCTGATGGTGAGAGAAATGGTGACTATAGGCATAGATCAAGAATGCCTCCAAGCGAAACCTTCTCGTATGTAGAGGATTATTGTCTTGAACGTAAGAATAGAGAGCCATCTTCGAGGGGCCTGGGAAATGACGCGATGACCAAGGCACTCAATAGAATCTCCATGTCTCCTTTTACATCCAGAATTGAGAATGCGACGCTTCCTCGACGGTTTCCCACGTTCACCATTTATAATGGTCGGACAGACCCTATTGAACATGTCAGCCATTTCAATCAGAGAATGGCTATACATTCTAAGAACGAGGCTCTAATGTGTAAGGTGTTTCTGTCCAGCTTGGGGCCGGTGGTGATAAGGTGGTTTGATGGTCTAGGAGCAAGTTCTGTTGACTCTTTCAAGGAGCTCACATAGGCATTTGGGTCCCGTTTCATCACATGCAGCTGAATCCCTCGGCCTTTGGACTCTCTGTTATCCCTGTCCATACAAGAAAGAGAAACCTTGAAAACCTATTCAGACAGATATTGGGAAATGCTCAACGAGATTGATGGCAATTTCGATGACGTAGCAGTCAGGACGTTCAAGGTCGGCTTGCTTGCTGAGCATAGCTTGAGGAGGTCTCTAACAGGGAAACCTGTTACTAGTATACGTCAGCTCATGGATAGGATTGATAAATACAAGAGAGTTGAAGAAGACCAGCAGTAGGGAAAGGGCAAGGGTAAGGTTATCCCTTAGGAGAGGAGGGATTTCAGGTCGGATCGGTATAACAATAATCGGCCTCGAAGAGATTTTGGATTGCAGTCTGGGTCTCCAGCTGCCCAGGCCGTTAACACTTTGTTTCGGAAACCAGTGCATCAAGTCTTGGAGAAAATAAAGAATGAGCCATATTTTAGGTGGCTGAGCAAGATGATCGAGGATCCTTCTAAACACAACCAAAGTCTTCATTGTCAATACCACCGAGAGAGAGGGCATACAACTAATGATTGTAGAACCTTGTGGAGTCATCTTCAGCAACTGATTAGAGATGGCAAGTTAAAGCAGTTTTTGAATCAACCTAGTGGGCAAGAGAGTCAAGCAGGGTCAGGGGTTCAAGGCAGTACATATTCGAGGCCTCCTTTGGGCACCATTCACGTTATCCTTGCTGCGCCAGGAAGGACAGGATCTTGTCCGTCTAGGGTGATGACAATAGTCGAGTCATCCGCTAAAACTTCTGTACATGGTCCGAAGAGGGCTAGGATGAGCGTTACACCAACTTTGAGCTTCTCGGACAAGGATAAACTAGGAACCATACAACCACATGACGATGCATTGGTAATAACCCTTAGGATTGGTGGGTTTGATGTGAAGAGGGTAATGGTTGACCAGGATAGTGGAGTTGAAATCATGTATCCAGATCTGTATAGAGGCCTCAATCTGAGACTGGAAGACTTGACCGGCTATGATTCGCCTCTGGTAGGCTTTGACGGGAAGGTTGTCATACATCAGACTGCTAGTTCAGGCCAGCTCACAGGTGGTGGAGGTGAATTTTATAGTGGTAGACACTTTCTCTCCTTACACTGCAATTCTAGCATGCCCCTAGCTTCACGCTCTAGGGCCGTTTCATCTACTCTTTACCTCAAGGTGAAATATCCATCTAGGGATCGGGTTGAGGAGCTCATTAGGAGCCAATCCATGGCCAGACAATGCCTGGTGGCTACCATCAACCACTAGCCTGGGACCGAGTCCTCGGCGTAAGTGGATGGAAATTTATAACAATTATAATCCGAGACATAACAGCACAGCGCTGTAGCTGAGGACGAGAAGTGTGAGGACTTGGAGAAGGTGGTTATAGGTAGTGATCCGGAGAAGTTCTTCCAGATCGGAACTCAATTGCCTACTCGAGATAGGGAGGAATTACTAAGGTTTCTCGGAGAGAATATCGATGTTTTTGCTTGGAATGCCTACGAAGCTCCTGGGATAGACCTGACCTTTATCTGCCACCACTTAAACGTCAACTCGTCCGCTATCCCTAGAAAGCAGCATCCTCGACGCTCCGCGAAAGATCACTCTGATGTCGTCAAAGAGGAGGTCGCGAAACTTAAGAAGGCTGGGCCTATTAAGGAGGTGTTCTACCCTGATTGGCTGGCTAATACTGTGGTGGTGAAGAAGAAAAATGGCAAATGGGGGGTATGTGTGGATTACACAGACTTGAACAAGGCCTGCCCAAAGGACTTTTTCCCCATGCCTCAGATCGATCAGCTGGTAGATGCAACTGTGGGACATCCTCGGATGAGCTTTCTGGATGCTTTCCAAGGTTATCACCAGATACCTCTAGCCTTGGAAGACTAGGAAAAAATAGCTTTTGTCACCCCTATTGGGAACTACCATTACAAAGTGATGCCGTTTGGACTTAAGAATGCAGGGTCTACTTATCAACGGATGATGACGCGGATGTTCGAGCCACATCTGGGAAAGAACATCGAAATCTACATTGATGACATGGTGGTTAAGAGCAAGAAGGAAGCCGAGCATGTCAATGACCTCAGAAACATCTTTGAAGTCCTAAGAAGCCACAAGCTACGACTTAACGCTTCCAAGTGTTCCTTCGGAGTAGGGTTTGAGAAATTTCTGGACTACATGGTTACACACCGTGGAATTGAGGTTAATCCAAATCAAGTCAAGAAAATTAATAATTTGCAACCACCTCGAAAATCACAAGAAGATACAGAGGTTGACAGGGATGACTGCCGCCCTGAACCAGTTTATATCTTGATCGGCAGATAGATGCAGGCCTTTTTATCAACTATTGAACAAATGGAAGGACTTTGAGTGGACCGAGGAGTGCACCTTAGCATTCCAGCAGTTGAGGGAATATATTTCTTGGCCACCGATCATGTCCAGACCTGAGGCAGATGAAGTCTTGTTTGCCTATGTTGCAGTGGCCGCCCATGCGGTAAGCTTGGTGCTGATAAGAGTTGAAAATGGTGTACAAAAGCCTGTGTATTATGTGAGCAAGTCCTTGCATGAGGCAGAGGTCCGATATTTACCACTGGAGAAGGCTATTCTTGCTGTGGTGTATGCCACATGCAAGCTCCCTCATTATTTTTAGTCACACACTGTCGTTGTCCTCGCTTAATTGCCACTCAGGGCTTTGCTCCAAAGTGCCGATTACACGGGGAGGATTGCAAAGTGGGGAACCAAGCTGGGGGCTTATGACATTAGGTACATGCCTCGTACCTCTGTGAAGGGTCAAATCCTAGCCGATTTTGTCGACGAGTTCGCTGAGACCCCGATAGAAGAGGATGTGGAGAAACTTCACATGGACGAAAATTCAGTTGGAGTAACCTCCATACAAGGAGCATTATCATGGAAAGTCTATGTTGGTAGTGCTTCAAACCTCAAATGATCTGGAGTGGGGCTAGTTCTAATCTCCCCCGAGAAAATCACAATCGAAAAATCGTTGAGACTTGGGTTCTTGGCCACAAATAATGAAACGGAGTATGAAGCTCTACTGGTGGGGATAATCATGACTCAAAAGATGGTTGGAAAGACCATGGACATATTCTCAGACTCCAGACTAGTGGTAGGTCAAGTCTGAGGAGAGTTAGAGGCTCGGGATCTTAGAATGCAGGAATATCTAAGCCAGGTTAGAAATTTGCAATCTAGGTTCAAATCTTACAATTTAATACAAATTCTTAGAAGCCGAAATACACATGCAGACTCACTTGCAACGTTAGCAACCTCCTCGGCATAGAGTCTACCGAGAGTAATTCTTGTGGAAGATCTCATGAAACCTTTTGGGTCGAGAAAAGAAGTGTTATCCATTCATCAGATAAGGGTAGGTCCTAGCTGGATGGATCCTCTCGTTCGATTCCTCAAAGATGATATTTTACCTGAGAACAAGTTGAAAGTAGATAAGATACGGAGGAAGGCTCCTCGGTTCTGGCTGTCCGAGAACTAGAAGTTATATAAAAGATCTTTTTCTGGACCATACCTATTATGCATAAATCCCGTAGTAGTTGAAATTCTCTTGGAAGAGTTATACGAGGGAATTTGCGGCAGTTACACAGGAGGAAGATCTTTATCTCATCGAGTTCTCACTCAAGGATATTGGTGGCCCAATATGCACAGAGGAGCCCAAGAGTATGTAAAGAAGTGTGATCAATGCCAGAGATTTGCCCCGAACATCCATCAACCGAGAGGAAAGCTTAATCCTCTATTCAGCCCCTGGCCCTTTGCCCAGTGGGGCTTGGACATTGTGGGTCCTTTTCCCAAAATAGTAGGAAACAAGAAGTATCTGGTGGTTGACACAGATTATTTCACGAAATGGGTTGAAGCAGAACTATTGGCCAATATCTGGGATGTAGATGTAAAGAGGTTTATTTGGAAAAATATTGTCACTCGGTTCGGAGTCCCCCATACCCTCATCTCAGATGATGGATTTCAGTTTGACAAAAAATATTTCCGGAGATACTGCTGCGGGCTAGGGATAACTAATCGGTATTCCACCCCAGCCTATCCTCAAGGGAATGGACAAGCCGAGGCCGTAAACAAGGTCATAGTAAGCGGACTCAAGAAGAGGTTAGATGATTCCAAAGGAAAATGGGTTGAGGAACTACCACATGTGCTGTGGACGTACCAGACTACACCTCGGAGGTCTACTGGTGAAACCCCTTTTTCATTGACTTATGGGGCCGAGGTTGTTATTCCATTGGAAAATGGATTCCCTACACTAAGAATGAGCTCTTTCACTCCGAACAACAATAACGACTTACTAGAGAGAAGTCTGGATTTAATTGATGAACGAAGGGAAAGTGCCATTGTCTAATTGGCCTACTATCAGCATAAACTTAAGCAAGGGTATGATGCCAACGTGAAGTTAAGGCCTTTGGCTCCTGGAGATCTAGCATTGAGAAAAGTGGTTGGTTCTGCAAAGAACCCAGCCTAGGGCAAATTAGGACCCAATTGGGAAGGACCATACCGAATTGCATCTGTGGCTGGAATAGGTGCATACTACTTGGAGGATTTAGAGAATAAGGCAGTACTACACCCCTGGAATGTAAACAACCTGAAAATGTATTATTATTAATAAGATTGCACTTTACCATGTTTGTGTTTATTTACAATGAATATGATGTTTAATTACTCTACATTGTAAGAGTCAGACAGAACCTTAGTTATGCCTGGTTCCTCGGATCACATACCTTGGAAAAATTGACATCTTCTTATCACTATGTCTAAGTATTAAACAGATCCTTAGTTGCACCTAATTCCTCGGACTATCTGCTTTGGAAAAATTAGTACTGCATGACATTATTCTAAGTATTAAACAAATCCTTAGCTGCGCCTAGTTCCTCGGACCATCTACTTTGGAAAAATTAGTACTGCATGACATTATTCTAAATATTAAACAGATCCTTAGCTGCGCCTGATTTCTCGGACCATCTGCTTTGAAAAAATTAATACTGCATGACATTATTCTAAGTATTAAACAGATCCTTAGCTGCGCCTGGTTCCTCGAACTAACTGCTTTGGAAAAATTAATACTGCATGACATTATTCTAAGTATTAAACAGATCCTTAGCTGTGCCTGGTTCCTCGAACCATCTGCTTTGGGAAAACTAATACTACAAGAAATTTTCCAAAGTGTCGCACTGACCCTTGGTCATGCCTGGTTCCTTAGACTACATACCTTGGAAAAATTAACATCTTTTCATCATTTTTCAAATTCTTAGGTAAGCTAAGATCTTATTCCCATTTTGCCAGAGCCTAAGTCATACTTGGTTTCTCGGATCAAGTGTCTCATTACACTTTTACACTTAAGGTCATGCTATTTGGCTGTACTTAGCTTCTCGGGCCATTAAATATGAATGTATGGTAGATCGTACCAACAACTACTTGAAACTTGATTAATGTATGGCAAATTACATTTTAAGTAGAGCTTGATAAATCATGCTAACAATTACTTACATTAATTGGCAAAAGTTGATGAGAAACAATTACTTACATTAATTGGCGGAACTTGATGAGAAATAATAAAACACAAAACATAGCAACTAAACGTGCAAAGGGCAAAAAAGAAGATACTTTCATTAATAGAAATAAGAGTTACATTTCTGTTCTGCAAACACATACATCCACTACAAAGCCAAAAACAGAAAATGAAACTACAAAAAAAAAAAAAAAAAAAAACAAGAAAATCCTAAGTGCTAAGCCTAGGCCTTAGGAGCAGGAGGGTCTTCTTTTTGGCTCTGCTGGGCAACGGAAACTTCCTTAGCCTTGGGATCATCCTCTTTGGATTTGGCCTCCATTTCTTTTGCCTCTACAGTAGTACCCTGGACCTCGGAGTCAACGTCCTTGACCTCAGCTTCTTTGGCCTTAGTAGCATCAGGGGCTTCTGAAAGAGCGGCATCTGGGACTTCGCAGATGTGCTGGTGGTAGTATACGTTCCCAGATTGCCTCAAGGCCAAGTCCATAGGGACTCCTGCAGCGTTGAGGGCTTCATCCCACGTTACGTTGCAGAACTCCCTACATGCCTCGACCAGCTCCTCAGTAAGCCTAGCCTGCGTCTCTTCATCGCCGAGCTGGTAGGATGCCTGCTTTTCCTCCTCAGACGCTTCTTTGGCCAATTGAGCTGCCTCTTTGGTCCTTAGTAGCTGCACCTTCAAATCTAGCACAAGCTGCCTTGAAGTAGCCAGCTCCAGCTTTGTCAGGTATAGCAGCTTGCGCTGATCCTCAGCCTACGCCTTGGCGTTCTTCAACCCTGCTTGGGCACTTTTTTGCTCTCATTCTTTAAAGACTAGCTTGGAAAGGAGCTCTTTGTTCTCTGCCTTTGCGGCCCCCAAATTCTTCTCTGCTTCGAGGCGGAGGAAAATTTCATTCTTGGCTTCACTCCGAGCCTCCCTTACCCACTCCTCGGCCATGAAGACCTCCTAGGTAGCCTGCATAAAAGAAATATTACTATTCCATAAAAAGAAAAAGCTTTAATAGTACTTAAACAAGTAAAAGATGTGCAGGTACAATCCTACCATGGCAAGATCCCTTTTTAAAGACAAAAAGAGATCTTGTTGCTTTAACTTCCACACAGCCTCCATGTTCTTTGGCAGGAGGAGTGACTGCTCCAAAACCTCAGCAGTATGAGCCCCTTGGCCTCTTTGGAATTCATGGATTGAGGCATCCCAAGGTATGGCTGCCCTATCCACCTCCAACCGAGGAGACCACGTACGTGGAGGGAGGCGCACCTTGGCCCTGTTCTGGTCCTCCCTGCTACCCACAAAAGTGGACCTCTTGTCGCGAGCCTTCTTGGTCTTTTTCTGTTGTTTGTTCCCCTTCGGAGGGATGACCTCCCTCTCCTCAAGGTCTAGAATGGGCCTCTTTTTCTTTAGGTCTGGGTTGGCTTTCAGACCGAGATCAGCAGGAAGAGTTGGAAGGGGTGGAGGGAGAGAGGGAGGAATTTTGGACTTGGGAGCTTCCTTTGAAGTTGTCCCTTTATTTCTCGAGGCCAAAAGCTCCCTTAGGCCCTTACTCCTCTAGTTTGAGGCCATTTCCTCATCGGAGGTGCTGTCGAGACAAGTAATCACCACCGCGGAAGCGTGAATGCTCGAGTTCTTATCTGTCTCGCCCTTGGTGTCCGGGGCTTGAATTGACGTTGGCCTGGGGCTACCCTCTTCCTCAAAGTGAAACCTGTCTATCTCCTCATCCAGAGAGAAGTGCGATGAGGCAATCTCCTCCTCGGCAGCCTCGACTACTATTGTAGGGACTTGTTGCAGCGGTATTGTGAGTGGCGGGTTGTTTTGAAGGATCGGAAGCACAACCGGAGGAAGATCTTCCCGGGCAAGAAAATCCGGTCTTGATACGTTTATCCGGTTTATTCGAGGGTCGCCCGCCCTAATTTTTTTCTTTGAAAGGCTGAGGAAAGTGGCTGAAGAGAAAACGAGAAATCTATGGATTCAGAAACTTACGAAAACTAATGTGTATGTGTAACTCTAAGATCCTTAAGGGTATAGTCAAGGATTTAAGAAGAAAGTGATGGAGAGTTAATAATATGGAAAGCTTCTTGATTTTTAAGTGCTTGAACTCTTTGAAATCTCTGAAGAACCTAAAGACTTAAGAAATGAAGGGAGTAATTTCCCCGGGTGCTTTATATAGAGAGCGAGAATGAGTGAGAGTTATCCCGCTCAAAATTCGAGGAGTGTTGTCCACCGTTAGATCAATGCCTCACCATTAGATGTGGGGGACATAATGCCGCCTGGAGCAATTAATAACGCTTCGCGTACTCCGAAGCATCAGTAGCGCTCTTAAGGCGTGCAAATGGTAAATGACACGTGCGAACAAGAGAATTAATGTGCAAGTCTTTTGAAAAATCAAAACCCCATTTTTTCTCCTCGGATAAGAGGGAAAAATCGGAGTTTTAAGGGGCTATTGTTGGGACAAAGGCCCAGAATAGTGTATTGGGCCTTAAGCTTTAGCCGAGGATGATGTAGTGTCCGAGGAGAGGTAAGTGAATATGGAGAATCCCAGAGCGGAATTCGGTATGCTTGGAATGGGTGACGTGGTCCGAGGAGTGATCCTCGCATAACCCCAGCTATGGAAACGTGTATCATGATTGAAGGAAAGGAAGCCCTCGAAAATATTTAAGGAAAGACTGCTACCACCGTATTAAATGTGCTGCACCTACTCTTCTGACCGCATTTATGTGTAGAAGACCTCTGAATAGTGTGACCTTGGCCACCGCAACTCATAGAAGGCCAAAGAAGGTGCATGATGGGACGTGCACTCAAGTGAAGACTCAGATAATCGACAAATGTAGGGTGAAGATGATCCAGAAGGAACTATATAATGTGAAGAAATCCATCTTAGGAAGTGGGGGGAAAAAAAACAAAAGAAAACTATAAATATCAAGAGTTAAGCTTGTATCTAACCTAAGAACAGTAAATATCGAAATTGACCTCCTCGGATGTTTGTCGAGGACAGTTTCTTGAATTTAAGTTCTTCATTTTGTTCTTCTTGTGATTCAAGCCCATCCTACTGATTGTCTAATTTAATTTGGCCTAGCTTTCTTTTCCCACTCTTTACAAATTCATTGTTTTTGGACCTTTGTGTCCTTACATATATATATATATATATATATATATAGATAAAAGTTCGATTCTAAGAGTCTCTTAATAATAGATTTATAATTAAGTTTTTATTAAGAAAATTCCAGTAGCCGGCTTTTATTCAATCTATGATACATTTAAATTAATGATCAAAAATTGTTTTTAAGTAGAAAATAATTTCATAAATATGTAATTAGGTAAAACTTGTATGAATAATTTTGTAGTGGGCCTATTATTTCTTCAAAAATTAACACATGTCCTTTCGTAACTACTAACTACCCTGGCGAGTGACGGTTGTACCGAATTGATTTAGATAATTACTAAAGAAAGTATACAAATACTAACTAGTCGCTAACCCGTGCGATGCACGGGAAAGCTATTGTGTAAAAGAATGTAAACTATTTTTTTATTCTCTTCCTCTTTGATTGAACATTAGGATTCTAGTCTTATAGTTTCTTATCCTAGATATGAAATATTAATCTTGATATGAAACATTAAATTACATCATAAAAAATAGAAATCAAACTTAAGTTTAAAATAAAATGAAGAATTAAATCTTTAACATCCTCAACTATCCATAAAATGTATGAAACACAAATTTAAAGAACTACTTAATCAATATTTCAAATAAATTGAAGGACAACTTTAAAGTGTTTTTTGTATCTTCTTTCTTTTATGCTTCGTAGTGGTTTTTGGTATCAATGCCTCACACTTGAACACACTTATGTATAAATGTGCAGAACCTGCCAACCAGTGCAGGACCTTTCTTTTTTTTTTTTTTTTTTTTTTTTTGGTTTTGGGAAGGAACCTGTGCAGAACCTGATTCAGAAGATATGAATATCAATTACTTCAGTGCATATGACAAAATGATACTTGTCCATTGCTTTAAACCAATAGTATACAATATATTTTCTTCAACCAAAACTAAAAGGGAAAACCATGAACTACTGCATAAACTAAAAGACAGTACCAAGATTTTTACTTGATGGGTGTTAAAATCCAATCCTATCAGGTCTTATATGCATGGACTCTAATCAGCCATGCTTTTATCAAGTAGTTAGGAACTTTGCAAGCCCAAGGGTAGGCTTTATTGTATGACCCTGGTTGCACTAGGTGTTTACTTTTTCCTGTAAGGTTTTCTACATGTTATAATTCAATCCAATCAATGGTTAATTGAAGCCATTATGGTCTGGTCATGTCTAACTGCCATTGTAGTATATCACTCTCATTTCACATAAGGGTGGACTCTATATACAGGGATTCAGCTCATTATTATGTAAGAACCTAAGAGGAGGAGGATATAGTATATGTATAAATAAAACTATATAGCAAAAAAATATATTACAAATTAATAGTTATATTATCTATTGATGAGGGTAATCACTATCTTCACTTTATGATCATGATGAAGATGCAACAACCAACAACCTATTATGATATAACACATCAAGGGAAAGAATTAATAAATCAACCAAAGAATTAAACATACTAATGACACAAACACTAAAGTGTTTGACTTCCTTAAAAAATGTGGCTCAAGTCACAACAAACCTTGAAATGTAATTTGATGGGAATAAAAACCCAAACACTATGACAACATTTCAGTGCTAGTTTTTGATTGATATCCTTTTGTATTCTAATAAAACATTGAAGAAACACAATGAAACTTGGAATATTATGACAATTTGAAGTTTCAGTTTTTTAAGATCTTAAGTTACTTTTTCTACCAAGTCTGAATTATCAAATAGCTTATTTATTGTCCTAGCATGGGGAAAAAAAAGAGAGGATCTAATAATCTTTTTTGACACTATATCCAAGTTCATCAGCCAATTTAGTTGAACTTTATATTATGTACTCATTTCATATTGTCAGACTGTTCCTGTTCCCGTTCCTATTCCTAACAGCTGGTGGAGCCACTCTTTTTCTTTCTTTCCACTACTTTTCAAACTTGTTTTCTAATTGATGAGAGAGATCCTTACCAGCTGAATTTATTGTGTTGTAGAGACGCCAACAATTTTTCCATTCAAAATATGTAATTGAGACACCCCTAAGTTGGTACTTATATGAAATTGATATAAAATGTTTAGAAACAGTTGCCGTGACACATGATATGCAATGCCAATTACGTAATGCTAAAAATGTAGTATTACACAACCAATGATAAAAAAGAATTCTAACTAAATAGTTGAACTTTTTCTTTTTCCTGATAAGTCTTCATAGTTGATAGCCATAGCAAATTCACGTTCATTTGTAAGTGAATTTAATATCAAGGTCTGAATTGTAATTTGTGACCTTGATTGAATAGTTTAAAAATGGAAAATAAATTGAATATTTCAGTAAAGAAAATTTTTTTTTACTGAATTGAATATAGCATAAACACAGTACCCTTCGCTCAAGGCCAAGGGAGGGAGTAACTTATGTAAACACGAGAGAGAGAGAGAGAGAGAGCTCCATGTAGGGAGAGTTTTTTTTTTTTTTGGCACAATAATAATTTGTATCTTTTACTGAATTGAGTATAGCACACGTAAGAAAACATTTTTCAGGTAAAACTTATATGAATAATTTCGTAGTGGGCGTATTTTTTCTTAAAAAATTAACACGTGTCCCGTAACTACTAACTACCCTGGCGAGTGACGGTTATACCGAATCAATTTAGATAATTACAGAAGAAAGTATATAAATACTAATTAGACTCTGTGTGAGTCCCACTCTACCCTACACCTTTGCTAACCCCACCAGAGATTCTCTTCGTTACATAACGAGAAAAGAAAGGAAAACCAAGATGCCCCGACTACCCCCAGCTGCTCTCCGTCAGAAACTTCTTCGCACTGCCAAGTCAATGACGGAAAATCAAGCTTCCAAAAAGATGAGTGAAGATAACCCTGCTATAACAAAAGGCGAACAACCAAGAAGGCTAAACCAGTACAAGACTGCGTCCAAAATTTTGAACGTGTCTTCAAACATGATGTCTAAGGTGGACGCCAACGCCAAGATATTGGGGATAGCCTATTCAGCTAACAAATATAGCATCAAGACTACCTTAGAGCGCCTAAGCGATTCCTATATCCTCCAAGATAATGGGGAGAAGTCCAAGAAGGTAATTTCCTTTATATTATAATAATGTATTTCTTTTCAATGTTTGGTTTACTCATACGTACCCTTCTTTTGTTTTCTTTAGGGTAAAGAATGTGATCCTGAAAAGGTTGAAATCATGTTAAGTGAGATTCTGTTCATTGTCCATAATCTTCAAGAATTGGCTACGACACAAATTGGAAATACCCATCTACCTCGGGCTTCGCGTCTACCTTGGGTTAGGAAAGAATCCGCCAGTGACCCAAGTTCTTAACCCTGAAATGAAGAAATAGTTAAAGCTAACCCACAGGTTAAGACGCAGGAAACAGTGGAACAAACCAATGAGCCCAAGGAGCACCCAAGTTCTCAACCAGAAAATGAAGCTAATTCTCATGTTGAGATGCAAGAAAGAGTGGAACACACCGATGAGCCCAACGAGTCCGACGAAGACGGCCTTCTATCTAGCATATGGAGTTTTATCTGTAATTTCATTTCCCAGTGGTTTGATAATTAGTTTCTTTTTTGTTAAGATGTAATGATTAGCTACTTGGAGAAACACTTGGTTTTTTTCCTCCATGTAGAACTTTCTTTAGTGCACGCACCACATTTAATTTCTTGATTTTTTACCAATCGTGCAAATAACACTTGCAGTGACAGCGCTATTAAAATTCAAATTCTTGTGAAAAGCATGTTGAAGTCTGACAATTTGATCTTAATTTCGTAGTTTTGTTTCTTTTTTGGTTATCGATGGCTTAATGGGCGAACTTGCAGTTTGAGTGATCCATAATAAAAAGGTCTCTATCCTTACTTGTAAAAGTATTGTTTTGGGCTTTTAAAATCAAATGTATTCTAATACTCTCTCTCACACACAAACACACACAGACACATATATCACATAAAAACCATTGTTATATCACATTTGTGTTAGAGCTGGTTACTTAATGATGGAATGAGTGTACAAACTAAGAGGTGTAATTCACTCTCCAAACCACACATGGACATTCCATTCTTGACATTACAAGAAAGTGTGGCTTCTTCCTCTCATTCTCACAAAGGGCTCCTCATTAGGTGTGGTATACTTGCCTACCCCTTTGTTAAACAACATAATCAATAAAAATATAGATACAAACATTAAGCAATATAAGACATAAAAACAATACCTTTGTGGTTGTCTAGGAGAATACACAGTTGATGGAATGTGAAGAATTGAAGGGATTAAAAAAAAGAAAGAGGTTTCAAAATGGTTGAGGAAGAAAAAGACAAAACAACATGAAAGAGAGAGGGATAGGAAGTGGCTGAAGGTAATAAAATAATAAAGTGTGGCTTCTTCCTCTCATTCTCACAGAGGGCTCCTCATTAGGTGTGGTATACTTGCCTACCCCTTTGTTATATGACAAGTGTATGTCTGTGATTCTTTAGTTTGTCATAAATCCAATTACTCTTTTGATATGTGCATTTTTAGTTCAAGTTTTTCCAATAATTTTTTTAGAATTAAAAAATTTACTCTTGTGATTTTGGGAATAAGGGGAAAAAAAAGAATAAATATAGTTTAATGTATATATAATTAAAACTTGATCACTTTCATCTTCAAAAAATGTATGTATAATTAAAAACAAATTCAAATATAACTATAGACTGAATTAAAATAAAATGATAAATTATTAAATGCAAATCTAATCAAGGCTAATATAATATTCAATTGAGATTTTGGCTCAAATATTGTCACTCATACACTTGGAAAAACCATTAAAATGTAAAAAATGCTCACTACAACAAAATGTATTTTCAGTGATGAAAAAATTCGTCACTAAAAGTCCAGTTTTTCGTTGCTAAGGACCGTTAGCGACGAAATCTACTAATTAGCGATGAAACTCATTTCGTCGTTGAAACCCCGTCGCTAAAAGTCCCGGCGATGAAAAATTTCGTCACTAAAAGTCCGATTTTTTTTTTAAAACTTTTAGCGACGAGAACGTTTTGTCGCTAAATGTTTTCCTCGCTAAAAACACTATTCAGTGATGAAAATATTTCATCACTAAAAACACTTTAGTTTATTAAATAATATTTAGTGACGAACAATTTCGTCACTAAAACTATTTTCGGGTACATATAGTGACAAAAAAGTTCATCACTAAAACTGTTTTTATGAAAATCCAAGCATATATACGACGAAAATTTTCATCACTAAAACCATTTTTTACAAAATTTAGCTACATTTAGCGACGAAATATGTCGTCACTAAAACAGTTTTTTGTTGCTATATTTGTGACGAAAAAATTCGTCGCTAAAACTTATTTTCTGTTTTTAATTTTTTCATGGCTTTGATATTAACCTGTATCCTGTCATTACATTATTAAAACCTTACATTTGAAAAACACATTTATTTCAACAACACATTTACAAAAAAAGATCCATACATTCCACAAGTAAAAAATAAAACAAGTATACAATTCAAACTCCTTCCATACAATAATTGTTTGCAATACATATAATAACTCAAGATATTTTATAACAATACAAAAAGTGTAGCATAATATAATTAGAACCAACGGGGGATGTCCTTATATGTCTTCAAGTAATGCCAAAAGTAAATCCTCTAAAGCCACCAATAAGAAATCTACACAAATATAAAAACAATACTACATTAAAATCATAAAGTAAAAACATTAACTATGTTATAAGAAACATTTCCAACAATGCATTAACAGTAGCCACACCAATGAATTAAAATCACAACTCCAAATGTATAAATTGTAGAAAGCAAATATAGATTTTCAAGAGTAATATAATACAATTAGTTCCAAATAATGCATCAAAAATAGTAGTCACACCATGTAATGTGGGTCAATTGCTAAAATAAAGTACTAATCAATAAGTGTTTTAACTTGAAGATGAACCACCCCCATAAGTGTTAGGAAAATGAAAAGAACAGAATTGCTCATTTCTTGTTTAAGAACCGTACAATCAAGAACCGTACCTTATGACAGAATCACATAGGACATTGTTGGGATGGGAGAACTTAGGCTCAATAACCCTTTTCCACTTGTTAGACTTGGGTACTGGTAACACTTAAACCAAATATCAAAGCTTATTACTATCAATTACTCCTTATCATAAACTTACACATTCATCTCAAAGCCTTTCTCTCATAATCAATGAAATCCTAATCCCACCTCAACAAGGTTCCCCAAACACAAGATACATTCATCAAACAACATGATGTACCAAATCATAGAGAAACCATTATTTTAATGTTCATATTCAAATCATGTCACAAAAATTTAAAATCAATTCCGAATGTGTTTGAGGTCAGAAGCAATGGTGCACGCATAAACTTACTCAAGGCAACATACATCATGAATAAAACCGCTTCATAAAAACAACAGTTGAATGGTTTAGAACCCCTCCTTTGAGTACTAAACCTTGAACCAAGTTATAAAAAATTTATCTATGATTCAGACATACCAAATGATAAGCTCAAAACATTCACCCTAGCTTTAGAATTAAATCCTCAAAGTCAGAGTTATCATTTACTGTTTACTGCTCATTTCAGCAGCATGTGCCTCATTTGTAAAATACAAATGGGCTATCTAAAAACATAAAATCCTCATGTAATTTAATAGAATTACTCCTCTGGATGTCTAGTAAATACCGTATCAATTTCAGAGTCAAAGCATAAAGCCATGATTTATTAAAAATCATACAAGACAACATGCTCAAATCTGTCCTGACAGAATTTCATGCAACTTAGAAATTAAACCATTATTTTTATATTAATCCAAATGCTGTGAGACCACTTCCATTACAACCATATGTGTCTTAGAATTCATAAAAACTACTCCTAGCATCCTAATTTACTGTATACAATTTAATACATAATTTATCATGCGTAAACACTGAATCTGTCATAGTGACAGCTTTGCAACATTTTCTTGTAAATTAACAAACAATTATCAAACGATGGTATTTTCATATGAAAGTTAATACACACATACTAGACATATTAGAGTACATGAATAAACATCTAATTGACCATAATATCATCAATCTTTCAAAATACTAACACAAAACCACAATACTAACACAAAGCTTATCTCTCAGAATCAATAAAATCCTAATCCCACCTCAACGAGGTTCCCCAAACACAAGATACATTCATCAAACAACATGATGTACCAAATCATTGAGAAACCATTATTTTAATGTTCACATTCAGATCATGTCAAACAACTTTAAAATCAATTTCGAATGTGTTTGAGGTCGGAAGCAATGGTGCATGCATAAATTTACTCAAGGCAACATACATCATGAATAAAACAGCTTCATAAAAACAACAGTTCAATGGTTTAGAACCCCTCCTTTGAGTACTAAACCTTGAACCAAGTTATACAAAATTTATCTATGATCTAGACATACCAAATGATAAGCATATTAAATTATAGTTCAAAACATTCACTTTAACTTTAGAATTAAATCCTCAATGTCAGAGTTATCATTTACTGTTTATTGCTCATTTCAGCAGCATATGTCTCATTTGTAAAATACAAATGGGCTATCTAAACACATCCAATTCTCATGAAATTTTACAGACTGGATGTCTAGTAAATACCGTATTAATTTCAGAGTCAAAGCATAAAGTCATGATTTATTAAAAATCATACAAGACAACATGCTCAAATCTGTCCTGACAGAATTTCATGCAACTTAGAAATCAAACCATTATTTTTATATTAATCCAAATTGTAAGGTTGAATTTTATCAACTATTTTGTTGGCTTTATTCTGTGCTAATTTGCTTGTAATTCAGTACTTAGAAACCTTGTATTTTAGGTGGGAATCATGTAAGGGTAGTGTGTGAGAGAGTGTGAAGAAATGCTTAAGATTGTGCAGCAGAATAGGGACTCGCGACTGGATCTCGTTGGTGTCTCGAGACTGCTAAGCCGCCAGAAGTTGCACACGAGTGAAGCATGCAGAGCAGAAGTCGCGACTGGTCTCGTAGGTAGCTTGCGACTGGCAAGCCGCCAAAAATTGAACCGTTGTGCCAGCTGGTGCACTACAGGACAAAAATTCCAGTTTGGCAGGTCAGTTAGTTCGCGGCTTGAACTCGTAACTTAGTCAAGCCACGAGGCCAAGCCGCCAGACAGCTCTGTTTTGAAAAACTGACTCTTCGCATTCCAAACACTCACCAGTATATATACCCCTTATACCCACGAAATGTAGAGAGCTTCCAGAGAGAATTTTGAGAGAGAAACCCTAGAGAAAAACAAGATTGACTCATCCACTATCTTTACCTTGTGACTCTTCAAATTCCTCTACTCTCACCCTCTCCATTGTAGATCCTTGAGAGGTTATTTAGCCAAATCCTTTTCTCACCATACCCATGTTAGTGAGAAGGCTCTTTGGTGCTTTGGGAAGCAGTTAGGAAGGGACCAATTCATATTGGTTGATGCTATGAGCGATAACGGGATCCGGGAAGTTAAAGAAGAAATAGGTTCGGTGTAACCTCGTTGGAGCAAAAAGCTTGGAGGGCTTAGGTACACTGGGTAGATTAGGCTTGGAGGGTCTATTGCTGTCCTTGTATCCCAACTACATTCTTTAGTGGATCATTTGACCACTTGGAGGGCGGCGGAGAGGTTTTATGCCAAAGGCTTCGATTTCCTCTTCAATAACACATCGTGTGTTGTCCTTGTGTTTGCATTCTCTCTTCCCTTAATCTTTGTAATTTAATTTCTGTTATGGATGTGATTTTATTTGACTTAGATTGTTTATCAATTCTGTTTTAAGCTTTAGTTCATCTTCCGCACGTTTATCGTTTGATTTAAAGCTTGAATTGGTAATTTGTAAATTGGGGGTCTAAACGTTCATAGTGTTTTATACGCTATTTGAACTTTCACAAATGTTGTGAGACCACTTTCATTACAACCATATGTGTCTTAGAATTAGTAAAAACTACTCCTAGCATCCTAATTCACTGTATAAAATTTAATACGTAATTTATCATGCGTAAACATTGAATCTGTCACAATGACAGCTCTGCAACATTTTCTTGTAAATTCACAAACAATTATCAAACGATGTATTTTCATATGAAATTTAATATACACATACTAGACACATTAGAATACATGAATAAACATCCAATTGATCATAATATCAAAATCCCAAATGATTTCTCAAAAAACCCAATTCACATGGTTGCCAAACAACAAAATCCATTTCATAACTCATATAAGCAATTTGTCAAACACTTGGTAAGCAAAAGACACATGCTCATATTACTTGCACAAATTTATATTTAACACCACAATCACAATCACATATGCCAAAGATATTTCAAAATGCAAGGAAACCCTTTTTCTAAAATGAACCCAATCTCCCAAATAAGTCAAAAACCTAAATGATTTCTTAAGAAACCCAACTCACATAGTTGCCAAACAACAAAATCCATTTCACTCCATTAAATTAAAAACCTTCAATCAGATTTTAAATGTACCAACAAACATAACAAACTACTTCTAAAACAAAACCCACAACATAAAGAGCAATCCTAACAATATAGGATAAAACCCAAAGATATTAGAAGGTGGGTCATGAAGAGTTTACCTTAGATTCAAGTAAGGAGAAGTCAAACCATGGATAAGAGTTTGATGACTAAAAATCTAGTAGAAGCTAACCAAGAGACCAAGAGGGAGGAGATACTTGGTGGAGAGAGAGATAGAGGGATGTGTGTATTTGTGTTTGTGTTTGTGAGTGAGTGATAATGAAGGAGGGAGGGCTAAAATTTTTTTAAGTGAGTGGGTGGGAGAAATGAAATTGTATATGGGAAAGGAAATATTTTTTGTTGAAATTTAACCCTTTTAAGCTGTACTCTTTAGTGACGAATATAATTTCGTCACTAAAACATACTTTTAGCCGGATTTTGTTACAATTTTTAGTGATGAATATAATTTCATCGCTATAGCATACTTTTAGTCGGATTTTGTTACAATTTTTAACGATAAAATCTATGGCATACTTTTAGTGACAAATAATGATTTCGTCGCTAAAACTATGAAATGAAAAACTGATTTTGTGTGAATTTTTTTAGCAACGAAATTCAGATTTCGTCGCTATAGCATACTTTTAGTGATGAATTATGTTTTCGTCGCTAAAACTATGAAAAATCTATTTTGTGTGAATATTTTTAGGCGAAATTCAAATTTCGTCGCTATAGCATACTTTTAGTGACAAATTATGATTTCATCGCTAAAACTATGAAATGAAAAACCTATTTTGTGTGAATATTTTTAGCGATGATAGGTTTTCGTCGCTAATGCTCCCTTTTAGCGACGAAATGATTTTCGTTGCTAATACTATTCATAACAACACCTACAATAACGAAATCTTTCGTCACTAAAAATTTCAACTTTTAGCGACAAAATATTTCGTTGCTATAGATTAATTAAGTTCTCGCCACAATTTTCCTCTTCGGTGCTCATATTTTAGATTATCAATAGTGACAAAAATTACTTTTTGTCGCTAAATGTTATAATTTTTTTTTCATTATTAGCGACGAAAACCATATTTCGTCGCTAAATCTGTATTTTTAGTAATGAAAATATTTCCTCACTAATTTTCATCGCTAAAAATACATTTTGTTGTAGTGGCTACTTTTATTAAATTCTTTATAACTTAATCTTAATTGAATGCTACTAAGAATAGATAATACTGGGTAAACTACATATTTGGTCACTATCATTTAAACCAAATTTCAATTTAGTCCCTAAGCTTTTAATTGTATCAATTTGGTTCCTAACCTTTCAATATCGTGTCAATTTAGTCTCTGCTGTTATATCTTTGATGCAAATTTCTAACATGACAAACGACCAAAATAAAATTTTAGTTTATTCTTACACCAACGAAAGCTAATTTTTTAATTTGACCATTAGACACGTCATTCAATTTACATCCAAAAGACAACAGGAGGGACTAAAGTGACACGGAACTAAAAGGTTAGGGACCAAATTGACACAATTAAAAGCTTAGAGACCAAATGAATATGATGTAAGTGATAGGGACCAAAAAGTAGTCATTTGTTTTATAAGATTCTTTCTCACTATGTATGTGGAACAAATGCATAGTTTGTTTCAATGCTATAGAGAATACTAACCTCATCACATGTGCTCCGCACATGTGATGAGGCTCTTTTTTTTCATTTTGAGTTTAATATAATTTTTCAATTTAAATTTATCTATTGTTACTAAGGTTACACAGGAAATGATTTTTATAAAACTAAAATTTAGGATTTGAAATAGAGTAAACTGCTGGAGTTAATGTCTGCTAGTTTTTAGGAACAAAATGTATAAAATGTACATGAAAAACATAGTTTGTATCGCATATAAAACATATGCAGTGAAAAATTAACAGATCTACTTCATTCGCAATTGATAACATGTACTTTGTTAATTTCAGAGTTTAAGAATAAGAGAGCGTACCTTGGTGTGGTGAAATTCAAAATTAGAAGTACTTGGGAATACTTTTAATCATCACTCCAATTCCACTTATGCCTAAAAAGTGTGGTCTCTCAATCAGTTTATACGTTTGTGTTCAAGGGAGAATAAGAGAGTGGCTTGCACTCACATACACACCATTTTCATCCATTGCGTTACATCTCAAAATTATGTATGTTTATCTCCTTATATATACTTGATTATCTAATTGGACTAGCCTTTTGGGCCATTCCAGCTAGGCTTTAGTATGTGGCTTGGAGTGGGACCAAAAGGGACAAATAAGACACTACTTCCAATGGGTTTTGGGCCTTTCTATCAACTCTTGACAAGCCCAAAATTATCATTAATTATATTTAATACCACTATATAAATATAATTGTACTCTAGGCCTTATTAATAAATTATATCCCAAGACTTTATTATACATTCAACCCCTTCATTAAAATATTCGTAGTAATACAAAGTCATGAATGTTGAATGCCACTTTGAAGATTACTACATCTTAATCCTTGAGTACCCGATTTAATCCTTTAAGTTATTCATCATATATTTATGAAATCCAATTTCATAAATATATGCTTTAGTAACTTCTTACTTGAGTGGTTAGTGTCAGTTCGTTTAGACCCCTTAACCCAACAGATTAACCTAGAGAATTAGCCAAGTTATTAACTTAGGTAATTTAATTAAACTAGGTTAACACAAATAAATATAAAAACAATAAAGCAGCGGAAAATAAACAACACAAAGATATGATGACCCAGGAAACCACACCGGTAAAAACCTGGGGAGGATTTGACCTAGCTATCCTCAAGGTAAACTGAATCCACTATGAAAGAATTGAAGTTTACACAATAGACTTAGACCACTAACGTCATATTGCTACCTGCCTGTAGGAAACTTACTACCATGACCCCATGATAGCTCCGAGATCCACGGACTCCTTCTTTCCGGAATTCTTCAGCAAATCCACAAGCGCACCTGCTTGTATATCTTTGTGCTCTTTGATTCTGCAACTGTAATGATCTACACAACTCTCGACATAAATCTCAAGTTTGTAAACCCTAAGTGTATGTGAAGGTAAACACCTCTAGATCTCACAATGAGATTCATAAACACAGCAAAACAGAACTCTACAGAACTCTGAAAACGTGGCTAGGGTTTTCCCTTTTATACTTAGGGCAAACATAAAACCCTATACATTAAAACGGGCTTGGGCTGAGTTGGAAAATTCTGCAGAAAAACGTTCTGTGCGATTTTCGATCGATTGAGTCTAATTTTCGATCGATCGAGTCTCACAGAAAGTTACAAGTAATTCTGCATAAAAACTCGATTCCAACTTTACAATAAACCCCATCCTTTGAGCAAGTCTAACACACGACTCAACATTGTTTTGATCATGGTTTGCCAACATACAAAATGAAGTTCTAAATACATTAGATCCTAGTCTTTAGAACCTAACAAACTCCCCCTTTGGCAATCCGTGACAAAACACAGACTAAACAAAAATGCTCAAAGTTACAAATTGAAAAAGCCCATTACAAAAAAATAGCCACTTAACAATTCAACCTAAACTACTATCCAACAGTTGCAAGGTAGACAGCAGCTCGACTGAAAACAACCTGTATATTCCTGTAACACTTAACAAACACATAAACGCATGTGTGGAACAAAAAACAGGAAATACATAAATAAAAATTTCTTAATTTCACATGACACAAAATAAAAACATATATCATGAATAACATCATCAATATAAGTCAATAAGCACAGTAACATAGTGAAATAAGAAAACATATACAAAACAATGTATCTCAACAAAAATATCTCCTAATCAAGAGCTAAAAATGTAAATACACAGTGAAGCACCTAGATACAATCTAATAACTCCACAAGCTCCGCAGTATCACTACTAAGAAAACAAACACTCCCCCTAAAATGTAAATCCCCTCAACACAAAAAAACAAGCTAACAAGCTACAATGCATGCACTCCCCCTTTTTGTGACGAATTGCCAAAGGGCACTCACTCATCATCAAAAGGAGGTGGAGAAGATCGACGAGAGCTCGCCAAATCCGCTCGCAATGCACGAAGCTCATCCAGGATGTCCACCAAAAGCTGACCATGAGCCGCCTGAACGGTCACGACAGTGTCAAGCGTCCGACGAAGGTCAGAAACCTCATCAAACGGTGGAGGAACATCAGCAGCAGCAGCACCAGCAGGAACCGAAGAAGTCCCAGCTGCAAAAGGATCTGCAGAAGAAGAAGAAGGGGGTGGAGTGACACCGGTAGGCTCTACCCTAGCACGCTTAGAGCTAGCTCGAAGTTGAGCAGCCCTTTGCCTCAAAAAGGTAGCACCTATAGGAGCAATAACATGAACAGGCTCGGAAGCAGGATACTCACCAAAACCAAGAAAGAGAAGAATCCTATGAATAAAAACAGGAAAAAACAAAGCATGAGCCTGAGAACTAGACCTATGAACCTCGTTCAAAGAACGAAGGAACATATGCGGAAAACTGATAGGAGCATCAGTGACCAAAGCATACAGAAACACACATCGCTCAAGAGGGACGGTGTGAACATGAGTAATCGGCCACAAAGAATGACATGCTATCCGAAAGAAAAGATAGTGCAACTCAGACAGCTCAGCAGACGAGATCCGAGGATCAGAACCCCACTGGATAGAAGTACCAGTGATGTATGACAAGACGTCATCAAGGGGAGGAGACTCCTCGTAAGGAAAGACGGGATGGTCCACAATGGGCACCCCAAGAGCATCCGACACCACCGAAGGGGTAATGCGGTACTCGACACCACGTAACCACACCTTGACTAAGGTGTCGTTATCGTAGACATGAATAGAGAGGTTCGAATAGAACTCTCTAATCAAAGAAGCAGGAGGAGGATGCTCAAAGTCTAGAAGAGGTAACCAACCCCGACGCTCAAAGTTCCTACGAACCTCAGGATCTAACTCATCCAAGATAACCCTACGCTCAGCCCAAATCTGACGCCTAAGATTAAGGGTCTCATATGTAATCTGGTTAGACTCACTAGGAAATCTCTCGATGTCAAAAGATGGAGAAGGATCAACAGTCCTATGGGCTCGAGTTTTCCTAGGCATAGTGCTAAGGAAAAGAGACAGACACAGAAAGAAAAGAGCAAAAACCAAAACCAAGAGCAGACTGCAAGTTAGCACAGCAAAAAAAAATATAGAAAATATCAAATCTATATGATGCATGAGCATGAACAGAAAATGATGCATGTACTAATGCATTGACATGTTCAATTTTAATTCAAATTAACAAAATTGGCTTGAGCAAGCAAAGTGTATCAAAAATACCCAATTTGAAAAACCTTAGTTTTCAAAACACAACAAATTGATAAATTGATCAACACAATAGTCAATTAACTCAATATAATGATCAAATTAATCAATCTAACAAGCCAATTTTATCAATTTCAACCCAATTGAACAAAATCCCCAATTTATTCAAATATAAGCCCTAGAATTTCAAATTTTCTTCAAAGCACCAAATAAACCAAATTAAACCACATGAGGTGCTTAGGAAAGGTGTCCCCACAAAAACCCATAAAGAATTTTAGAAAGAATCACTCCAAAACAATTCCAAAAATAGAAAACCCCAAAATTCCGAAATTACCCAAATATGCATGAAAAAATGCATGAAAATAGAAAATAAATGCAAAAGGAAGGGTATAAGGGACTTACCAGTTGAGGGAGAGAGAGATTATGCAAATAAAGTGGAGGAAAACGACAAAAATCCCAAGAATAGTGCTGACCGGTTGGTAGGAAACCAAAAAGAGTTTTGAAAAGTTTAAAAAAGTGAAAAGACACTTGAGAAACTTTCTTTTAAAAAAACAGCCGGCACGATTTTCGATCGATCGAAAATTACATTCGATCGGTCGAAAACTTATTCGATTGATCCAAAAACAGCTTGGATCGATCGAACCAATCAGAGATTTTTCTGAACAAATTTAAACATTTTCGATCGGTCGAAAATCAGTTTCGATCGATCGAAATTCTGGAAAAATCAGTGTTTTGACAAAACAAACATTTTAAACCAAAAACTCCTCAAAGCAGCAGATTTTTAAAATCAAATGCATGAGTATGAGATGATATGATTTTCAAAAACACAAGTATTCAACCCAGATTCCTCAACCAAAATTTTTCTCTCAATATAAAAAAATAAACAAGCAAACATGTTTGGCATCAATTTTCAAAGAATTCTCAAACTTGGTTGGTCAGACCAAAAACACACACAATAACATGTACACAATTTTAGCAAAGATTAACTTGTGTAGTGTGTGCAACTAACATAAGCTTGAGAAACATGTGAGGTGATATACACATAGAGATCAATCACAATTTCTACAAAATCCACCACATGAATTTGAAAGAGACTATCCCTTAAAGAGTTACATCATATAACTCCCACATCTCCTAGAGTAAAAGCTTGCAATCATGTAAGTTTCTTGATTTGCCTCATTATTCAAATTAATTGATTAGAAACTTAATAATAGCCGGAATAATATACACACCAATTTTATGAATTTGTGAAATTATTATAGCCCAATAATGTACACACCAATTTTAATTAGAGGCTACACCTTATGTTCTTTTTGTGCATGTGCTACACTTTCTCGAGCACAAAATCTTATGATATGCACTAAGGTGTTCATGATTGGCTAATACACAGTGGTGAGATAGTTATTTATGCCTTTCTCATTAAGTTCAAGTCCAACAATCAAAGACATACAACTTCAAAATCAAGATCATGTGATCAACAAATATAGCATCTTCCCACACAACATGCACAACAAGACTTTAGCTAGTAAAGTGCAATAAATAAGTGCATCAAAGCTAAAACAAGGTACATAAACATGTTATGCCATAATTGATAGACCAACCTTGTCTTCAAATTCAAGGAAAAATAGCAAAACACAATTTGCAACAAATTTTTTTTTTTTTTTTATATATATAAAAAAAACAACCTAGAATGAAATGCATGAATGCAATGCAATGCAAATCCTAGAAACAGAGGTCACAAAAGATATAGCAATAAAGCACAAGGACCATGTCAGACAGACTCAATTAGGTTGAGCCTTTTTGCATCCAAGACTTCTTAGATGCAACTCTTGCATTGGAGTTATGATTCATATTCGAATTCTGAGCAACTCCAGGATTGGAAAAAAGGTTTAACGCCTTTACCAATTCACCAATCAGTACCATAGGATCACGTGCTTGAGGCACAGGTACTGTAGTTTTATTTGCTCGCTTCGCAGCTTGCAACTTAAAACAATTTGGACGAATGTGTCCAGGTTTTCCACAAAAATGACAAACCCATGCAGGCTTATCATGCAATTTGCCCTTAGTCGAAGTAGAAGCTCTAGAATGAGAAGCATGAAGATCAACCTTAATTTTTCTAGGTGGAGTAACATTCAAAGGCTTGACAGGTTCACTCACCACGGGTTTGACAATCTCACTCTTAGAAGGTTCAGAAGAAGGAACAAATTTAGTGGAAGAAGGTTCAAGTACAGAAATACTTTCCTCATAACCTAAACCAGATTTATCAGAAGGAGACTTTTGAATACTCAGCATGTGATCAAGTTTGGAGCTTGCAGACCTATTAGTTTGTTCTCTAGCAACAGACAAATCATGTTCCAAACATTTAACTTTCTCAAGCAAGAGCATGTTCTCAGTTTTCACATTATTCAAAAGCTCATTTGCATCAAATAATTTAACAAGTAAATTTTTCTTTTCAAGATCAAGAGATGCGATTTTCTTCAAGCCTAACTCAACATTCATAGCATCCTTTGCAGCAACTTTGCAAAATTTATTGTAGGCTTCCTGTAGATCTGCATCCTCAGAGAGTTCCCCATCAGAAGGGTTCTCTTCAACAGACAAGCTTTCATTGACTACCGTGGTAGCAGTGAAAGCAATAAAGTTTCCATCCTCATCACTTGCGGATTCATTGTCGGAAACTTCGTCATCACTAAGGGTTACAGCCATAGCTTTACCCTTAGACCTCAAATAAGTAGGACATTCAGACTTTAAATGACCATACCCTTGACAACCATAACATTGTTGTCCCAAAGAATTATTAGAAGATTGACCTACTTTTTCCTTAGGTTTTTCAAAGTTATTAACCTTAGTGGGTTCATTCTTCCTAAAATTTTTAGGTTCAACAGTGTTCTTGCCTCTTGCCCTTCTGTTACTATTTCTCAGAAAGTTTCTAAAGTTCTTGGCAAGATAGGCAATCTCTGTAGCAGAGAGATCATCATCAAATCCACCATCATCAACATCATCAACAGACTTTAGAGCCATTGATTTGGATTTGTTAGTCTTGGGGAGGTCTAACTCATAAGACTGAAGAGATCCTACAAGCTCATCCACAGGGATGGAGTCCACATCCTTACTCTCAGTGATGGCAGTCACTTTGGGTCTAAAATCTTCAGTTAAAGATCTAAGAATCTTCCTAACAATTTTAGGTTGATCATAGATTTCACCCAAATTATAAGCAGAATTAACAATATCATTCAACTTAGCATAGAACTCATCAAAAGATTCATCATCATTCATTCTTATGCTTTCAAATCTAGAAGTTAATTGCTGCAACTTATTAATTTTAACTGCCTTTGTGCCTTCATGCACAGTCTGGAGGATATTCCAAGCAGTATGAGCAACCTCAACATTAGAGATTCTCTTAAATTCCTCCATGGAAACAGCATTAAAAATAGCATTCATTGCTTTGCTATTAAAAGCGGCTGCCTCCTTCTGAGAAGTTTGCCACTCACTCACAGGAGTAGTGGGCTTCTCCCATCCGTATTCAACGGAATTCCACACCCTCTCATCAATGGATTTTAGGAATGCTTTCATCCTTACTTTCCAATAGGCATAGTTGTTTCCATCAAAGTGAGGGGGAACAACTAGAGAGTGTCCGTGTTCCATGACAATAGGGGTCAAGGATCAGCTCAAAGATCAAAGGATCAAACACAAAAGCTACCCGCTCTGATACCACTTGTCAGTTCGTTTAGACCCCTTAACCCAACAGATTAACCTAGAGAATTAGCCAAGTTATTAACTTAGGTAATTTAATTAAACTAGGTTAACACAAATAAATATAAAAACAATAAAGCAGCGGAAAATAAACAACAAAAAGATATGATGACCCAGGAAACCACACCGGTAAAAACCTGGGGAGGATTTGACCTAGCTATCCTCAAGGTAAACTGAATCCACTATGAAAGAATTGAAGTTTACACAATAGACTTAGACCACTAACGTCATATTGCTACCTGCCTGTAGGAAACTTACTACCATGACCCCATGATAGCTCCGAGATCCACGGACTCCTTCTTTCCGGAATTCTTCAGCAAATCCACAAGCGCACCTGCTTGTATATCTTTGTGCTCTTTGATTCTGCAACTGTAATGATCTACACAACTCTCGACATAAATCTCAAGTTTGTAAACCCTAAGTGTATGTGAAGGTAAACACCTCTAGATCTCACAATGAGATTCACAAACACAGCAAAACAGAACTCTACAGAACTCTGAAAACGTGGCTAGGGTTTTCCCTTTTATACTTAGGGCAAACATAAAACCCTATACATTAAAACGGGCTTGGGCTGAGTTGGAAAATTCTGCAGAAAAACGTTCTGTGCGATTTTCGATCGATCGAGTCTAATTTTCGATCGATCGAGTCTCACAGAAAGTTACAAGTAATTCTGCATAAAAACTCGATTCCAACTTTACAATAAACCCCATACTTTGAGCAAGTCTAACACACGACTCAACATTGTTTTGATCATGGTTTGCCAACATACAAAATGAAGTTCTAAATACATTAGATCCTAGTCTTTAGAACCTAACAGTTAGGTCTAACACTCTGAATAACCAAACTCATTAAACTTATCTCAAGGGAATATTTTATATCTCTATTAAGAGATTATGAATTCCATCTTAAGAATATATATTCCTTCAACATTAAATGTAGCTGCCCAACATACTGAGGTTTTGATTGTGACTTTAGATCTCACTCCTGATATATCAAAGCAACCTACACTTTATGACCAGGTTTATTATTCTCTCAGGATTGAGAGTTCATGTAAATAATAGTTGTGAGATTTATTATTCATTTGACAGTCGTTAATAGAATAATAAATCTCATAGTTGTCAAGTTTGTTAGGACATATGTGATTCAATGTTAGGAACATATGTCAATATTTTATGTAATTGGCTAATCCTTTGACAAAACGCACTTTACTTGTAATTGGGTAGATTTAGGATGTGTTTAATGCTTCAAGAAATAAGGTTTCAAGTTCTAGTGTTAAAGCCATGCAAGTATTTTCAAGAATCAAGTGAGAAAGTGCTAGATTTTAAAGCTTGACAGCTAGCATTTGTAGAGGTTTAAAAGCTGCTGAAGCCCGTGGCTCGATAGATGGCTATTTATCAAGTTTATGAAGTTCAGTTTTTCAGAGTTGATTTTTATCCAATCCGTGAATGTATATTTGGGCTTTTCTTTTCTCACAACCCTAAACATATATAAGGATTATTTTAAGGTCCGTAAAAGGTGATGCAAGTCGCACAAGAGCACAATTCCACAAGTGCAAAGAAAAGTGTGACTGGAAACCTAGTTTGCCCTAGTTCTTCTTTCTCTTGAAGAAGCTGCTGTGTTTGTACACCATAGGATTTTCTGACCAAGCAACTTCATGGTCTTCATCGTGTGATGAACAGAAGAACTTTGCAGCTAACATCCTTCTCAAGTTGGTGATCAAGTCGCGTACTGGGATCCGCGCATCTATTGGTTAGTCACGTACTGAGAGCCGTGCATTGAAAAGGAGAGATTATCACTACAAAACAAGTCTAATTGGGTACTGGGGTAAGGGTTCAATTGTAGGTTGTTATAAGGTACTGGGATTCCTTTACTTGTAACTGCTTGTTTTGATAATAGTAGATTCTCGGGAGTGGTGACCTTAAAATCACTCGGTGGGGTTTTTACCATGTAGGTTTTCCCTATTCGTAAACAAATCACTGTGTCAATTTATTTTCCGCTGCATGTTAATTTGATCATTAATAAACTTGGCTAATTAATCAATTAATATATCACAAGGGGTCAACATATTCTTGGCCTATCACAGTTCAATATGTCTTAACACTTAAAACATATCAACATATCAACTAAAAGTCTCAACTTCCATGATCAAGACAAATCATCTTAGTTGATATGTTATAGTTTTTGTAGATTAAATGTCCCATTTCATTACCGACTACGAACTGAAATTCTGATGTGAGAGACTGCCAAAAGGGGGGGTGCCTTTCAAAAAAGAGATTTGCAAGTGCTTTTTAGGGCACCTCTCGTTTTGGGTAAGTAGTGTGGAGTCGCCACTTATTTTTTATACAAAAAATATATATATATATATATATATATATAATACAGGATTGCATAGTATCGTTCTCATTGATTGAGTAAAAAAAATACATATTTAAAAAATTGAAAAATTACATGGCTTTGGGTCCTAGTTACAAACTACCAAATAATTACATGCCTTTTTGTCCTAGTTACATTCTACCCAAAATAAAAAATAAAGACAAGGCTTATATCTACTTATCCAAAGACCTAAATTCGGAGGTTAGGTTACGAAATGGAAAGGTGTTAGGCACCCATTTCGCTCAGACAGAATTTGGTCTTCTAGACTCTTGTGACCAATATACCCTTTTTTTGCATGCTATGGATGATATGTTGAACATGTGAAACAAAACTAAATCACACAAATTTATTTATGAACGAATCCTCTACTTTGTTTTTTTTTTTAATATCAGTCCTGTTTTAGTGATGATAAAAAAAATGATCTTATTTTGGTTTAGAAAAAATCAGATCTATTTTTAAGAATGTTGAAAATTTTATTTTTGGAGATAAAAATTCAGATCTCTATTTATTACATAAGACAAAGTGTTTTGATTTGAAAAAGTATCATATCTGTTTTTGAGAACTTAGAAAAATGGCTTTTGATTTATAAATGACAGGATTTGTTTTTAAGAACAAAAAAAAATGGGTTTTTGATGACAGAAAAACCAGATCTGTTTTTTTTATATGTTTTAAAAAATGAAAAAGATTTTTTTAAGAAGAGAATTTCATTCATAAGATAAATTTATGCAACATGGACTAAACATAACAAACAACAATAAACACATTCATGCATAATCTTTTTCTTTGTTTCAAAATCTGCATATGTTAAAAAAAAAAATCAGATTTGTATCCTAGAAATATACAAATAAGTTTTTAATTTGAGAAAAATTCAGATTTACATCTAATAAAGATGCAGATATGTTTTTATTCTAAGAAAAAATTCAGATCTACATCAAATAAAGATGCAGATCCGTTTTTGATTAAGAAAAATTCAGAAGTACATCTAAAAAAGATATAGATCTGTTTTTATATTAAGAAAAATTCAGATCTACATCTAAGAAAAATGCAGATTCGTTTTTGTTTAAGAAAGTTTCAGATCTACATCTAAGAAAGATGCAGATATGTTTTTATTTTAAGAAAAAGCATTGATCATATGCAGATTATTGGAATTAAGAAATAGATCATAACAATTACATAAACCAAATCAAGATCATGCTTTAACAAGAAAATGATTAACAATTCATGTTATGGACAAAGGAAAACATGCATCATCATAAACAAGAATCATAAAAGAGAAAAAAAGAATAGGGTGATTGAAAACACCCTCTTGCGTGGAGCACTTCTTGTTTTTGAGAGGATGTTTTAGGGTTCAAAGAAATTTATCAATTATCTTTGAAACATAAAAACCCTAATTTTAGCAGCAAATATTAGAGAGGATCAGCAAATATCAACAATATGAGAGCCTCAAAACGTATGCCTCTCAAAGCATCGAAAAAAGGTCCCTAAATTATGAGATCCCATCTCTATTTATAGAGGCCAGAAGACTCTAAAAAATAGCTTCGACGTGTAGAACGCGAATCGGGACTCATCCTTCTGCGAAAAGATCAAAAAGTGTGTGCCTTATAGTCACCCGAAGGAAATTGGGCCAAAGCCCAAGAGGAGGCAATTCGGCTCTTTTAAAGTGCCGTTTGACACTCCAAAAGTGCCGAGTGGTCCTCTTGGATGCCGAACATTCTTTCATGTTTGGGTGCCTTTTGGACTTTCTTTTTAGGGTTTTTTGATCGATCCTTGTACTTAGACATGTTTTCATCCTTAGTCTATGAATTTTTTTTTTAATCTCTTTTCTGGATAATTCAAGCTTTTTCAGGAATAATTATCTTGTAGATAAATGTCTTAAAATAAATCTTGATAAAGTTCAGATTATCAACAATTTTATTGTTATCCAATCATCCATTTTATTCTTATGCATGCAACCTTATTTTAGACACTAATTATCAACCAATCATAGAATTATTTAATTAATTATATTTTTTTAACCGATCAGAATTAATTTAAATTAATCATGCGTAGTTGACTCAACCTAGACACAATGCATACTGACTGTACAAACTTGATCTTGCGATATCTTTCGATCCGATGGTCCGATTTGGAAATTAGACACACTGTTGCGACTGTTAGAATCTCAAGATCATTTTTATGATATGCAATGAATGAATTGATGCATTTAATACAAAACCAAATTGATGCATATAATGCAAGAACAAATTGATGCAGGTAATGCAATCATGATTTTTGGGGTACATGGATGGTCATTCCGGTCATTCTCCTTGATTGAATCATGGGTACAAAATCGAGTGTCTATATTTGAGTTTACAAAGAACTTGTGATTTATATCTTTTGTGACTAAATTACATAAATCACATACTATGCATCTCATGGACTACATGATAATGTTCAAATATTCATGTTACCATTATTTTAGATAAAAATAAAACAACTGTACTAATCACAACATAATATCATGCATAATGTCATACATAGCATCGTACAATAGGATTTAAAGGGCACATATCTTAACAATCTCCCACTTGCCCTAAAGACTATTGTGCACTAATCTAACTCTCATTCCCTCCAAATGTGACTTAAAAGTATTTTTGGGGCAAGGCTTTGGTCAAGAGATTTGCTAGATTATTTGCACAATCAAACTTTTCTACTACTACATCTCCTCGAGCAACAATATCTCGGATGATGTGGTACTTTTTTTCAATATACTTTCCTTTCTTGTGATTTCTTGGATCCTTGGATTGTGCAACTGCTCCACTATTGTCGCAGAACAATGTGATAGGAACTTGCTCCATTCTCACAACACCAAGATCAGAAAGGAATTTCTTGAGCCAAACACATTCTTTTACCGCTTCACAAGCAGCAACATATTCAGCTTCCATGGTGGAGTCAGCAATACAAGATTGCTTAACACTTCTCTAACTTATGGCTCCACCCCCCAAGGTGAACACACAACCTGAAGTGGAATTTCTGAAATCAAGATCTGACTGAAAATCTGAATTTGTATAACCAATGGGAATCGAATCCTTACTATTGTAAACAAGCATATAATCTCTCATTCTCCTTAGATACTTGAAAATATGCTTTGCAGCCTCTCAATGTTTTGGTCCTAGATTTGATTGAAATCGGTTGACTATGTTAACTGAATAACAGATATCTGGCCTAGTACATAGCATGACATACATGAGACTTTCCACTACTGAAGCATAAGGAACTTGTCTTATTGTCTTTTCCTCTTCAAGAGTATTAGGCCTTTGGTCATCAGACAAAGAAACTCTATGTCGAAATGAAGTAATCCTTTCTTGGAGTTTTGCATGTTGAACCTTGCTAAAATCTTATCTATATATCCAGCTTGTGACAAGCCTAACATTTTATTCTTTCGATTTCGCCAAAACTTGATCCCTAAAATAAAGTTAGTTTTGCCCAAATCCTTCATATCAAATTGGCTTAACAACCATGTCTTAACCGATGACATCACCTTTACATCATTTCCAATGAGTAGAATGTCATCAACATAAAGGACTAGGAAGATTACTACTTTATCTTGATTTCTTTTGTACACACATGGTTCATCAAGAGTTTGTTCAAAACCAAATGATTTGATTGCTTGATCAAATCTGATGTTCCATGACCTAGATGCTTACTTAATTCCATAAATGGGTCTTTTCAATTTGCATACCATATGTTCTTGGTTCTTTGCTACGAAACCTTCTGCTTGCATTATATAGATTTCTTCTTCAAGATTGCCATTGAGAAATGCAATCTTGACATCCATTTTCCAAATCTCATAATTATAATGGGCAGGAATGGATAAGAGAATTTCGATAGATTTAAGCATTGCTACTGGTGCAAAGGTTTCTTCGTAATTAATACCTTTTTTTGTGTATACCCTTTCGCCACTAGCCTTGCTTTAAAGGTTTCAACCTTTCCATCTATCCCTCTCTTCCTCTTGTAAACCCATTTGTAACCAATAGGTTTAATGTCGTTAGGCGCCTTTACAAGATCCCAAACTTGATTGGAATACATTGAATCCAATTGAGATTTCATAGCTTTAATCCAATGAGGTGCATCTATATCTTTCATTGCCTCTTCTTAAGTGTAGGGATCCAATTTAGGCACTTTTGAAATAGCTTCAAAAGTTTCTCCCATAAATGTAAATCTTATGGGTGGCAGAACAATTCTCCCACTATGACAAGGCACTTGTGTACTAGTCATTTCATGAGTAGAATCTTATGGTGTATCTAATACAGCCACATCATCCCTAGTTTCATCCATTGGTTGTTCAATGATAGGTTCATCTATTTTAGCCAAGACAACTTTAATTCTAGGATTAAAATTATTCACATAACCATTTCCAAAAATTTGGCATTGGTGCTAACAAATACTTTGTTATCTTTATAATTATAGAATAAATAACCCTTAGAAGAGGCAAAGTTGAATATTCATAGGTGTGTTGGGAACTGATTTTGATGGAACTAAATTTAAAATACTCATTGCAGTTTTTAGTGCATATCCCCAAAAGGAAATTGGTAAAGTTGAATAACTCATCATGGACCTAACCATTTCTAAAAGAGTCCTATTCCATCTCTCTGCTAGACCATTTTGTTAAGGAGTTCCAGGTGCAGTCAATTGGGATACAATCTCATTCTAAGTTAAGTAATACTTGAAATCTCCAAGAAGGTATTCGCCACCTCAATCATATCGAATGGCCTTTATGCATTTACCCAATTGATTCTCAACTTCGACCCTAAACGCTTTGAACTTTTCAAAGGCTTCAGACTTCCGTCTCATTAGGTACATATAACCATATCTTGAGTAATCATCTGTAAAAGTGATGAAGTACTCATAAACTCCTTTTGCTTGGGTTAACATAGGACCACATACATCCGTATGAACTAATTCAAGCAACTCTTGGGCTCTTCTACCTTTTGCATTAAAAAGTCTTTTGGTTATTTTTCCCTCCAAACAAGATTCATAAACTGGAAATCCATCAAAGTCCAATAGCTCTAAAAGTCCATCCTTGATTAGTCTTTGAATTCTGTTTGAATTAATATGACCCAAACGCAAGTGCCAAAGATATGCATCATTAGTAGAAGAAAACTTTCTCTTTAATGATTTTACATGAGCATAATTATCTAATTTAGAATTGTATAATTCATGTTTAGTTGTGTTTATCCATGGAATTCAACTAATCACTTAGTTAATTAACCGGGCTTAATTGTGTAATTTTCTAAAAATTGGTAATTAGATGTAAATGTAATTGGGATCTAAACTGTGGGTCTTTTACCATTTACCTTTAGAAATTTTCACTTTAATTAAAAAAAGTTAATTTAGAAATTTTTTTTTTCAAACTCAAAGCATAAAACATAATGGCTTGAAATATTTCATAGTGTAATTAATCCAAATTTTTTGAAATTTTATTAATGTATAATTTTAATTTTTACGCTAGGTAGTAGCAGTCCTTATAGAAATTTCTCACTAAAAGGAGTTTCCTTAGAGCTTGTTTTCCTGGGTTTATTTTTAGGTTATTATTTGACTTTCTTCTAAAAAAACTATTTTAGTTATTTGATTTATGTTTAAAATTTTAAAGTATGTTTTTTCGTTTTTTTTCTAAAAAAGAAAATACAAATATACTTGTTTCTGGTTTATTTTTTAAGCTCAAGAAATGAATCAGTTTAGATCCCAATTACGACTAATTTCCAATATTAATCAATTTAAACTATTAAGCACAGATAATCAATTTTAAAATCAACCACATATTTTCACTTAGAATTTGCTAAACATCTCTGGTTCGCTCGAGCAAAAATCTTGAGACAGCAACTCCACTTCCAACATCTGATCCAAGTATGATATATGAGTATGATGTTCAAATTTAGATTCTTTATTCGACAAGATAGACTTTATTAATTGAACTAATTAGAACCCACTTCTTAACTTAAAAACTTGGAGTTACATCAATTTATTAATAGTAACTTTTCAAACAAATCTCCAATATTCACCTTTGGTGAATGATTGTTTTTCTAGAAATTTTGTGTGATCTTTAGATAAAAAGCATGCTAATTTTTAGAAAAAAAAGTTTTTCTATTAGTTTTTATTTTTATTCCGTTGAATTATAATTTTAACCCTATTTTTTATTTTTTAAGAATATAGATTATCTAATTAGATTTGGGGTATTTTCAACATTTTTTAAAGTCATAACTAACTTTTTGAATTCTCTTAATATATAGAAGATAATACACCCAACTAATCATATTTTTTTCTTTATTTTTTTTCCTTGAATCGTATTTTTGTTGGATACTTGGATTAAATCTAAGGGCTTAAGATGTATCCAATTACGGCCTATAAATAAACAAGTGTCAAAATCAAGGAGCCCTAGGTCCCAATGGACTACTATTGGGTCCCATATCGTGATTTATGGTTGCCCATTAGTGGGCCCCATCGCATGCCATTCAGGTCTACAAATCATTCCATCTGACTAGATGTGAAAGTAAAAAAATAATAATAACTAGTCGCAAACTTGTGCGATGCACGGTATAATTAGCAAAAGTTATATTTGTTTACTTTCATTGGTACAATTAGTGATTCTATTTTTTATTTATTAAAAAAATGGTACACTTAGTTATAAACACATTTGATTCAATAAAGGATAATGATAAATTAAAAAGGCCGGTCATTTTTAACTTTCAACTCAAATGTAATTTAAGAGTAAACCTCTTAATAAGACGAAACAATAATATACATATCTTGAGAAAAAAAAAAAACCATAATGTATTGTTTTTATAAGCTAAATAAAAGAACACTAATTATGCTTCTACCATGCTATTCGTTTCCACGAAAAATTGGTAGATATAAGAGAAAATATGACAAATAGACTTAAGCCAGCTAAACATCAAATTTCAGAAGGAATCATACATGATCCACATACACATCTTCATACTCAATAAATGCATTTCTCCACCATGCTCAAGCCTAATTGGTATAGGTGTCTTGGAAGCAACTATCATGAGTTCAAAATAGGAAGCATGGATCTGGCGTTGTCCTTAGCACTGTTGATATTGTATTTTGTCTGCCCTTGATTTGGTGCCAGACCCCAAAAATCCAAAAATATCATTTTCTCTCTGTGGGGCCACGAGAACATCCAGAATGATGTGGCGCAACCCATTTGGACATCAGAGCATCCAAAGTGCATTTTTCAATTAAAATGACCAAAATGTCCCTAGTCAACCTAAGGTTGACCGAAAGTCAAATGAGGTCAAAATCCTCACAAAACAACACTTTTCATAGTTTCACATCAAACTCAAACTTTTCAGAGATTTTTTGCAACTACGACCAAATTTGACTGAGTTTGACCTGTAGTTGACTCCTAGTGAGCCCCAAAAACCCTAATTTTGATCCGGCCATCAGAACGGGTTGAAACCAACGCCATTGCGAAGATCATCCAATTCTCAGTCTAATGACTATTTATGGGTTAAAACCGAAGTTAGAACGTCCGAGATATCATGAAAACCAGGTTAACGCAACAATCGATGCACCGCTAACTTCCGGGAGCCATAACTTTTGATCCAACCATTGAGTTTCCAAGTTCAATACCTTTTTAGAAACTGGAAGTCAAGACCTTTCCAGACATGTCAAGATCAAACCCATTCTCAAAAAGTGTGTTGGGGCTATAAAAGGCCCTAGGCACTTCTAGACCAAAAAAAAAAAAGGGAACTTCTTGGCTTTCTGCTCTATGCCTAAATGTCTTTTACACATTTTTCCTCTCTTCCAAACAAAAAAAAACACCCAAAAAAAAAAAAAAAACACATCAAAACCTCTTGATTCCTCTTTGCACCAAAAATACAAGGTATTGTTCCTAAACCCAATCTTCTTTTCCTTGGTTCTATACCTTGGGATTTGGGGTTTAGGTGTGTGGATGTAGCTTTTTAGCTACTATCCACACCCCTATCTTTCTAAATCTTTTTCTAGCATTATCTTGTTCTATCTGCTTGAATGACATGATTTATTGCTTTCTTTAGAATATTTCTTACTTTATTTGTGCTTCTAGCAAAAATCTCCTTGCTTTTTATGCCTTATGCCATGTTTCATGCTTAGATCTACATCCTTACGTGCCTATATGTTTAGATCTGCATGCTTATGCTATATGCCATGTTTTCCTATGCTTTGATCCTCTTTTTGTTCTAGGTTGATATTAGGGTTACATGCTCACATGCTTGTATGATGTTGGCTATACCTTGCTTGGATCTATGTGTCTATGTGTTATTTTCACACTATGTGGTTAGATCCTTGTCTTCACATGCTTATATTCTTGGATGCATGTTCTTCCATGTCTATGTGCTAGGCTTCTACATGTTTACATGCAAGTTTCGATGCCTGTATGTCTAGATTTTTGTTTTCACATGTCTATGTGCTTGGATCTATGTTCTCTATATGCTTTATGCCATCTCTCATGTGCTTGCGTGCTTTACGCCTTGTTTATGTGCTTAGGCCTAGACTTTGTTTGTCATTCCATGTGCTCTTGTAGCTTGTTCCTTTTGTCGTATTTTCTTGTGTTTTACCCAATTGGTTCAGACCTGATCTAGACCCAATGGTCTTTGTCATTGTCCATGTACTATGGCCCATATCAAAAGGGATTGGATCATTCCTATTTGCATGTCTATGCTTTATGCATGTGTTAGCCTCTCTCGTTCTAGGCTTTGCCATGTTCAGTGCCCTCCATGAGCTTGACCTTGGGTAGTTACATCAGATGCCCATGAGGCCTTGTTTTGGTTGCTCCGTGCGTACCCTTCCCTTTTCCACTTCTTGCAATGCTATGCTTACCATGTTTGTTTGTGCCACCCATCGGCTTTCTATGCATCTTTACACGGTTGCTTACATGTCCATGCATGAGTCTTGCTTGCTAATGTGTTGTCCATGCTTCAACACAATTAAGTTACAGACATCCAATCCAAACCTACATTTGTCCCTTGCGGACACTACCTTTTGTTTGTCGCCTTGTTTGCCTGCCTTCTAGCTTATTTGCTTGTTCGCTTGCTTTCTTGCTTGTTTGCCTTCTAGTTTGTTTGTTTGTTTATCTTGTTGCTTGTCATGTCTCCCGCCACATGCTACGCTTGCTTTGCTTGTATGCTTGTTTGCTTTATACCTACTACGCCTTATCTATGCATCTCTTTCTTTCCATTGCTTGTCTGCTGGTTTCTTGTCTTTGCCTTTGCATGTACACACACGGGGCGAGGGATTTAGTCTCGTGAATAACTAGCGACTAAAGTTCTTTTTTTTTTTTTTCCAAAAATTTGATCTTGAGTGGATTGGTCTCGAGGTATAGGTATATATTTTAAAACCAAATCCATGAAAAAACGTTAGACTTCCATTTTTACGCCTTTCTATCGGCACATAGTTGGAATCCGAATTTCGGGTAACTCGGTTGGCCATTATTCAAATGACAATAACTCTCATGATTTGTGTTGAAAGAATTCAAAATTTGTGTTCAAATTCAAGCTTGGAATGTCAAATTTCGAAAACATTCAGCCACGTCAAAGAATTCCTTACCGTTCAAAAGGGATTGTCAAAACGGTGACCAAAGGTCACTTTTCAACACATTTTCAAAGCGATTTAGTCTCGTGAATAACTAGCCACTAATGTATTTTTTTTTCCAAAAATTTGATTTTGTGTGGATTGGTCTCGAGGTAAAGGTATAATATTTTAAAACCAACTCCGTGAAAAAAACGTTAGATTTCCATTTTTTGGCCCTTCTACTGTTACATAGTTGGAATCTAAATTTCAGGTAACTCGGTGGGCCACTTTTGAAACAACTATAACTGTCATGATTTGTGTTGAAAATATTCAGAATTTGTGTTCAAATTCAAGCTCGGAATGTCTACTTTCGAAAACATTCAGCTTGCGTCAAAGAATTCCTTACCGTTCAAATGTTATTGCGAAAACGTTGACCAGAGGTCACGTTTCAACACATTTTCAAAGTGATTTAGTCTCGAGAATAACAAGCCACTAACGTAATTTTTTTCCAAAAATTTGCTTTTGTGTGGATTGGTCTCGAGGTATAGGTATAGAATTTTAAAACCAAATCTGTGAAAAAAATGTTAGACTTCCATTTTCACGCCCTTCTATTGGCACATAGTTGGAATCCGAATTTAGGGTAACTCAGTGGGTCATTGCTCAAACAACAATAACTCTCATGATTTGTGTCGAAAGAATTCAAAATTTGTGTTCAAATTTAAGCCTGGAATGTCTACTTTCGAAAGCATTCAGCCCGAGTTAAAGAATTCCTTACCGTTCAAAAGTGATTGTCAAAACAATGACCAAAGGTCACTTCTCAACACATTTCCAAAGCTATTTAATCTCGTGAATAATTAGCCACTAACGTATTTTTTTTTTTCCGAAAGTATGATTTTGTGTGGATTGGTCTCGAGGTATAGGTATAATATTTACAAACCAAATTCATGAAAAAAAAAACGTTAGACTTCCATTTTAATGCCATTCTATCGGCACAAAGTTGGAATCTGATTTCGGGTAACTTAGTGGGCCATTTTTCAAATGACAATAACTCTCATGATTTGTGTCGAAAAAATTCAAAATTTGTGTTCAAATTTAAGCTTGGAATGTCTACTTTTGAAAACTTTCAGCCAGCGTCAAAGAATTCCTTACTGTTCAAAAGGGATTGTCAAAATAGTGACCAAAGGTCACGTTTCAACACATTTTCAAAGTGATTTAGTCTCATGAATAACTAGCCACTAATGCATTTTTTTTCCAAAAATTTGATTTTGTGTGGATTGGTCTCGAGGTATAGGTATAGAATTTTAAAACCAACTCCATGAAAAAAAAACGTTAGATTTCAATTTTTAGGCCCTTCTATTGGCACATAGTTGGAATATGAATTTCGGGTAACTCTGTGGGCCATTTTTGAAACGACTATAACTGTCATGACTTTTGTCGAAAAAATTCAAAATTTGTGTTCAAATTCAAGCTTGGAACGTCTACTAATGAAAACATCCAGCCAACGTTAAAGAATTCCTTACTGTTCAAAAGGGATTGTCAAAACAGTGACCAAAGGTCACTTTTCAACACATTTTCAAAGCGATTTAGTCTCTTGCATAACTAGCCACCAAAGTATTTTTTTTCCAAAAATTTGATTTTGTGTGGATTGGTCTCGAGATATAGGTACAAAGTTTTAAAACCAAATCCATGAAAAAAAAACATTAGACTTCCATTTTTAAGCCCTTCTATAGGCACGTAGTTGGAATCCGAATTTCGGGTAACTCGCTGGGCCATTTTTCAACTGACAATAACACTCGTTCTTTCTGTCAAAAAATTTCAAAATTTGTGTACAAATTCAAGCACAGAACGTCTACTTTCTAAAAAATTCAACCTGCGTTATGGAATTCCTTACTATTCAAAAGTTATTGTCAAAATTGGTGACCAACTTCACTTTTCAACACATTTTATAAGTGATTAAGTCTTGTGAATAACTAGCCATTAACGTATTTTTTTTTCCAAAAAATTGATTTTGTGTGGATTGGTCTCGAGGCATAGGTATAATATTTTAAAACCAATTGTGGCGACGCTCCCGTGCACGTAGGGCCCATTGGAGGCCCCTCTTGGAAATGGTATTGCGTGGTGTGCTCATGTGTGGTGTGTGGCGTGGTTTGCGCGGGACGTCAAGTGCTCTCTCTCTCTCGGTGGAGGAAGGTAGGTCTACCTTTGGCATTATGGTAGGAATCTGGGCCAAATTTTAAGGGATTACCAAAGGTAAGTGGAGTTGCCACCAATCATTGGATTTTTCTAAAGTGTGATTGGTCACCTGTTTCTAGTTGATTTTATTACCAATCCTAGGTTAAGAAAAAGGGTATTTTTCCTAATCTAATTTTAGACACTCAATTTTGCACTCATAATTTAATCAACAAGAATGACTTAAATGACCATCCATGTACCCTAAAAATCATCATTGCATTACATGCATCTTTTTGTATTTGCATTACATGCATCATTTCATTCATTGCATATCATAAAAATGATCTTGAGATTCTAACGGTCTCAACGGTGTTTCCAGTTTTCAAATCGAACCGTCGAGTTGAAAGATATCGCATGATCAAGTTTGCATGATCTACTTGCATTGTATGGGGTGAAGCCGATCACGTGTAATTAATTGAAATTAATTTTGATTGGTTATTAATTAGAGTTAAATAAATAATTTATGTGATTGGTGGAGTATTTTCTTAAAGTGAGATTTGTTGCATCGGATTAAAACAAATAAGCTGATAATATTTAAAGATTGTGGATAATTAGACTTTTAGAATAATTATATTCAAAATAATTATTTTATAAGTCATAATTATCACTTTGGAATGAGGTTTACCACAAAAATAACTCTGAAATTCGTCCAAATACAGTCCTAGAGTTGGAAAACACTTCAGAAACGTGCTAATCAAGTAACAGATTTCATATTTACATTCTGAGGCACTTTTGGCCTAGTTGATCTCACAATTCGGACTAGTCTATTTTGGCAATGTTGTAGAGAATCGAATTTCCCTTTAGTTGTAAAAATTTCAGCATAATCCAAATTTTGAGCAAAGTGATATAATCAAAATACGAAACTGGTTCTGATCTGAAAAATCAGCTTACTCTTATCCAAATCTTTTTTTTTTTTTTTTTCTAGCATTCCAACCTCTATAAATAGAGGAGACATCTCATAATTTAGCACACTTTTCACCCTCTAAAGAGAAACACCTTTTTCTTTTTACACTCTGAGAGGCATAAGTTTTAGGCTCTCAAATTGCTCATATTTTTTGATCCTCTTTCTGAGTGTTGCTGCTTAAATTAGGGTTTTTAGGTTTCAAAGAGAATTGAACAAATTTCTTTGAACCCTAAAAAATCCTCACAAGAACAAAGAGTGCTCATGCAAGAGGTTGTTTCCTTCACCCTATCTTTCCTGTGTTTTTAATATTGATGAATGTTTTTATCCATAACATGAATGGTTCATCATTGTTTTGTTTAAAGCATGATTGTTTTTTTTTTTTTTTTGTGTGATTGTTATAATCTCTTTCTTAAATTTCAATAATCTGCACGTGAATAATTTTTTATTAAAACAGAAAAGATCTACATCTTTTTTAGATGTAGATCTGGATTTTTCTCGAAATAAAACAGATCTGCATCTTTTCAAAATGTAGATCTAAATTTTTCTCAATATAAAAACAGATCTGCGTCTTTTCTAGATGTAGATTTGAATTTTCTCAGTACAAAAATAGATTTGCATCTTTCCTAGATGTAGATTTGAGTTTTTCTCAATATAAAAACAGATCTGCATCTATCTTAGATGTAGATCTGAATTTTTCTCAAACAAAAAGAGATCTGCATCTTTATGAGATGCAGATCTAAATTTTTCTCAAATCAAAACTGATTTGTATCTTTCTTAGATACAACTCTGATTTTTCTTTAATACATGCAGATTTGAGATAAAGACAGATATCATGTATTACTATGTGTTTGTTTTTTTAGTTCATGATTGCATAAATTCATATTGTGAGTGAAACTCTCTTCTTAACAAAAAAAAAAAAAAAAAAAAAAACCTTTTTCATTCTTTTTTAACAACAAAAACAGATTTGATTTTTCTGTCATTAAAAATCATTTTTTTTATCATCACAACACAGATCTGAATTTTTGTCATAAAAAAACCACATTTTCTAAATACTACGAAATAGATCTGGTATTTTCACAAATCAAAATCCATTTTTTTTTAACTAATCAAAACAGATCTAGTTATTTTCAAAAGAAGAGACTACATTCATAAATAAATTTATGTGATTTGATATGTGTTTCACATGTTCAACATATCATTCATGACATACATAAAAAAGTACATTGGTCACAAGAGTTTAGAAGACCAGACTCTGTCTGGGAGGAATGGGTGCCTAACACCTTCCCATTCCGTAACCTAGCCTCTGGATTTAGGTCTTTGGTTAAGTATATTTAGCCTTGTCTTTGTTGTTTTGGGTAGAATGTAACTAGGACAAAAAGCCATGTATTTTTGGTATATTGTAACTAGGACCCAAACCTATGTACTTTTTAAGTTTATCAAATATGTAATTGTTATTCAATCAATGAAGAGAACAATTCAGTCATGTATTTGTATATATATAGTTTTTCTTTTTCTTTTTTTATAAAAAACAAGTGGCGACTCCATACCACTTACCCAAAAAGAGAGGTGCCCTAAAAGGTACCCGAATTTTTTGAGGGACATTCTTTTGTCAAGGTCTCTCACAGTGGCGACTCCACTGGGGATACTTCAAATCTCTCTTTTTTGAGGGACACTTCTTTTGTCGAGGTCTCTCATAGTGGCGACTCCACTAGGGATGTCGAGGGCTAAGCTTCGTATTAGACTTAAGTGACGAAATATGTACCTCTATTTTGCATGGTTTTGTATGATATTGTTGTTTGTTTGTTTATTTATGTTTGATGAGATGTTGTATAATATTTTTGTTGTATGGTATTTTGTTGTTTGTATTGTTTGTTAAAATCTTTCCCTAACTGTCATAGTGTGTGCCATCCAAACAATATGTATGCACCCCTTTTCAACAATTTGTGGTGGTAGTAACCATGGATCACTGGTCTTTATTAGATTCGGGTACCCAGTGGCGAACTCACCAACTCATAGCCTAAAGTCACTGGATCATTTCTTGTTGACTGTAAGGGATAGACCATGCCGTTCAGACCAAAGTAATGTTCATTACATTACAAGTTGGGAGGTGGAATGTCCTAGCTATGGGAAACAATGAAAAAACAAACCCACACTACAACGTAATGACTTAGGACCTACCCTTAGGTCGGTCCCAATTAAAATTGCATTGCATGTTTTGTGTGTTTGTTTTGCTTGGTTGTTTGATGCAGATGGTGACCTAGCTTTAATTGTCCCAAGAGAGCCTATTCTAGAGAGAAAGAGAGAAAAAGCAAGAGGGGAGAATTTGGCCAAGATCCGAAGAAAGGCTGCAAAGAGGACCTAAGGCCGACACTTAAGCCGGTAGCTCCAGTTCCAAGCCCATCACCCCCATCACACTTTTCACCCTCTAGAGAGAAACATCTTTTCTTTACGCTCTGAGAGGCATACGTTTTGGGCTCTCAAATTGCTCATATTTTCTGATCCTCTTTTTGAGTGTTGCTGCTTAAATTAAAGTTTTTAGGTTTCAAAGAGAATTGAACAAATTTCTTTGAACCCTAAAAAAATCCTCACAAGAACGAAGAGTGCTCATGCAAGAGGTTGTTTCCTTTATCCTATCTTTCTTGTGTTTTTAATATTGATGAATGTTTTTATCCATAACATGAATGGTTCATCATTGTTTTGTTTAAAGCATGATTGTTTTTATGTGATTATTATAATCTCTTTCTTAAATGTCAATAATCTGCATGTGAATAATTTTTCATTAAAACAAAACAAATCTACATCTTTTTTAGAGAAAGAAGTGAATGCAAGAATTTTCATCAAGTTGTGAGAGAATACTGATTCATCAAAAGACACAAGAGACATGAGATTCCATGAAAGATCTTTCAAGTTGAGAAGAATGAGCAAAAATGAAGATTCATCAAGAGAAGAAATTTAATCAAATTAAGGAAGATGAGGAAAATAAAAAATAAGATACATTTCATCAAAAAATTGTGTACAGTCAAGTCAAGAAAAATGAAAGTGCATTAGAAAGGATAAGAGGGTATCATGGACAATCGTCCAAGAAAGATGGAAGTCTATCAAATTCAAAAAAAAATGCAGTTGAGTGAAAGCCAATAAAATTTCAAAAAAAAAAAAAAAAAAAAAAAAACAACAACAACAACAAAAAAACTCGCTAGGCTGAAAACTTGAAAGGGCGGTCTAGGCAAAAATTAGAGCCAAAACAAGAGAAAGAGCCTGCTAGGCTGAAAACCTGAAATAGCAGCCTAAGCAAAAATTAGAGCGCAAAAAAAAAAAAAAAAAAAAAAAAAAAAAGAAGAAGAAGAGAGGAAGTTGTCAAGCTATAAAGATCAAGACCAAATGAAAGGAATCAATGAAGACTGATGAGAAGATGATGAACATGACAAGGATTTTATCACAAGAGTCAACGATGGAAGATGTGGAAAAATCTTCCAGTTCTTGAATTTAAATTGTTGCAAACTTAGGGAAACATCATAAGGATTTTTGAGCCTTTTATATCCTTCCTTTCAATAACCTGAACCCGGCCTACATTACAACCTTTGAATAAAGCCCTCCTTAAAGTCCTGCTGATTGTAATCACACATTTAGCTCTGATAATCTATTTTGCATTAAGCATATCATCAATTTTCTGTGCCAATATGTCTAAACTAGAGGCATTGGCCTAAAACATTTTTATAATAACTAAGTACTAACAAGTTCATGAGAAGAATCTTTTGCAGGAGGTGGACATGGATCTTTCATCTACTCAACAATTACCATTAATCTTCAGTTTAGAGGTGCCAATCAGCACTCCTATAGAGCCCATTGGCCCATCATCCCAGCAGTCCTTATTTTGCCCAGTTTTGTGATTTTGATCTTGATTTACTCAAAATTTTTCTTTACTGAGGTCATTACACAGTAAGATTTTTCAAAATTCACATTAATTTTTGAGCTAGGGGCATTCGATCATGCCTTATTCATTTTTGAAAAAATCATCATCATCATCATCATCATCTTCTCATAAAAAAAATCAATATTTCTTAAAAATCATGCATCCATTTATAAACTAAGGGCATTCGGCCATGCCTCGTCCATTTTGAAAAAAAAAAAAGAAAAAAGAAAAAGAAATCATCTTTTCCTCAAATATCAAGGTTTTCAAAAAGTCATGCATCAATCTGCAAACTAGAGGCATTCGGCCATGCCTCATTCATTTTCAAAATAAAAAAAAGGGGGCCACCATCATCATCTTTTGATAAAAAAATAAAGATTTCAAAAAAAAAAAAAAATCATGCATTCATTTCCAAACTAAGGGCATTCGGCTTTGCCTCATAAGTGCAAACTCCATCAGAGCCAATCAAGATAAGTTTAAATTGGTGCTACAAGACATCATCAGGTGAATTCTAAACTTGTCTCATTAAAAGTTTCCACATGACCGAAAAATTTCCCATGACTAAAATCACATGTCCAAAAAATTTCCCATGACCAAAATCACGTGTCCAAAAAATTCCCATAACCAAAATCACATGTCGAAAAAATTCCCATAACCAAAATCACATGTCCAAAAAAAACCTATGCGCCCAGAAAAAGTCAATGTCCCACCAAAAAAAAAAAAATCAATGCCCCACCAAATTTTACCACAACCCAAAATTTTTGACACACAACTACCAAATTTTTCCCATAACCATGCCAATTGAAAAAATTCCCACATGACCATGTCCATGTACAACTGCAAAAATTCTTACATATCCAAAAATCATAACCACAAAATTTTTTCATGATCCAAGATCACATATCCAACAAATATATTTCTGTAGCCCAAAATACCATATCCACAAAATTTTTCCATACTCATACCCACAAAATTTTACCATAAAACAAAGCTTTACACATGCCAACAAATCTTCCACATTCATCATGATTTTGTGCAACTAAGCCTACACAACAAATTTTTCATGACAAAGATACAAATTACCAACAACATCACAAATTACCAAGATACAAAAATCTTATTACAAAGCAATATGATGCTATGGTGAAACCCAGGTGCTTCCACATTGGGGACCTCATCCTTAAAAGGGTCTCCTTGGCAACCAGAAATCTGGCTCATGGAAAACAAGGACCTAATTGGGAAGGACCTTATAGGGTTATCAACTGCAAGAGGCAGGGGTCATACTACTTGGAAGCCTTAGACGGACAGAAGCTAGAACACCCTTGGAACGTTAAGCATCTGAGAGGATACTATCAATGAAGGGTTAGCTTAGACGAGAATCACCATGGACGAGCATCATGGACGGAGTTGAAGTTATGTGGTCTACCTCATAGAGCCAACAATCAAATCTCTGGACGATTAAAACTAGTAAAACTATTGCCATTCGTAATTTGCAAGATGAGTTATACTTACAAAATTTAGAGGATGATGAAAATGTTGAGCATGAGGGAATTCTTAACATGGACAAGCCAAGTGCCTTCATGAGTGGACAGACCACACTTAAAACCAGTATAATGGATGATGTAAAAAAAAAAAAGGTTCATCCATACAATAATAGGTTTAATAGGAGATAAAAAAAGTGATGGAAATAAACATTCATTCATCAAAGTCCCGAAAAGGGTAGACGACCACTGTCTAAAAACCCTTGTAAAATAAAAGCCTAAAAGGCAACTGGTTGGAAACTCGTCCTAAGTATTATGGACGAGTGAAATGTACTTGAATGATTTCAAATGGTCCTAAACAATGAACCTTAAAGAAAAAAGAAAAAAAAAAAAAGACAAAGGGAAATTAAGACTAAAATTTTATCTTCACTGTGGGGGGTCATCTCCAACATTAGGCTCATCCTGGGTAGGCTGAGTGGTGGCATTGTCTGCAATGTTAATATCTTCAGAGCTCGTCTAGAGAAGATAGCTTGTAGCAGCACCAAGGTTGAGCTTAATGGAGCTAAAGTCAATTTCAGGAAAGTTTTCCATAGCGTCCATGCTAAAATCTTCAAAGCCCACCGCATAATTGGTGTCCAGCAAGTCAGTAAATTGTTTAGAGGCTCTGAACTCTATTACCGCGTCTTCTTTTGCCTTGTTAAGAAGGGTACTCAACTCATCATTTCTCTTTTGAAGATGGTCAAGACGAGTATCCTTCTCAATAATATCAGCTTTCATCTCTTCAACCAGGTTTTGCAACTCCTTGGCCTCGTCTTTAGCCTTAGCTGCCACCTCAGCCCTGCCCTTGTAGTCATTCTTAACCTCCTGGATCCCGTCTCAAGCAGGATCCTTGTCCATCTATGTGGCCTGTCTGGATGCAGCTATGAATTTTGACATGGCCTACACAAGTGATTAAAAATTCAAGTGATAAAAAATTATGTTAAAAAAATATATATACATATACATATTACTATGACAAGACGAGGAAAAAGTGATTACCTTGAAAAGATCATGAACACCAGAATGCTCAAATTCTTTTAAGGACATGTCATAGCACACTGCCACTCGTCACCAGTTACAACCTTCTCAAACCTCTCCCAAGCCAAGTCCTCATTTTCCTAAAGGTTCAAAGCAACCCTCTGGGAAGGTTGAGACGAGTTGGAAGCAGTGGTCTTGGCTGGAGTGACATCAACGGGAATGGATGAATCAACATCAAAAATTTGGACAGACGGTTGAAAGGTGGAAAGACTAGGCTTGACAACCCCAGGCTTAGACGGTCCATGCTTCACCTTCTTCCCTCGATGACTGGAAAGGTTTCCCAAGTCCAGCGTCTTGGATAAAGTTTTTCTTTTATCCCCAACAAAAGGACGAGGCTGGGATTGAGCCTTAGGCCTAGTTGCCTCATCCACCACCTCCTTTCCCTTATTCTCCTTCATGGTTGCCATCTCTAAAAGAAAAAGAATTAGCCAAAGAGTATAAAGCAAATAGTACTCAGGTAATTTCTAAGGAAAACTTACGTCTACGGACAGTGAGCTCGTGAGCAAGAGCTTCAATAGATGGCTTAGGACCAAGTCCCCACGTAGCAAGATGCTGAAGGTTCACCAAAGAATGGAAATTCCTATTAGCGTGTAGACGAGCTCTATGGACGTGGTCATGGTAGAACTTGCTTAAAGAGGGTCGTCCAACAGCTTAAGAAGAAGAAACAGAAAAGGGTTAGACGATTACAACCAAAAGATAAATACACTTAAAAAAAAAAGAAAAAAAAAAAAAAACAAGCAACAAAGCAAAGCAAAACATACCTTTAGGAAGAAGGTTCCCTAATTCTCCAGTACAAGGGGCGGGTGGATCCCTGCCAACCTCAACAGGGTGCCCAGACCAGAAACCAGAGACAAAGAAAAACTCCGTCTTCCAGTTTCTGTCAGACGTTACCAAAGATTTGATTAATCTACAATCTTTACCCCTGGCTATGAATTGATAAAAGCCAAAGGATTGGTTAATTTTCGATTGTTTGTAGCAAAAGAGGAACTCGTCCACAGTGAGAGGACGATCCCCTTCAAACACCTCCCTCCACAAAACTTGCATAAAGACAACCAATCTCCATGCATTGGGGTTAAGTGACACACTTCTAAACCTAGCTTAGTAAGTAATTCCCTAGCGAAAGCATTGAGGGGTAACCTAAGTCCCCCCAAAAGATAAACTTCATAGATGCCTATCCTAAAACAAAGGTTAGTACACCACTCCCCATGGACGGCTAACCTAGGGTTAAGGTCGTTTGGAATTTGGTACCAAGTCTTGAGTGAATTGAGTCTCTGCTCACTCATTTTGGAAAGGATGCCTATAGCACAACTATATACTGTCTCAACCTCGTCTTGAAGAGTGGACGAAGGAGCACTTGAGGTACTAGCACTAGACCCAGACGCTGCCTTCGTCCTAAGCTGCTCCTGAGAAACCTCTAAGGGAATCCCAGGAACACCAGACATGTATTCCTCATTTGTAGTGCTCCCCCCACTACTACTGTTACTACCACTATTGCTATCGCTACTGGAGCCACTAAGACTAGTATCATGGTACTCATCTATAGCCTTGTCAATGCTATTGCTAGACGAAGAAAGGACAATCTCATACATTTTGAAATTTGAAGGAAAACCTAAGGAGGATGGAGAGACTACTTGGCTCTAGACGACGGAGGACTAAGGACGCAGGAATACTTCTAGATGAGGCACTAGACGACGAATGTCAAAGGAGAGAATTTGAGAAATGTGAAGGGTAGGAAAGGAATTCCACTATTTATAGGAAATGAATTTTGGCATTTGAAACGATGTAGCCAACCAAAGAACGACACGTGGCATATTTCTCGAAAAGGTAAATTGATGTGACCTATCACCAATAAGGTCATGACACGTGGCACGACATCTAATCACTAACATAAAGACTCGTCCAAAGAGCAGTTGTAAATTTTATAGTACTCTGGATGACCCTTAGACAAGGGGACAACTGATGGTGAACTGAATATTGAACCAACTCCAATTCGTCCATGAGGGTTGTCCATACCAAAAAGATAAGAATGATTGTACCTAGCAAAATGGTTGTCGAAAGGAACACAGGTCATCCATGAGGAAAGCTTCTGGACGACCCCCAGCACTTGGGAAATTCTATAGAGATTTATCTAAAAGAGGTAGTAAATTAAACCACGTGTTAATATTTCGAGGCATAAGTAAGATCCCGGTTCATCGCTATAACTCCCTACTCAGTACTTAACTTGCAACGATAGTTATAGAAGATAAAGTTGAAATATTCTAACTCCTATAGCGGTTGTGGAAGTTAACCTTGAACCTTCTGACCGCCTCAAATATGGGGGAAGTTACAAGACAAGCAACCGCTTCAAGAGCACACTATATAAACGCTCACTCACATCAAATGAAGGTTAGTTTTCATGACTCCTAACAAGTTGGAACTCTAGAATTTAAAAAGAGAAACTAACTTAAGCATCGGAGGATTTTTGGCCGGTCCACCCCGGTCTCCTTTGATCATACGTTCTTCTTTTCAGACCTTCTAAGCAACTATCAACCCATTGAAGCCCGAAGCATTCAGCTTACTGATTTTCTTTGCATCATCAAGGATGATGTTCAACTGGAAGCTTAAGGTGTTCAACTGTGGAAGATGACATAACATTCATGCAACTTCCCCCATCAATGGTAAGCTTCTTTTCTTGGTTTCCACAATGAACCAATATTTGAAATATTGAAGTTCGCCTCCAGTCATCTTTCTCTACTTTAGGGGCTACTAAAATAAGTCTCACTACAAATAAAAGAGAAGTATCCACTTCATCCTCCTTCAAGACATCCATAGCAAAGTCTCCATAATCAAATGCATCCTCCATGTGACCTTCATCTTGCTCACAAGAACTCAATTTCCCCCTAAACAATCTCTTTGATTGTGTAGACATGATGTAAAATCCAAGCTCTGATACCAAACTGACGTAGGACAACGGGGAACAAGGTAATCTAATTTAGAACACCAGGGATAGATTTGGTATAGCTTGGGTTTTAAAGAATTAGGGTTAGGTTTTGGTGGGGAATAGGTTAGAAAATAATGGGGATTATAGGGTTTCCAAAGGGACAAGGATTAATAGGGTTTAGGAATGAAATCAAAGGTGAAATTCAAGATTTTGGTTGCTGTGAACAGTGATGTGAACAGTAACCGTGAATAGTAAAATTAAAGAAAATAGATAAATTCTAGGAATCACACCTAGAATTCCAAAGCATCACACCTAGTGTTCCTTGGTATCACACCTCGGAGAAGGTTGCACCACACAAACATAGATTGTAAATTCTAAAAACATTCATTAATAATCAACTCAATAGAAAGTACTGCAACTCTTTATATGGAAGATTAATACCTAATCCTAGTTGAACTAGGATTTCTTAAAACCCTAATAAGACTTAGACTTGGACTCAGGCTTTTACTACTCAACCTAACTAAATAACCAAACTCAAAATAAAGCCCAAAAGAAGATCTAGTAGACTGTTGGCACACGCCATTCCAAAATATTATGAAATTGAAAATCTGCCTTTGATACATAAATTCAAATAAAATATAATAAATCTGTCTTCACATTGCCTTTGGCATCAGCAAATTAGTGGTTAATAACACCTTAAATTGAGGTTAATTAGAATCTATATAATCTTCAAAAGCTCTAGGGTGTCTTCATTATACACATTAACCAAAAGTTGAAGAAGAAAGAGAAAAAGAAAAGTGCAGGGACGGTTGGAGGCGTCAGGCAGTAGCTTGTGTTTAGGTAATCACTCCCTAGTCTTGACAATGGCGGATCTATAATTTTTATTAGAACTATTGTCATATAAATATTAGTCTGTGATTACATTAAGAATTAATAGAATTTTTGTTTGAGTGTATCATTGCCAGGATTTAATTTGGTTATTAGAATTTGGAGCATGAAAGATTTTGGTTTGAAGGACTAGACAAGATTTTATATAGTTTGATTAAATTACTAGTCTAAGATTGAACCTAAAGAGAATAACCTGAAGGTTGCATTCAATGTAATAGGAAGCCTTGTAATTGGTTTAAATTGATATTGATATATTGGTGTTGCATTGCAATAACTAATAGGTGTATTAGGATTTAATGTTCCTAGGCGAGGGTAGTAGTTCTACTAGTTTTGTAAAGTTATAAAATATTCGAAGGCTCTAGGGTGTCTTGGGTATACACATTAACCAAAAGTTGAAGAAGAAAAAGAAAAGTGCAGGGACTATAGGAGGCATCAGGCAGTAGCTAGTGCAGTGGCGGAGCTAGGAATTTAGGTTAGGGGGGGCAAGATTAAAAGTAAAAAACTAATCTAAAAAAATTGATCAATATTAATAACAAAATTAAAATTAGTATATGCTAATGTAATTGTCATATAGAATCTAACATAAAATCTAAACTTTAATTTGTCTTTTCACACCTAGCTTAATTTACACAATTACTCTTAACGATTTTTCATATTTTGAAATCGTTGCATAATTTGTTCACACTCAATAATCTTGAATATATCTTTCCTATTTCGTTTTACGAAACAATCTTTTTTTTTTTTTTTTTAATTATTATTAGGTGAGTCTCATTCCCACATGATTTCCTATTTCCTTATAGCAGTAGGATGACGTTGTGTGATTCCTATTTCATTTTGCTGTAGAATCTTTTTTTTTTTTTTTTTTCAAATCATTATTAGGTGGGTCTCCTACATGATTTCCTATAGCAGTATAATCTGCTTTTTGTGCACAACTATGCCTAGTTTCTTCTTTTGTCAGGGAGGACATAATGATATATGTACTATATTAGCAGTGAAAAAATTTGGAAGTTCAGGGGGGGCACTTGCCCCCCCTCGCCCCCCCCTCCCTCCGCCCCTGAGCTAGTGTTTAGGAAATCACTCCCTAGTCTTGACAATGGCATATCTATAATTTTTATTAGAACTATTGTCATATAAATATTGGTCTACGATTACATTAAGTCCTATAGTGGCGTTTCAAAGAGCCTATAGTGACGTTTTAAGGAGCCTATAGTGGCAATTTGGAACTCAAGCTCCATGAACTCAAGTGATAGGTAAAAAAAAATAAAAAACTTGCATGGAACTCGAGTTCATGGAGCTCGAGTTCCGAAATGCTACTATAAGTCCTTAAAATGTCACTATAGGCTCCTTCAAACGCCACTATAGGCTCCTTCAAATGCCACTATAGGGCTCTAGAATTTTTTTTTTAAACTCGATTTTGAGAAAATCGAGTTACAAAAGAGGAGTATTTCCCTAATTAGTTTAAAAAAGGGGGCAAAACGCTGTATAATTTGTGCAAAAAGGGGCATTTGCCCATTTTGGCCTGATAAAATCACACCCCAACTTTGTTTTTAATCAAAACCCATTACTAACCTCCACCCATTGATTTGAGAATCTTAATATTGAGTTCGAGAGAGACGGCCAATTACCAGATTTGAGATATTATTATATATAGCTTTGAGTGCAGAGCAGAACCCTTAGGTCAGACTTCCTTTTAAAATAGGATTGAAATTCCTAATAATAATAATAATAATAATAATAATAATAATAATAATAATAATAATAATAATAATATTTTTTTTTTAAGAAAAAGCCTATACGATCCGTACATTCAATTGGGCATAAATGAGAAATTTATATATAGAAACAAAAACTTTAATAATTGTTGATATAAAGTAATGTCGATGACGATCTCCGCAACATCCTCGGTGTGATGGTCACTCCACAAGTATAAGTGCGTGTGGGGTGTGGGGGGCAAGGGCCAGGGTTCAAGTCTCTAGAAGGGAGCTTCACACACATATACACTTAGATTAGACTAAAGTAGAATTCTATCTTATATATATATATATATATATATATATATATATATATAAATGACGAGCTCCGTTGAAATGAGAATCGGTACAAGATTACCCCATTAACGATTGTAAAAGTCTATATCAAATTTTTTGTGTATATTGTTGGGTGCATAAAGCACATGGTCCAGCCCACAAAGAAAAAGCCCACATATGGGCTTGTATTTTTTATTCCGTGGCCAACTAGCATTTCTAGTTCAAGTAGATTTTGTATTTGTGTGCTACTAGGATGGGTTTGCGGCTGGGGTTATTTAAATAAGGCTTATATGTGGTTTTCTTTGAAGGTGCCACATAGTGAAAAATGAAAAAGAAACAGGGTGCCACATATTGAAGAATAGAAAAAAAAAAAAAAAAAAAAAGATTGCTGCCTTTGATAAAGATAATTTGTGTGTGAAAGCAAAGAAAAATAAGAGAGATTTTTTTAGCCGTGAGACATACATAAGAATTATTGTAATTAATTTGATAATAGTGAAATTATTTGGAGTTTGTCCCATAGTTTTTCCCTTCAAGAGAAAGGATTTTCCACGTACATATTTGTGTTTTGTGTGTGATTGCTAATTTGGTTCCCTACATGTATAACATTGCTCGATACATATTAGTTATTTTAGAAATTTTTTATTAATTTTTAAATTAAAAGATATTTTTTTGGAGAAGATTTAAATTAAAAGATAGAAGTAGAATCATAGGCAATTAAAGTCACATTGGTCGTCTCATAAAAATAAAAAATAAAAAGTCACATTGGTCATTGATAAGTTTTTTTATTTTCATTTTATTTATTTTTTCTTTGGAAAACGATTTCCTAATCTTTATTCACGTGGAATTTAAAAAAAAATAATAATTAAATTTTTATTTACGTGAATGTATAACTTCATCCTAAAAAAAATTAGATAATTTTTTTTTTTTTGGAAAGTTAGAAAGAGTTAACTAGGTTACCCATGTCATCTAGAACTTTTTTCTAACAAATGTAACGAAGATAAGGAACTGAGGAGGAAAACATGCAACATTATCCTGAACGCTCTCCAGAAGCTACAAATGTTTGAGGGCGCTTTGCTAGAATTTGTGTCCAAGTAAATCTTGATAAAGCCTTAATCAATTCTTTTCGCTCAAGTTAAATGGCCATATTTATCCAGTATGAGGGTTTGAGTCCTATCCTATGCTTTGCATGTGGGAAAATTCAAAATAGGCCATAAGAAAGAATCATGTGCCTACTTAATTTGTGATCAATCCACGAGCGAGAATAGGGACGAAACCAGGATTCGAACCTAGGGGGGGCCAAAGCATAAACAAAAAAAGTTCATGTGACATGGTTTATTAAAAAAAAAATCGTTGTAGATAAAAAATTGCTTTATTACCTAAATATTTAAGTCAAGAAGGATATAACATGAACCAAAAAAGTTGAAAGTTATAACATGATATTCTAACCTTTTTCGAAGAAGAAGAGGACTTCAGATCTCTAGATTTTGGGTAATTGAAAATAATATGTTAATTTTATCATGTTGACCAACTCACCAATATGATAATCTCATACTTTTGGATGCAACTAAAAATTACACTAATGAAGTTTTTCAAAACTTTGTTTGAGGATTTTAAAAAATTGAGATATCAATATTAAAAGTTGGCAATGCTACGTCATCAATTTTGGCATTTTATCTTTTGAAAAAAATATAAATATTGTAATTCACTTTCTCATAGTTTATAAATCAATTAAAAAAGTCATATAAATTGTTGTAACTCCCGTAAGGGATTTTTTTTTTCTATGAGATTTTTTTGGTTATGAATTATTGAATTATGATATTGGTGAATTGGGAATTTTTTTTGGTTCATCCTATATACTATTTAAATTTTTCAAAAAAAAAAAAAAATGGGGGGAGGGGGGGGGGGGGCATGGCCCCCCTCAGCCCCTTAGTGGGTCCATCCCTGAGCGAGAATCCTTTTTTAGTTCCAATTCTGTTGTGGAAAATCTTTCGGAAGAAAACTCATCACAACGCAACAGAAATAAGATGCTTATCGTGAATGGATGGTAATGACTAATAAGTAGAAGCAGGTATGAACCTAGGATTTCAAGTTAGAGGGGCTGGAAATAAGCGAAATCTTGGGTTAAGATGCAATCATATTAATTTACTATTGTAATGTTTTTGTTGTTTCTTAATATATTAAAATGCAATTATCTACTAACAAAAACAAAAGACACAAAATACTATTGTCTCTAAATACATTATATGTGAAAAAGGAACTCGATACTCCTTTAAATCTTCAAAATCATCTACGATTGAATCCAAACTAAATGTCAAAGCTATATCATTTTCAATGTATAACTCCTAGCCTCCCCGATGTCCTTATCCTTGTCTAAGGGTTTCTCCGTTCCACTACCTTGACATTGGTGCGTTTTCTCTCTTCTCCGGCCATAGTATAGTACAATAGCTATATCACCCATTCTCTCACATAGTTTTGATAATCTAACTTGCACGTGTTTGAATTACATATATTTTCTATTATAAGTTTGATTTAGTTTCAAGAATGTGCAAAGTCATGATATTAAAACTCAAAATTCATGAAGAAAATTTTTGAGATATTAAAACTCAGAGGGGTATCTTAGATATAGCACAATGGAATATTTTAAGAATCATAAGATTTCATTAAAATATAATTTAGAGAGTAATAGTAAGAGGTATTTGCTAGTTTCTAAAACATAAAAGGGAAAATTACTTGGTTTTATAATTTAGTGGGACTTATACACTACTCGAGTATAAAGGGGAGAAACGACATTTTCCCCAAGTATCTTTGCACGTAAAACTATATATTTATATTTATTTATTTATTTACTCAAAGTGGAGTGTAAAAAAAAGAAAAGACAAATAAACAAAAAGAGCTAGTCCAAGAAAATTGTACATGAAACATTGCATTTTGCTTGGTTTCCACAATGAATCAATATTTGAAATATTGAAGTTCCCCTCCAATAATCTTTCTCTACTTTAGGGGCTACTAAAATACGTCTCACTACAGATAAAAGAGAAGTATCCACTTCATCCTCCTTCAAGATATCCATAGCAAAGTTTCCATAATCAAATGCATCTCCATATGACCTTCATCTTGCTCACAAGCACTCAATTTCCCCCTAAACAATCTCCCTGATTGTGTACACATGATGCAAAATCCATGCTCTAATACCAAACTGACGTAGGACAAAGGGGAACAAGGTAATCTAATTTAGACCACCAGAGATAGATTTGGTATAGCTTGGGTTTTAAAGAATTAGGGTTAGGTTTTGGTGGGGAATAGGTTAGAAAATAATGGGGATTATAGGGTTTCCAAAGGGACAAGGGTTAATAGGGTTTTAGGAATGAAATCAAAGGTGAAATTCAAGATTTTGGTTGCTACGAACAGTGATGTGAACAGTAACCGTAAATAGTAAAATTAAAGAAAATAGATAAATTCTAGGAATCACACCTAGACTTCCAAAGCATCACACCTAGTGTTCCTTGGTATCACACCTTAGAGAAGGTTGCACCACACGATATTATTCATTAATAATCAACTCAATAGAAAGTACCGCAACTCTTTAAATAGAAGACTAATACCTAATCCTAGTTGAACTAGGATTCATAAAACCCTAATAAGACTTGGACTTGGACTCAGGCTTTTACTACTAAACCTAATTAAATAACAAACACAAAATAAAGCCCAAAAGAAGATCTAATAGACTGTTGGCACACCCCATTCCAAAATATTATGAAATTGAAAAACTGCCTTTGATACATAAAATGAAATAAAATATAATAAATTTGTCTTCACATTGCCTCTTGCATCAGCAAATTAGTGGTTAATAACATTTCAAATTGAGGTTAATTAGAAGCTATAAAATCTTCAAAAGCTCTAGGGTGTCTTCATTATACACATTAACCAAAAGTCGAAGAAGCAAAAGAAAAAGAAAAGTGCAGGGACGGTTGGAGGCGTTAGGCAGTAGCTTGTGTTTAGGCAATCACTCCTTAGTCTTGACAATGGCGGATCTATAATTTTTATTACAACTATTGTCATATAAACATTGGTCTATGATTACATTAAGAATTAATAGAATTTCTGTTTGAGTGTATCATTGCCAGGATTTAATTTGGTTATTAGAATTTGGAGCGTGAAAGATTTTGGTTTGATGGACTAAGACAAGATTTTATATACTTTGATTAAATTACTAGTCTAAGATTGAACCCAAAGAGAACCATCTGAAGGTTGCATTCAATGTAATAGGAAGCCTTGTAGTTGGATTAAATTAGTATTGATATATTGGTGTTGCATTACAATAACTAAAATGTGTATTAGGGTTTAATGTTTCGAGGTGAGGGTAGTAGTTCTACCAGTTTTGTAAAGTTATAAAATATTCGAACGCTCTAGGGTGTCTTCATTATACACATTAACCAAAAGTTGAAGAAGAAAAGGAAAAAGAAAAGTGCAGGGACGGTTGGAGGCGTCAGGCAGTAGCTTGTGTTTAGGTAATCACTCCCTAGTCTTGACAATGGCGGATCTATAATTTTTATTAGAACTATTGTCATATAAATATTGGTCTATGATTACATTAAGAATTAATAGAATTTCTGTTTGAGTGTATCGCTGCCAGGATTTAATTTGGTTATTAGAATTTGGAGCGTGAAAGATTTTGGTTTGAAGGACTAGACAAGATTTTATATACTTTGATTAAATTACTAGTCTAAGATTAAACCCAAAGAGGACCATCCGAAGATTGCCTTCAATGTAATAGGAAGCCTTGTAGTTGGTGTAAATTGATATTGATATATTGGTGTTGCTTTACAATAACTAATAGGTAAATTATGATTTAACGTTTCTGGGCGTGGGTAGTAGTTCTACCAGTTTTGTAAATCTATAAAATCTTCAAAGGCTCTAGGGTGTCTTCATTGTACACATTAACCAAAAGTTGAAGAAGAAAAATAAAAAGAGAAGTGTTCAGGTAACCATTTGATAACACATACATTTATTGTTTGTATGTGTTTTCAAATGGTTTGTAAGAATTTGTTTTTGTTCATTGAATCAAGCTATCAGTTTTACCGGTTGTCAAGCACACATTCTGTACTATAATCCCATATTTGACAATGAAATATTAGTATTACCAGACTAGATACCGAGTGACTTTCAAAAATTCATAACCCGAACCCAAAGTACAAGAACACTCCCATTAAATCAAATTTGATTCAAAAGTGAAAAGAAGATAAAATAACACTCCAAATTTAATTAAAACAATAAGAAAACTCCAGTTACATTATACTGATATTTGATTTGAATTCAAAATTTCAAAGACTGTCGTCTACTTTATCTCCCTTCTTTAAAGCACAAAACCTACTTACCAAAAATTTCTCAATCTCTCTGTTCTCATCACTTAAGTAATAATTAGCCCCACGGGTCTTTATAAAACTGGTCATACGCTGGCAAGCACCAGGATCTGGTTTAGCGGCAGCATCAAAAATGGCCATGATAGGAACCTCTCTAGCAAGACGGCCACCCCGCTCGTAGGCAGACTCTACCATTTCTCTGATTTCTTCATCGGTTGCCACTGTCACAACACGGAAAAAATGTACGTTTTAAACAAAATATTTTTTTTTATTAATGCATTATAATTTGTTATTTAAAAAAAATTGCATAATAATTTATTTTGCCCATAGATGCACTTACTCCTCTGCGGTCTATTAGTAGTAAAACGACCTCCCATTCGTGCATAACTCCAACCTGTAAAACAAAGAAGACATTAATTTATATGAACTTTGCTATGCAAATTATATAAAACCTTCGAATTTAGGTAAGTACAAAACCAGACATATATGATAAAATCCCACCCCAACTTTGTTTTTAAACACAGCCCATTACTAACCTCCACCCATTGATTTCAGAATATTAATATTGAGTTCGAGAGAGACAGCCAATTACCAGATTTGAGATATTATATATAGCTTTGAGTGCGGAGCAGAACCCTTAGGTCAGACTTCCTTTTAAAATAGGATTCGAATTCCTAATAGATTTGAGTGCGGAACAAAACCCTTAGTTCAGACTTCTTTTTAAAATAGGATTCAAATTCCTAATAATAATAATAATAATAATAACTAGTCTAATACCATGCACAGAATAGTATAATAAAATTACATATATGATTAGAGAATGAATAAAATAAAATAAAAATGCCTAATCTATTTGAATTCAACTGCATATTAAAGGGGTATTATTCTCAGTAATACCCTGCTTTATAAATCTAACGCAGCTTCAACCTATCTGCTGCGATTTGTTAAACGCAAAAGCGCAGCTCTGGGTTTGTTATAAATTTAAAAAAAAAAAAAAAAACCTCAATTCAACACAACAACGAAAAAAAACCCTAAATGGAAAAAAACTCTCAGCTCACTCTCAACCTAACTCTCGATCCCTAATCTCGCCGCCGTGCTCTGACCGATTTCCTTTCCTCCCAAATCTTGAAGGGATCGTCGATAAGGCTGCTTTTCCTTCCTGTGAGTTTTTGGGTCTCTTTTATATACATATTTAATTTTTTGTTATTGTTGTTGTTAATCTTATTTTAGTAGAAGTAGTTAAGGCTTTGTTGTTGTTGTTCTCAGAAACTGTCACGCACTCTCTTCCTCTGTTCTCAGTAGTCAGTGCTTCTTTCTCTCTTTCTCGCAGCAAGGTTTGTGTCTCTCAGCTCTTTTCTTCCTCTTTATCCTCTTTATTTCTCTCTTTCTACTAAATCTGAATCATAAAGGCTTTGTGGTTTTCTGTGGGTTTCATTTTTTTTTTGTGGGTTTGTTTGGGTTTCCTCTGATTTGTGTGTGGGTTTTTTTTGGGATTCGTTTGATTTGTTTGTGGGTTTTGTTTCATAGTATTTTCAATGATTTGTTTTGAGTTTGTCTTTATTTTCTATTTCTATTTTCGTTCGTGGTTTTGTAATGCAAATTATGTGTTTGATGAAATGCTTCTATAAACTGATACACATATATAGAGCATGTGAATTGTTTTAAGCTTTTGGTTCATTTTTTTTCAAGACCCTATGTGTGTGTAAACAGTTCTTGTAGCTATTTGTTGAATTTTTTTCAGCGAGGCTGTACAACTGAGATGGTGGTTTGGTAAAAGCTTCATGCAGTGGTAGGTGAGGAGGCAAGGTACATTAGATTAGATGACACCAATCCTATAACCATACACTTGAACTTTCATTAGAGAAGGGAAGGAAATTTAAATGGTAGCGTAGGAATTTTTGCAGCTAGTGATGGATTTGTAAGCTTGTCAATTGTGGCACCAATACCGGTCCTTATAAATCCAATTGAATTCCATTTCTAAGCTACCTTCTGGGTTAGGAACAGAATTTTGCTACCTTCTCATTTTTTGCAGCCAGTGGGGTCTTGATTTTTTCGATATTTCTCTTCTTTTTGACTTTTTCGCATCTGGGTCTTTCTCTATCGAGGATTTTCACCAAGCGTGAGTGATTTTAAATGCTTATAATTTTTTTTAGTTGTCTGGATTTGAATCTGAGGCTAATTTGATTTATTTACTGCTTCAATTGGTTTTAGAGAGGTTAGATTGATAAAGTTCAAACTTTTATGCTTGAATGTTATGGAAAGTTGCAATTTTGAATTGGGTTCGTTGTAATTTTCGTGATCTTGGAGATACGTTTTTGTACAACGGTTGGTCGGCACTTTGTATGTACTTTTAATTGCTTTTAGGAGCAATGTTTGGTTTTTCTTTTTACAAAGAAAAATCGCTTTCAGTGTGCTAATTGAACAGAACCTATATTCTATCATATATATATATAGTAAATGTCTCTAAGGAAAAGCCTCAACCTTTCACATATATATAGAATCTCTAACCTTCATTATCCTCCTTATTACATTCGTTGCTTAATAATGACTCTGTTTGGTCTTTTAATTCTTTGTACCAAACAACAAAACATAAAAAGTTCAATAACAAACCTGGTCTCTGTCTAGTAATTTAAGAAAAAAGTTGTTAAAACCGTTTAGATTAGTTCAGACTAATTTGCGCTCTCATTTATTATACATGAATAACTTTCATCTCCTTAAATAGACAATTTTTATAGGTTTGTTTCCTTTGAACTATTCTCCTTTTTCTCCATTACTGGACACTACTTTGTCTTTAACCTCGTGCAAGGAAGCATAGAAAAAGCCAAAGCAGAGCTGCAGAAGCAGATTGATTTACTGGAATGTTCTTAAACTTTGCTCATATCTTTGTTATTAATTATATAGTCTTTCAATTATTTTATTATATTTTCAATTACTTCCACATATTCTTTGCAATGCTAATTATAAACAAGAATGATATGTAGCCCAACAGCTTATATATCATTCTTTTGTTAAGACTAGCTATGAACATTTTTCTTTTTCTTTTTTCATTCCTAGCTTGGTCTCTGCCATTAGACTGGACCAATGCATATTATCATTGAGTATGGGCTTATGTTCATGGGAACAGAATCATGATATCATACGACAATTTTGGTGCTGGAAAAAGAGTTGGGTTATTCATTTTTTTAATCATGTAATTTGTGAAACTCATACATAAAAGTAAATTGTTATTAGATTAATGCAAAGAAATTGAAGAAAATGAAATACTATATATAGTTGTAGAATTAGTTAATGACTGATGCCAGTGGATCTTTTGTATTGTCTCTTTTTGGCTTAAACCCTTTTAATAGAAACTTTAGACTCGTGCATCTTTAATGTTGTTGACAACCAAGCTGAGCTCGACACGCTGGAACCCCACATTTTTTCATGCATGCAGATTGCAGAGGACCGTGATTAATGTGTATATATAAAGTCAAAAGTAAGATCATGATGAAAGAGAAGGATGGACCACTTACTAGTTGGAGAGGCGCTTGAAGGGATCGAGATCCTTTAGAGCTCCTAATGTCTTTTACTAAATATAAATTTTTAAATCCTGACATTTCTTTTAAAATATAAAAGTAGTTCAGATTATGCTTTCTCAACATTCTACTAATAAATCCATTAAAATAATAATTTTTAAAACAAAAATTCCAAAACCAAAACAGTTTCTTAAAAAACAAAGTTTGCAAAGAATAATAACGTGCTTCAAACTATTTTGGGTATTTTTATTTCCTTCACTGTTTTTGAGGAGAGAGTTGGGTTTCAAAGCACTTATACTGAGTTAGTTGTTTTGGTTTGAGGAGATGGAGTTTTTACAAGAGAGACATTTGTAAATTTTTTTTTCTATCTGGAGACATTAACTTCAACATTAACAATTAGTTGCTTTTTAAATACTGTTAATTTAATGGGTTTGAGTGGAATGTTGATATGACATAATTTGAATCTTTGTATTTTAAAAGAAATGTTAAGATTTTAAGAATTCTATATGGAAGAGAGTGGTAGAGTATATCTAGACAATTTTGATTCCACTTGAAGCATGATATGTATCGCTGGTCACCAAAATTAATTTATATAAGTTGAAACACATTGATGATTTGGTTTTTATGTGATCATGGTAATGTGAAGTAAAACAATGTAGTGCTTGGACTATGAGATAATTAGGCCAAATTATGACCTTTAAGTTCAATATAAGTTGTAAGAAAATGAATGATGACCTAGCAGGTCCAAGAGAAGTAGGTTCTTAGTTTATGGAATAGCATAGGTTGGGCTGGTTATTTTGGTTTGAGGCAGTGAAAAGGTGAAGAAAATTAATTGAATGTGTTTGTATTATAAACTTGAAAAATAATTGAATTTGGCAATTTGAAGGTTCAGATTTAGATGTGCAGTGATTCCTAGCAAACTTTGGTGAGTAGATGTAGCTACAACCGGCTTAGTGCCATATATGATACGTCTCCTGAAGCTTCGATTTTTTTCCAGTACTTGTACATTTGTGATATTGTCTTGTTTTGTTAATTTTTTTCTTGATATTATTTTGGCCTGGATACCCTGTGTTGCTTTTCATGCCCATTTTGGATTTGCTACTTACTGCCTGACTGCAGGAAGCAAGATTTTTGTGTTCGGTTTATATCCTGCATTGTTGACTTAAGTGTGTTAAATGGATGTTTTGTTTTTCAGAGGGGGGAAGCTAAGCTTTTAACTAAGGATTGGGAGGGAGCTGTGGAAGATTTGAAAACAGCAGCTCAACAGTCACCTCAGGTTAGTGATAATATTGAATTCCTTTGAGATGTGTTCTAATTTTACAATCTACTCCTGCAACGTTGTTGTAGCTGCTAATATATTGCTATAATCGGTAATTTTTGCAAAAAGACCTAAAACAATTTTTTATATTACTTAAAAAAAAAAACCCTAAAATGTACAATTTTTTATATTACTAAACTTAGTTTTTTCCACCTCTAAATTTCTCTCACATTAGTAGTCAAATGCTAATACAACTTCCGCTTAAATTAAAAAATAAAATAAAATTGTCATGAGTAAAATGTGTAAAGCCAAAAAATAAAAATAAAAAGCCTCATCGCATATGCAAAGCGCGTGATGATGCTTGTATGTAATAACTATTTTCTTTGGGTCCAAGTTGTATGTCCAATGACATTTTGCTTGGTCATTTTGGGCCAAGCTAAGCGGGTTCTAGTTAAAGTATTCTCATGGATGGAAGCCCACTGGCCAAGTGTCCAACTCATGCTGAATCCCAAGCAATATAATTGTCTGTCTGCCCACGGGACAATTTTTTATTTTTATTTTTTACGATGTAACAGTGGACAAATCACATTTGCACTTTATTCATATGATATTCACTTGATTTGCAAAAAAACTTCTTGTTAAACTTATCACCAAATGTGGTCAAAGTGTATATGTTTTTTTTCTTTTAAAGTTTCAGAGTTTTTTTTTTTTTTTTTTTGGGTTCTCTTTTGGATTCAATCTAGGCAGCCAATAAAATAACAATTATTACTAATATTTAAGAAAGCTATGCTTTAACTTTTCCAATCAAATAAATACAATTATTTTTTTTAGATTTTTTTTTTTTGGGGGTTGAAACTTTGAAAGTGAACTGCCTAATATGTCACTCCTACATTAGTTGGGCTCTCTAGGACCCATGAAAATGATGGAGCACCACGTGTGGATGCTGCATGGGCTAAAATAAAATGCTTCCTCCATGGGCAAGTTTGCATATATGGTTAATTCATTTTAGCGTAATGTGGTATTGGAAATGATTTTATGATTGTGGTGAAATTGGCTTCGTGTCTCTATTCATAGTTCATGCAGTACTTTCTTGGGCCCGTTTAATTAGAATTAAGGACCTATGGTCCTCAATTTCAACAATTTGATTATTCGTATTTGTTTCTCTCTAGATTTCAATTAATTATGGATTGACCCAACTTCATTGTCCCAGTATTTCTATACGTGGCACTCAAGCTCAGTGTCAAATTGATGAAGAAGAACGACCTGTCTTTGTTTGTCGTAGCTTGAACACTAATCCTAGCTTTCTTTTCAATACTTACTTTGTGGGAAATGTACCTGTGTGTAATATATGATTACAAAAAATAAAAAGAGTATTCCCTAATCTAGTTTTGTAATTAGCTGCCCTGTGATGTAAAAATCTGGTCTTAGTTGGGAATTGTAATTAATCTTTGTGATGTAATTTTTTGTTTGTAATTATTTGTTTATGTAATTAATCTTTTGGCAATGAAGTTGTTTTGTTTGTTGGCAATTGGTTGGGAATTGTTGAGCATTGGCTCCAATTGGTTGAATCTGAGTGTTGTGATGAATTACAGGTCTTGTATTGGGTAGGAATGTGTTTACGAAGAAAAATGTAGAAAAAAAAAAAAAACACCTATAGCTGCGTTTTTAAAAACACAGCCTAAACTAGGCCTATAGCCGCGTTTTCTACAAAAACGCAGCTATAGGTCTCAAAGCTATGGGTGTTGGAAGACACATCTTTAGGGGCAAAAAAACACAGCTATACTTCGATCTGTAGCTGCGTTTTAAAAAATGCAGCTCTAGGTCTCGCAGGAGGCTATAGTCGCACAGTATAGGCCGTGTTTGAAAATGCGGCTATGAAAAATGCAGTTATAGGCTATAGCTACGTTTTTATGGGCTATAGCCGCGTTTTTCAAACGCGGCCATAGCCCTCTTTTTTTGTAATGAGGGCATTTGCCTATTTTGGCATGATAAAATCACATCCCAACTTTGTTTTTAATCAAAACCCATTACAAACCTCCACCCATTGATTTGAGAATATTGATATTGAGTTCGAGGGAGACGGCCAATTATCAGATTTGAGATATTATTATATATAGCTTTGAGTGCGGAGTAGAACCCTTAGGTCAGACTTCCTTTTAAAATAGGATTGAAATTCCTAATAATAATAATAATAATATTTTTTTTTTTAAGAAAAAGCCTATACGATTCGTACATTCAACTGGGCATAAATGAGAAATTTATATATAGAAACAAAAACTTTAATACTTGTTGATATAAAGTAATGTCGATGACGAGCTCCGCAATATCCTTGGTGCGATGGTCACTCTATAAGTATAAGTGTTTGTGGGTTGTGAGGGGTAAGGACCGGGATTCAAGCCTTCAGAAGGAAACTTTACACACATATACACTTAGATTATACTAAAGTAAAATTCTATCTTATATATATATATATATATATATATATATATATATATACATATATATAAATGACGAGCTCCGCTGAAATGAGAATCGGTACAAGATTACCCCATTAACAATTGTAAAAGTCTATATCAAATTTTTTGTGTATATTGTTGGGTGCATAAATCACATGGTCCAGACCACAAAGTAAAAGCCCACATATGGGCTTGTATTTTTTATTTTGTGGCTAACTAGCATTTCTAGTTCAAGTGGATTTTGTATTTGTGTGCTACTAGGATCGGTTTGCGGCTGGGGTTATTTATATAAGGCTTATATGTGGTTTTCTTTGAAGGTGCCGCACAGTGAAAAAAAAAAAAGAAAGACACAGGGTGCCACATATTGAAGAATAGAAAAAAAAAAAAAGAAAAAGATTGCTGCCTTTGATTAAGATAATTTGTGTGCGAGAGCAAAGAAAAATAAAAGAGGTTTTTTTAGCCGTGAGACATATACAAGAATTATTGTAATTAATTTGATAATAATGAAATTATTCGGAGTTTGTCCCATGGTTTTTCCCTTCAAGAGAAAGGATTTTCCACATAAATATTTGTGTGTTGTGTGTGATTGCTAATTTGGTTCCCTACATGTATAACATTGCTCGATACATATTAGTTATTTTAGAAATTTTTTATTAATTTTTAAATTAAAAGATATTTTTTTGGAGAAGATTTAAATTAAAAGATAGAAGTAGAATCATAGGCAATTAAAGTCACATTGGTTGTCTCAAAAAAATAAAAAATAAAAAGTCACATTGGTCATTGATAAGTTTTTTTATTTTCATTTTATTTATTTTTTCTTTGGAAAACGATTTCCTAATCTTTATTCACGTGGAGTCTTTTAAAAAAAAATAATAATTAAATTTTTATTTACGTGAATGTATAACTTCATCCTAAAAAAAATTAGATAATTTTTTTTTGAAAGTTAGAAAAAGTTTAACTAGGTTACCCATGTCATCTAGAACTTTTTTCTAACAAATGTCATGAAGATAAGGAACTGAGGAGGAAAACATGCAACACTATCCTGAACGCTCTCCAGAGGCTACAAATGTTTGAGGGCGCTTTGCTAGAATTTGTGTCCAAGTAAATCTTGATAAAGCCTTAATCAATTCTTTTCGCTCAAGTTGAATGGCCTAGTTTATCCAGTATGAGGGTTTGAGTCCTATCCTATGCTTTGCATGTGGGAAAATTCAAAATAGGCCATAAGAAAGAATCATCTGCCTACTTAATCCGTGATCAATCCACGAGCGAGAATCCTTTTTAAGTTCCAATTCTGTTGTGGAAAATCTTTCGGAGGAAAACTCATCACAACGCAACAGAAATAAGATGCTTATGGTGAATGGATGGTAATGACTAATAAGTAGAAGCACATATGAACCTAGGATTTCAAGTTAGAGGGGCTGGAGACAAGTGAAATCTTGGGTTAAGATGCAATCATATTAATTTATTATTGTAATGTTTTTGTTGTTTCTTAATATATTAAAATGCAATTATCTACTAACAAAAACAAAAGACATAAAATACTATTGTCTCTAAATACATTATCTGTGAAAAAGGAACTCGATACTCCTTTAAATCTTCAAAATCATCTACGATTGAATCCAAACTAAATGTCAAAGCTATATCATTTTCAATGTATAACTCCTAGCCTCCCCGATGTCCTTATCCTTGTCTAAGGGTTTCTCCGTTCCACTACCTTGACATTGGTGTGTTTTCTCTCTCCTCCGGCCACAGTATAGTACAATAGCTATATCACCCATTCTCTCGCATAGTTTTGATAATCTAACTTGCACGTGTTTGAATTACGTATATTTTCTATTATAAGTTTGATTTAGTTTCAAGAATGTGCAAAGTCATGATATTAAAACTCAAAATTCATGAAGAAAATTTTTGAGATATTAAAACTCAGAGGGGTATTTTAGATATAGTACAATGAAATATTTTAAGAATCATAAGATTTCATTAAAATATAATTTAGAGAGTAATAGTATGAGATTTCATTAAAACTCTCTTGTTTGTGACTCCAAGACCACCCTTGAAGGTTTAGATCATCAGCACCTTGATGACTAAAGAAGGCGGCAACTTCAACAATACCGGATCTTGAGATTCTTCAAGCAACCACACCGGTAGAAGATATGAGAGAGCTTTTTAGGAACAAAACCCTAAATACAAAAGAGACACCCTCTTTTCTCTCTAAAAAGCCTTATAAAAATGTGCTTAGGGTTTCCTTTATATAGTGGGAGGAGTAGAATTGAAACCCTAATCCTTAATGGGCTTGAACTGCTGTTTGGGCCAACTTAAAATTCTGCAGATGTGACTTTCGATCGGTCGAGCCTGTTTCTCGATCGGTCGAACCAGAAAATTTCTAAATTCTTCTTTCTGCAGCTTACAAGTTCTTGAATCTTGACTTGAATCACCTTGAGCATTGTCTAATAAAACCTATAGACTCTAAGATCTATATCTAGGCAAATTTGTGTTCACGATTTGCCAATTGTTCTAAACTTTTAGAACCTAACAATCTTCCCCTTTGGCAATTCGTGACAAAACTCACATACAAAATGAAATACTCAAATACAAGAACAATCCAATACAATAAAATGCCCAATTACATCACAAATCCCAAACTAAGACTCCTAACCTAGAAGTTGCAAGAAGAGGTAGAAGGTCTTAATCAGAATGTACCTGTCTTTCCTGAAAACACTCAAAAGAGCACATCACCGCATGTGTGGAAAGAAAGACATATAAACAATAATATGAAATAGAAATATAAAAACAAAAATAAATTCTAACTCTCCCCCTAAGTTAGATACATCAAAAAGTTTTTATGTTCTCCCCATTTCAAAAACAATTTTATCTCCCCCTAAACAACACAAACAGGATTCCCACATTTTATCTATTGCTCCCCCTTTTTGTCACGTATTGACAAAGACAACTCAAACAAAGAGCAAATTGACAGTAAATATGAGAGAAAAAAGGAAACCAAGGGAACATAAAACAGTTTAGCTCTATAGAAAATAGAGAAAACCTCCCCTATGAAGAACAACAACCCCCACTATGAACAACAAAAGTTAAAAACAAGCTTCCCCCTTATAAAAATAGGAAAAACAAAACAAGTTTTGGAAAAAACAGTTTTGGAGAAAATTTAGGAGGTGAGGATAAATAAAAACACACAAACCAAACTTAAAAACTAAGTTGAGGATACACATAAAGAAAAATATTCTCTCTTTCAATAAATGCAAACTTGACACTATGTGACCCATAAATAGTTGCATGAGTAGAGAAAATATTTGCACATTGATTATCCATCATATCTCTTAAAAAAATATTTTCTACAGTTCACACATCAAGAAAAATAGCATATACTAAAATGTATAAATGACTCAAAAATTAATCAATCAATTTTTAATTCAAGTTGAGTACCCAATTTAGCAAAGTGTATGCATGTTATGTGTGAAAACAATGAGAGATGTGACAGCAAAACTGCAAGATGGATACAGAAAAATAATGCAACTCATGTGAATCCTAACCATAAATGATGCATAAAAAAGATTGGGCAAAAACTTAAAAACTGAAAATTTTTCAGTTTTGATCGATCAAGCATCGATCGAATACCAATCGAGTCAGACCGATTCAAACCAAAAATTTTAATCACAATTTCGATTAGTCGAGAGACAGATTCGATCGATCGAAAATCTGGAAAACTTAAATTTTTGAAAAACAGAGCAATTTTATGCAAAAACTCCTCAAAGCACAATATTTCATGAATGAAATGCATGAGTATGAGACTAAAAGTTTTTCAAAAACACATGAATTCAACCCAGATTTTCCAAAAACAAGTTTATCAACCAATTTTTCCTCAAAACTCAAATTTCGCATCAAAATCAAGGAACATATAATCTTGGATGGCGAAAACAAATTCACACATAATATCATGTACTAAGTTTAGTAAAGAGTAACTTGTGTAGTGTGTGCAACTAGCAAAAGCTTGAAAAACATGTGAGGTGATATGTGAATAGTAATCAATCACAAAGTCTACAAAATTCATCACATAGAATTTGAAAGAGATTATCACCCAAAGAGTTACATCATATAACTCTCACATCTCCTAGAATAAGAGCTTGCAATCATGTAAGTTTCTTGATATGCCTCATAATGTACACACCAATTTTAATTGATCAGAAACTTATTTAAAATAGCCGGGATAATGTACACACTAATTTTATTTGAATTGTGAAATTATTATAGCCCAATAATGTACACACTAATTTTAACATTTTAACCGAGGCTACACCTTATTTTCTTTTTGTGCATGTGCTACACTTTCTCGGGCACAAAATCTTACGATATGCACTAAGGTGTTCATGATTGGCTAGTAAACAGTGGTGAGATGGTTATTTATGCCTTTCTTAATAAGATCAAGTCTGACAATCAAAGACATGTGACTTCAAGATCAAGACAAAATGATAAAAAACTATAAACATCTTCCCACACAAAATGCACTACAAAGCTCACACTAGTAACGTGCAATAAAAAAGCTCATCCAAGTTAAACAAGGTACATAAACAGCTTATGTAAAAATAATATGGCCAACCTTGATTATAAATTCAAGATATATAATACAAAACACATAAAAATCTTTTTGGTTTTAAAAAATTTTATGACCAAAACTAAAAACACACATTATGCTAAATGATTAAAAATGCAAATACAATGCATGACAGTGCTTAACTAAGCTATAGAGGGTACACAAACAAGAAATATCAATTTCTTAATTAACCCTTGAGTACATGTACAAACTAGTACATACTCAAACAAAAAAAAAAAAAAAAAAAACTTAGCCTTATATAACACATACTTTTTATGTTTCTCCACAATATCAAGCATGTTCTAAATTAAGAGAGAGATATCATAATTCATGTAATCCTTAAGAAAAATAAAACTAGACACAATAAAATATTTTTGTCCTTTTGAAAATTTTCAATGTTTTTGGATTTTCTTTTAATAAAAAACAACCTAAAAAACAAAACAACTAAAAACAAAAACAAAACATGTCCACTAATAATTGAAAGAATTAAAATAGGGACAAGTCAGCAACACTCACTTTAGAGAATCTTTTTTCACCCATATAGCACGAGTCTTCAGCTTTGTAGGTGAAAATCCATGTGAAGCAGAGTGTATTTGGGGGATTACACCAATCTTTTGAGAAGACTAAAATCCTGCAATTTCCTTTCACAAGCTAACAAGCTTAAATTTTTCAAAAGCATATGAAACAATTTATTTGGACTTATGGCAGGAGAAATATCATCACCTATCCTAGATTGTAACATAGAATGCTTAAATTTCAATTTATGACAATTAGGACGAATGTGACCAGAGACACCACAAAAGTGACAAATAGGAACAAATTTAGGAACATCAGTATTCCTAACAGCAAATCTAGTCTCAGATTTTGGTTTTTGACTCAACAAAGAACAATTTGACCTAATATGACCAACAACACCACAAAAGTGACAAGTAGGCACAAAAACAGATTTCTTAAGCTCTCTAACAGCAAGTTTAGACATAGGTTTAGAAATTTCAGCGTCTACATCAGAATTTTTACCTTTGTCTAACCTAGCAAAATTAGCCTTTTCTTTATTATTCCTCTTGAAAGGAGGGATATAAACATTCTCAATTTTAGGCTTAAGGGAAACAGAAACACTTTTGCTATCAACAGCAGGCTTGGTGCTATCAACATCAGTATTCCTAACAGCAAATCTAGTCTCAGATTTTGGTTTTTGACTCAACAAAGAACAATTTGACCTAATATGACCAACAACACCACAAAAGTGACAAGTAGGCACAAAAACAGATTTCTTAAGCTCTCTAACAGCAAGTTTAGACATAGGTTTAGAAATTTCAGCGTCTACATCAGAATTTTTACCTTTGTCTAACCTAGCAAAATTAGCCTTTTCTTTATTATTCCTCTTGAAAGGAGGGATATAAACATTCTCAATTTTAGGCTTAAGGGAAACAGAAACACTTTTGCTATCAACAGCAGGCTTGGTACTAGTCAAATTTTCAATTTTAGTTTTAGATTCAACTAACTCTTGTTCCAAGCTTTTCATCTTCTCATCTTGAGAGGAAATTTGATATCTCAAAAATTCATTCTTTTTATTAGATTCATCTAATCTCACAATCAATTCCTCTTTTTCAAGATTAGCCAATTTTCACTCTTCCTTGAATTTCTTAGCAATTCTCATAATTTTTAATAATTCCTTACAAAGAGTTTCACAGGTATCAAAAAGATCAACAGAAATAACAGTGTCATTTTTATTCAAATCATCACAAACATGAGCAGAAAGACACTTCAAATTATCTATGATAACAGGGATCAAGGATTAATTCTTAGATCAAAAGATCTAACACAAAAGAGTTACCCGCTTTGATACCACTTGTTAGAAGTTTAGATCCTTTAAACCCAAACAGATTAACCTAGATAATTAACCAAGTGATTAGCTTAGGTAAATTAAACAATTCTAGGTTAACACAAATACATTATATCATGCAAAAGTGAGGAAAATAAAGAACACAAAGATCTGATGACCTAGGAAAACCAAAACGGTAAAAAACCTGGGGAGGATTTAACCTAGCTATCCTCAAGGTAAAACAGCAAATCTACTAGAAAGAATTGAAGTTTGTACAATAGCGACTTAGACCACTAACATCCTATTGCTACCTCGAGTAGAAAACTTACTACCACGACCACGTGACAGCTCCGAGTCCACGGACTACTTCTTTCTTTGGCCTTTGCAAAACACAAACACCTACGCTTGTGACTTTGAGATCCCACCCAAAGGTTTAGCAACACAAACTCTCCTATTTGTGACTCTAAGACCACCCTTGAAGGTTTAGATCATCAGCACCTTTGATGACTAAAGAAGGCGGCAACTTCAACAATACCGGATCTTGAGATTCTTCAAGCAACCATACTGGTAGAAGATATGAGAGAGCTTTTTAGGAACAAAACCCTAAATACAAAAGAGGCACCCTCTTCTCTCTTTAAAAAGCCTTATAAAAACGTGCTTAGAGTTTCCTTTATATAATGGGAGAAGTAGATCTGAAACCCTAATCCTTAATGGGTTTGAACTGCTATTTGGGCCAACTTAAAATTCTGCAGATACGACTTTCGATCAGTCGAACCAGGCAATTTCTGAATTCCTTTTTCTGCAGCTTACCTATTCTTAAATCTTGACATGAATCACCTTGAGCATTGTCTAATAAAACCGATAGACTCTAAGATCTATATCTAGACAAATTTGTGTTCACGATTTGCCAATTGTTCTAAACTTTTAGAACCTAACATATAGTACAATAGCTATATCACCCATTCTCTCACATAGTTTTGATAATCTAACTTGCACGTGTTTGAATTACATATATTTTCTATTATAAGTTTGATTTAGTTTCAAGAATGTGCAAAGTCGTGATATTAAAACTCAAAATTCATGAAGAAAATTTTTGAGATATTAAAACTCAGAGGGGTATTTTAGATATAGCACAATGGAATATTTTAAGAATCATAAGATTTCATTAAAATATAATTTAGAGAGTTATAGTAAGAGGTATTTGCTAGTTTCTAAAACATAAAATGGAAAATTACTTGGTTTTATAATTTAGTGGTACTTATACACTACCCGAGTATAAAGGGGAGAAACGACATTTTCCCCAAGTATTTTTGTACATAAAACTATATATTTATATTTGTTTATTTATTTACTCAAAGTGGAGTGTAAAAAAAAGAAAAGACAAATAAACAAAAAGAGCTAGTCCAAGAAAATTGTACATGAAACATTGCATTTTGCTTGGTTTCCACAATGAACCAATATTTGAAATATTGAAGTTCCCCTCCAATAATCTTTCTCTACTTTAGGGGCTACTAAAATACGTCTCACTACAGATAAAAGAGAAGTATCCACTTCATCCTCCTTCAAGACATCCATAGCAAAGTCTCCATAATCATATGCATCTCCATATGACCTTCATCTTGCTCACAAGCACTCAATTTCCCCCTAAACAATTTCCCTGATTGTGTACACATGATGCAAAATCCATGCTCTAATACCAAACTGACGTAGGACAAAGGGGAACAAGGTAATCTAATTTAGAACACCAGAGATAGATTTGGTATAGCTTGGGTTTTAAAGAATTAGGGTTAGGTTTTGGTGGGGAATAGGTTAGAAAATAATGGGGATTATAGGGTTTCCAAAGGGACAAGGATTAATATGGTTTTAGGAATGAAATCAAAGGTGAAATTCAAGATTTCGGTTGCTACAAACAGTGATGTGAACAGTAACCGTGACCGTGAATAGTAAAATTAAAGAAAATAGATAAATTCTAGGAATCACACCTAGACTTCCAAAGCATCACACCTATTGTGTTCCTTGGTATCACACCTCAGAGAAGGTTGCACCACACGATATTATTCTTTAATAATCAACTCAATAGAAAGTACCGCAACTCTTTAAATAGAAGATTAATACCTAATCCTAGTTGAACTAGGATTTCTTAAAACCCTAATAAGACTTGGACTTGGACTCAGGCTTTTACTACTAAACCTAACTAAATAACCAAACACAAAATAAAGCCCAAAAGAAGATCTAATAGACTGTTGGCACACCCCATTCCAAAATATTATGAAATTGAAAAACTGCCTTTGATACATAAAATCAAATAAAATATAATAAATTTGTCTTCCCATTGCCTCTTGCATCAGCAAATTAGTGGTTAATAACACCTTAAATTGAGGTTAATTAGTAGCTATAAAATCTTCAAAAGCTCTAGGGTGTCTTCATTATACACATTAACCAAAAGTTGAAGAAGAAAAAGAAAAAGAAAAGTGCAGGGACGGTTGGAGGCGTTAGGCAGTAGCTTGTGTTTAGGTACACATTAACCAAAAGTTGAAGAAGAAAAATAAAAAGAGTAGTGTTCAGGTAACCATTTGATAACACATACATTTATTGTTTGTATGTGTTTTCAAATGGTTTTTAAGAATTTGTTTTTGTTCATTGAATCAAGCTATCCGTTTTACAGGTTGTCAAGCACACATTCTGTACTATAATCCCATATTTGACAATGAAATATTAGTATTACCAGACTAGATACCGAGTGACTTTCAAAAATTCATACCCCGAACCCAAAGTACAAGAACACTCCCATTAAATCAAATTTGATTCAAAAATGAAAAGAAGATAAAATAACACTCCAAATTTAATCCAAAACAATAAGAAAACTCCAGTTACATTATACTGATATTTGATTTGAATTCAAAACTTCAAAGACTGTCGTCTACTTTATCTCCTTTCTTTAAAGCACAAAACCTACTTACCAAAAATTTCTCAATCCCTCTGTTCTCATCACTTAAGTAATAATTAGCCCCACGGGTCTTTATAAAACTGGTCATACGCTGGCAAGCACCAGGATCTGGTTTAGCGGCAGCATCAAAAATGGCCATGATAGGAACCTCTCTAGCAAGACGGCCACCCCGCTCGTAGGCAGACTCTACCATTTCCCTGATTTCTTCATCGGTTGCCACTGTCACAACACGGAAAAAAAGTACGTGTTAAACAAAATATTTCCCTTATTAATGCATTATAATTTGTTATTTAAAAAAAATTGCATAATAATTTATTATGCCCATAGAAGCACTTCTCTGCGGTTTATTAGTAGTAAAACGACCTCCCATTCGTGCATAACTCCAACCTGTAAAACAAAGAAGACATTAATTTATATGAACTTTGCTATGCCAATTATATAAAACCTTCGAATTTCGGTAAGTACAAAACCAGACGTATATGATAAAATCCCACCCCAACTTTGTTTTTAAACACAACCCATTACTAACCTCCACCCATTGATTTCAGAATATTAATATTGAGTTCGAGAGAGATGGCCAATTACCAGATTTAAGATATTATATATAGCTTTGAGTGCGGGGCAGAACCCTTAGGTCAGACTTCCTTTTAAAATAGGATTCGAATTCCTATTAATAATACTTGTTGCTGGAGGAATTTGAGACGTTTTTGGTCCAATGTTGGCTTATTTGGCACCGTCGAAATGCTCTGTCACATGGTGGAGCAATGCAACACCCTGAGCAACTAATTCGGAGAGCCACAGACTTTCTGCGGGAGTATAGGGATGCTCAAAGTTCACTTGTAGCAGGTTCGGTAACACCTGGACTTATGCAGAATTGGAAGCCTCCAACGGGTCAGCTGTACAAGCTGAATTTTGACGTGGCTATGTTTGAGAATGGATCGGGAATAGGAGCAGCGATTCGTAATGCGGCAGGGGAGGTAATGGTAGCTTTATCTGCTAGGGGAGCAGTAGTGGTTGATAGTGAGGAGGCGGAAGCATTGGCATGCCGGAAAGCACTAGAGTTTGCTATAGATGTGGGGTTCTCGGAACTAATTGTCAAGGGGGATAATGCAATGGTAATCAAGGCTGTGTCTTCCTCGTCTCCAAACTGGTCTCGTCTGGGTGTGATTTATGATGATATTGGATGCCTAGCAACAAGTCTGCACTATGTGGTTTTTAATTGTATTAGACGTAGTGCCAATTCTGTGGTCCATTCATTAGCACGTTATGCCAATGTATTAGATGAGGAAGTTGTGTGGTTGGAAGATTCACCCCCACCAGCTCGTGAGGCTTTGTATTTTGATTCTTCTGTTATAAATGGATGAAGTTTGATTGGGTTTTCAAATAATAATAATAATAATAATAATAATAACTAGTCTTTAACCCATGCGATGCACAGAATAGTTTAATAAAATTACATATATGATTAGAAAATGAATAAAATAATATAAAATTGCCTAATCTATTTAAATTCAACTACATATTAAAGGGATATTATTCTCAGTAATACCCTGCTTTATAAATCTATCAAAAGTACATATGATATAGAAAACTAACCATGGCATCGAGATTGACCTCAATCTTGAATTTGAATTTGCCTCAAACATCACTGCCAGTTATTTTTCACAACAAAAGTTTCAAATTGAAAGCTTTAAATTTGTTCATTTTTTTTATTATAAAAAAGAAGAAAGCGGTACCAATTTAATAGGATATATCACTACTTGTAATTTGGAAAGAAAAAAAATAACAAATTATAGTTCACTAACTCATTTATCCTAAAATTTTCAAACACATACTAACAAATAGATATTGATATAAAATATTCACCTTGTAACATAACTTAATAAGTCTCAAACACACAACTTTAATAGCTTTAAATGAATTTGTCATAGATGTATTTAAGCTATGGCTCAGGCAATAAGAGGCAGTAAATATTATTCCATAAAAAATTATTCTCTTCTTGTCTAATAATGTATAGGAGGGTTGTCCCCTTGAATTCAACTAAATTCTCTCAATTCCATCAGTCACAGCACAGACCATGTTGGCATGAAAAGAAACAAAAAATAATCCGAACAACAACAGAGGACTTTCACAGAACAGAATTTTTTTTTTTTACAAAGAATAAATCAACTGCACTCAATTTTCATAGAGTATGAAATGAAAATATTTTGTACTCTAAATGGCAGAATGGATTCTGCACAATGACCTTGCCTAATCATATCAAAATATGCCCAAAGGATCCAAAAGCCAAGACAGTATTTAAATTTAAAATTTTCACCCTTGACCATAACACTACTTGCCTTGTAAATCAATTTGCTTTATTTAAATGAAAATCCCAAGTTAACATAAAGCACAATCTTATAGTCATTTGATTTAGATTTAGAAAGAATTTATTCTATTGCAACAATCATTATAACTTATTCAACAAAATTAAACAACAATTAATTTGCATTTGTCAATTGACTACACTACAACATTCAAGCTTTAACTATACAATTTAACGGTGATCAAGGATAAACCATCTAAATCTAAGAAACAAAGCAAAAACCAATAAAAAAAAAAAAACTAAAACACATAGGTCTGCCACCATACCCTAACCCAAATTCCTTTATCAACACAAAATCCTCCAATCTAAGCTTGCTCACCATCAAAAAGAGTTCCACACATTTGAGGGAGACTATCAAACCAACACCAAAAAACCCTTTCAATTATATCTCCACCTTTTTTGCTTCTTGGTGTTGTAGATGTCTTCTATCATGCTCTGCTTTTCTCATCATTCAACCTTAATTAAAACCAATAACCCAAATAACTAAATAAAAAAAATTAACCCAAAATAAAAAAACCTAAATCATATTTAACACAAATTTTTGTTGTTAACATCTTCTATCAGTAGGTCTCAATGGCAATATAAAATCTCTCAATATTAATTTGTTGACAAAATATGAAAAATATATTGAAACCATTATCAATAGTAGTTGTTTCACTTTGTAAACAGTTGACATACACTCTAGATCAAATTTAAGAGTGTTTTATGAACTTGTTTTTGAGTAACTCAAGTTAGCTTGATCTCATGGCTTCCATCATAAACTATAATAACCACTACTTGCTGAAAAAAAAAAAAAAAAAAAAAAACCCATGGCTTAAAGCCCCCCCCCCCCCCCCTTTTTTTTTTTTTTAAATATTTCTTAAAGATTTTTAAATTTAGGAAACTTGCATCAAATACCAATAGGTGTATTATTCTAACAAAAAGTCAGATATCCAAGTCCAAAAATTTATTATAGCCGTCAGTATCAACCCAAAGATAAGAAAAGAGACTTACCTATTAAATTGGGCTATAAAAAAAACCAAACAACACCCAATTTGAACCACCATGTAGAGAAGAAACATTTGATGATTGCTACAAAATATCATGAGCTAAAGTTGAAAGTTCAACCCAAAAATCCTCCATAAAACAGGAATAGAGTATGGAAAAAACAAATAGATGAAGTCTGACTTATCTCAAATTCCAACAATACGATAACAATGCCATACAAACATATTTTGCAGCAACTTTAAATGAGATTTCAATTTCATTGAGACATTCTATCAAATGCTTAGGGTGATGGGGAGGATTTTAACAAAGCAGACATAAAATTTTTACCAAACCTTTAATTTTCATTGATTCTAATTTCACTGGGACATTTTGTCAAAAACTTGGGGTTGGCCTATTTTCACAAAGGGTACCAATTCTTATATCATTCTCTCAACCATTATACCAGTAAAAACATGAGAAAGAGAGAATTACAGAGAGAAAAAGCAAGAAAGTTGGTGAATTTGTCAAACAAAATTGGATTTTGAATAACATATGAAAGACTTTTGTCAGTTCGTTTAGACCCCTTAACCCAACAGATTAACCTAGAGAATTAGCCAAGTTATTAACTTAGGTAATTTAATTAAAACTAGGTTAACACAATTAAGCAAAAATAACAAAGCAGCGGAAAATAAACAACACAAAGATCTGATGACCCAGGAAACCACACCGGTAAAAACCTGGGGAGGATTTGACCTAGCTATCCTCAAGGTAAACTGAATCCACTATGAAAGAATCGAAGTTTACACAATAGACTTAGACCACTAACGTCTTATTGCTACCCGAGTGTAGGAAACTTACTACCATGACCCCATGATAGCTCCGAGATCCACGGACTCCTTCTTCCCGGAATTCTTCAACAAATCCACAAGCGCACCTGCTTGTATATCTTTGTGTTCTCTTGATTCTGCAACTGTAACGATCTACACAACTCTTGACATAAATCTCAAGTTTGTAAACCCTAAGTGTATGTGAAGGTAAACACCTCTAGATCTCACAATGAGATTCACAAACACAGCAAAATAGAACTCTAAAAACGTGGCTAGGGTTTTCCCTTTTATACTTAGGGCAAACATAAAACCCTATACATTAAAACGGGCTTGGGCTGAGTTGGAATTTTCTGCAGAAAAACGTTCTGCACGATTTTCGATCGATCGAGTCTAATTTTGATCGATCGAGTCATACAGAAAGTGAACAGTACTTCTGCATAAAAACTCGATTCCAACTTTACAATAAGACCCATACTTTGAGCAAGTCTAACACACGACTAAACATTGTTTTGATCATGGTTTGCCAATATACAAATTGAAGTTCTAAATACATTAGTTCCTAATCTTTAGAACCTAACAACTTTGTATGTTTAGAATAAAAGGAAGATCGTCTATATAAAAAAAAAAAGAAGAAGAGAATAATCAAATAAGATAGCCAAATTGGATTGCAAACATATATTATTAAATAGAATAATATAATTAAGAAATAAAAAGGTGTTGGGCTACCCTTTCTTTAGAAAGGATATTGGTTTGAATGACAAAAGAAAGCTTGGGATGAAGGTAGAGATGGGAAAAATATTGGAGGTAGGAGAATGTGTATGTAGAGAGAGGCATGGAGGAAATTGTGTGTTTGAACTTTGAAGAAGGAGATGGAACTGTGTGAAGAAGAAGAGAGGGAGTTTGATAGGATTGTGTTACTGTGTTTGTGTTTAAGGGTGAGAGTGTTCTTTTTTTAATTGGGTTTTTAGGCTTCTAGCTTTTTTTTTAGCTGAAATTTTTGGGTGTTTTTTTTTTTCTTTTTAATAATGCCTATTTTTTTTTTTTAGTCATAGAGAAGTTTTTTTTTTTTGTTTATGTTTTTTTTAATATTGTACTGACGTGGAAAATTGTGGGAGTTTCAAAAATTTCGGTTATATATATATTTATAGATATATAGATAATAATAATAATAACTAAAAAAGAAGAAGAAAAAAGCCTATACGATTCGTTCATTCAACTGGGCACAAATAAGAAAGTTATATACAGAAACAAAAAATTGAACTTTTTTTTTTTGGTTCTTTTTTGATGAGAAACTTGTAACTTTAGTAAGAAGAAAATAAATTCAGTACATCATGGGCAATAGATGACTCAATCAACGAAGCATTTTCCTCTATCCATGTTACATAATTATCAATATTATCTATTTTTTTTGGCAAAATTTGCCGGAAGATGTGCAAGTTTATTGCCTTGGCACTTCACATGAAACACTTGAACTGATCTAAAATCCTGAAGTTTGTATGCAATACTAGTCAAAACATTTGAGACAATCATAGGAGGAGTACATAATCCCAATAAAGTGTCAGCTACAATCTTTGTATCACTTTTAACTACCACTTCCATAATCCCAATAGAGTTTCTTGCTCATTGCTGTTGCAACCCTTCCTTCATGATCACGGATCACCACCCCGACCCCAGACCCCCGAATATGACTAAAAACTACACCATCCATGTTTACCTTGTAATTTGGGGCCGTTGGTAATGTCCATTCATTCATCTCCATTCTCGGTGAAGCAATAACATGGTTTGCTCCTTGAAATTTAGCAAGCAAAGTCCGAGCTTTGTGCACCACCACTACTGCCGATTGAGAAACATTCCCACGTCGGACTGCATTCCTATTGAACCACATGCACCAAGCTACCATAAAAATCAACTCCAAAGTGTTATCTCCAGCATGTTGGATGAAAATCAAATACCATATGTTAGGACATATATGATTCACAATTTAGGAACATATGTCACTGTTTTATGTAATTGGCTAATCCTTTGACAAAATGCACTTTACTTGTAATTGGATAGATCTAGGATGTATTTAATGCTTCAAGAAACCTTATGTCAAGATCAAGTATTAAAGCCATGCAAGTCTGTCCAAGATTCAAGTGTGAAAAGTGTTGTTCATTAAAGCTCGACAGCTAGCTCGATAGCTAGCTATCTACCTAGAGCTGTTGAAGCCCGTAGCTCGACAGATAGGGTATTTGTCAAGGTTTATGAAACTTAGTTTTTCAAGACTGTTTTCATCCAATCCGTGATTGTATGTTTGGGCTTTCTTTTCTCACAACCCTAAACATTTATAAGGATTGTTTTAAGGGCCATCAAAGGTTGCTCGTGCATGTGGAAAAGTTTGTTCATGCAAATTGTGACCGGAGACTAAATTTGCCCTAGTTCATCTCTCTCTTAAAGAAGCTACTGTGTTTGTACACCGCAGGATTTTGTGACCAAGCAACTTCATGATATTCATCGTCTAGATGAACTGAAGAACTTTTCAGCCCACATCCTTCTCTAGTTGGTGAATCAAGTCGCGTATTGGGATCCGCGCAATTGGTTAGTCGCGTACTAGGAGCCGTGTAGTAAAAGGAGAGATTGTCATTACAGAATAAGTCTAATTGGGTATTGGGGTAAGGGTTCAACTATATGTTAGTATAAGGTACTGAGATTCCTTTACTTGTAACCGCTTATTGTGATAATAGTGGATTCTCAGGAGTGGTGACCTTAAAATCACCTGGTGGGGTTTTCATCGTGTAGGTTTTTCCCATTCGTTAACAAATCACCTGTGTTAATTTAGTTAATTGGTGATTTGTTTATGTTACCACGCATCTTGCATGTTAATTTGATTAATTAATAAACTTGGCTAATTAGTCAATTAATTCATCACAAGGAGTCAATACATTTTTGGCCTATCAAGTGATATCAGAGTAGGCACACTCTGATTAAGGTACTTTGCTGTGTGATCCATTGACCCCTATTTGCCATGGATAGATGACAGTTTCTTATTATACCTCATTTATTTGAGGGCACTAATTATGCATACTAGAAAGTACACATGAGAACCTTCTTGCAGTCTTTAGATGAGAAAGTGTGGCAAGTTGTGGAGATAGGTTGGACCAACCCTTTAGAAGCGCCGATCGATTAGGATGAGATAATTGATTAGTTCTATGCCAAGCTCAAGTACATAGTGAACTCAGCTTTTAATCTTGGAGAGATGATTCCTGAACCCAAGATTGTGAGAAAGGTGCTCAGATCTCTACACGAGAGATTCCATGCTAAGATCACTGCAATTGAGGAATTAAAAGATATTGACAAAATTCCTTTGACACAGCTAGTTGGCAATCTACAGACATATGAGTTGGGTTTATCTAGGATCGGGAAGTCGAGCAAGAGCAAGAGTAAGTGCATGGCACTGAAGGTCAAGAGTAGTGACATGGATGAGTCTTCAGACGATGAAGATTTTAAGATGAAGTCCTATATTACCCAGCAGTTCAAGAAGTTCATGAAGAATGCTAATGCAAAGGGCTTCAACAAGGACTGTAGACAGTTAAGTTCTTCTCAGTCTAAGAGTCAAGACAAAGGGAAGAAGGATTCAAGGGATGGCGGTCAGTACACTGTTTCCTCAGGATCAAAGTGCTTTGGGTGTCAAGGTTTCGAACACATGAAACAGGAGTGTCCCACATATCTTAAGACCATTGGGAAGAGCAAAGGCACTTACTGCTACATTGAGCGACACCGAGCCTAAGGATGATTCTAACAATGAGGATGACGGGTCCTAAATGCCTTCACTGCCACTGTCAATCCTACTGAGGGGATTGTAAAATATGTGGATGAAGAAGAAGACTTGGTGGATTCAAAGTTTGAAAAGATGGATGAACAAGATGACATCCACACTGCCTATGCAAAGCTATACAAGGTCTCCGAAAAGCATGAGAAGTTGTATAGGCTGGCCACTAAGAAGCTTAGTGATGTGGAACTCGAACGTGAAGAATTCTCCACAAAATTTGATGAAGCTAATCAGACTATTAGAGCACTTTGATTTGAAAACAATTTCTTGGTTGAAAAGACCAAGAAGCTTGAAGCGAAGCTATTTCAAATTAAAGCATAGTTGGAGAGGACTTTAAGTGCAAAGCTTGATGAGATGCTCAGCCTACAGAAATCCACTTCCAACAGAACTGGTTTAGGGTATGATTGCTCTCTCTCTAATATTGTCTCTTCCAGTACTACTGTTTTTGTTCCTCCTGCTAATAATGTTGAAACTAAGAACAATGATGTTAAAAATGATTTAGCTAGTGAGAACATAGACAAGGGTAAATCTATCTTAGGAGCACCCCCTAAACTTGCTAAGAATGAGACTAAAATCCCTAGGGCTAAGAAGGCTAACTCTTAAAAGCCTAAACAGAAGAAGCAACATCTCTGTCATCACTGTGGAGCAGCCGGTCATACTTGACCTAATTGCTACAAGTGTTTAGCCACTTAACAGAGTGTCAGGGTCAAAAAAGTTTTCCCTTCGACAAATGAGATTTGTGATGGGTAGGGGGCCTAACCGAAACTCGACGATGGGCTTGATACACGGCCCAAAGGCTATTGGTAAAGATCCAAAGAATTCATTGTGCTTTTATGCCTTGGGCCTAGAATGGGACTGACAAGAATGGCCCAAAAAAAATCCCTACAGTGAACGCATCAGCATGATTGAAAAACATATTGCAAGACATAACCTAACAGTAAAATGTTTCTGCAAAAAAAGACCCAGCGGTAAAGTGTTTCTGTAGAAAATAGCCCAGCATTAATATGTTTCTGTAGAAATCAGCCCAGCAATAATGTGTTTTTGCATAAATCAGCCCAGCGGTAAAGCGAGACAGAACATGATACGGCTATTTTATGAATCAAAGAAAGTCTCTATGTTTCAAACTCATCATCTATTAACTCCGGAGAAGAGTCCTCTAATACAATAACATTAATATGAGGGAAAAATACTATAGTAACAGTTACATCATAGCCATTAATGGTAAATGAATAAGTAAATACGATGAGATCCATTATAACAAATAATGAGGAAAATTTAGTGTGAGATGAAGGGAGAGAGAGAGATTCCAGCTAGCTCAGTAAGATCATTATGGTGCTAAGACATGCTCATGGATATAGTACAAGTAGTGAGTAGTGAGAGACATTTCAAGTACTATGTGTAGTATGGAATAGTGTTTAGTGGAGTTGCTGGGACCTTCTACTGGGGCAAAGGAGTGTTTAGGAATAAAGGTATATGGAGTATTTTGGGTTAGGAGCTGGGGGAACTTAGTTTTTAAGCTTGAAACTTAGTTTTCAGTGACTTTTCAGCATGTAAGAAAGGCTTAGACAGAAGGGTTGAGAGGGGGTTTTCTTAGTAAGTATCTTAATGTCTTCTTCTTCTCTTTTTGGGTTCATGTGCTTGGTACATGAACCAAAAAACATGCATTTTTGGTATGAAAAAGAACTTATTTCAGCTTGTTTCATGAGCTCCAATGGTCTGATTCATGGTTGTTTGATGACCCTTGACCAGCTGGGTTGGGGGAGAAAGAAGGGACAGCTGGGAAAGCTGGTTGAAGCTTCCCAGCTGTCTGTCACATCAGACTTAGCTTTATGTCATGTCATGGATTATGGAGCTTCAGCTTGTAGAGGAAGGGTTTCATCCCTGATGGACATGTGTCCCCCTTTTAATTTGATTGGACAAGTTAGAGTTTGGTGGTAGCGGACTCCAGCTGTCAAGATTGTGCTGAATTTTGGCTGAGTAGTTTACGTTGGCTTCAGCTGCTGGGCTTTGCACACATGATGGGCTGGCTTGGCTGGTGCTTGTATTTAAGCTTCTTTAGGCTTGGTTAACCCTACTAAATGAAGACTTTTGCCATGGGTGATACACATGGGCTTTTATAAATTTTGTAAGAGAAGTATTTCTTGAGAGATGAGTAATTATATTTCTCATGGGTAAGGTATTTAATATATGTGAAATAATACTTAATTTTGTAAATATGTGCCAAAATAGCATTTGGGCTTTTATAGGATAGTTGCAAAAATGGGTATAGTGCCAAAATAGTTTTTGGGCTTAATAAAATATGTGTCAAATTATTATTTGGCTTTGTAAAATAATGCCAAATTAGTATTTGGGTTTAATAAAATAGGTGTCAAATAATAATTGTAAAATAGTGCTAAATTAGTATTTGAGCTTAATAAAATAGGTGCCAAATTATTATTTGGGCTTAATAAAATAATGCCAAATTAACATTTGGGCTTAATAAAATGGGTGCCAAATTATTATTTGGGCTTTAGTAAATAGTGCCGAATTATTATTTGGGCTTTAGTAAATTAGTTTGAGATTTTGTAGAAATATTGCCGTGTAGCAACGAATTTTAAATAGGTGCCATATAGCAACAGACTTTAGATAAGTGTCGTATAGTAACGGGCTTTTTAAGATGTCGTGTAGCAACGGGCTTTAGAGGTGCCGTGTAGTAATGGGCTTTAGATAGGTGCCGTGTAGCAACGGGCTTTTAAGGATTTTTGTTGGATTTTTGGGTTTTCCCACAAGGTAGATGATTTTGGGCTTTTTGTTGTGGAGATAGTGTAATTTTATGGCCCTATATTGGTAGTAATATGATGGGTATTTTTGTGGATAATATGTGGATAATATGTATGAGAGGACCTAAGATAATTTGTGGGGCTTATATAGGGATATTTGTGAAAGCCCAATTACATGGAGAATATTTGGGTAATACATATATGGGAAATATTTATATGAGTTTAAAATAATTTGTGGGCTCATGTGGGTATTTTGAGAGTGGGCTAAAGAAATTAGGGCTTGAAAATTTGTACCTCAACATAGAGCAACGGCATGATTGCATTGGAAAACTAGAATTAGTTTCCGTCCTCTTTTGCTCCCTTTGGAGATCTTCTCAAAGCCCTCATGTTCCTCTCAAACTTGAACGTTTTAACTCTTCTCCCTCACCACCGGTTCAAGGGTTCACTCAAAGGAAAGGTTCTTCCAAGGTGTGGAAGGAAAAAGGCTTGAAATGATTCTGTTACTTCTCTCTCCGTTCTTGATTGCATTACTTGTGTGTTTTGCTTTTGTGTTTTTAAGTCAGTCTAGTTTTATGCATTGCTTTGTTTTGTTTAACATATTTTTGTTTGGTTATTTTTCAGTTTTGCTTTGTTTTGTTTTTCATATAAAAAAAGAAAATTGAAAAATCATAAAAATACAAAAACAGTGTGTGTCAGTGTACATTGGTACTTGTGTACCTTGGATGGCCATTGAAACAAAGTTTTCTAAACTTTGTATATTTTTTAGCTGGAATGAGCATCTCTGTGCACAACTAAGCAAGTGAGCTTTGTGGCACATGTTTGTGATGAGTAAGATTAAGTAGTCTTTTGTACTTAACACTCATATCACTCTATTTGACGGAAAGGACTAGAAAATCCTAAGATAAATGCATAAATAACCATCTCATCACTGTTACCTGCTAATCATAAAATGGCATCTGTATGCTTCGGCATAGCAAAAGTGCAATGTCAAAAGCTTAACATAAATGAGTATTTCTTTTCTCTCTCTTATAATAAGGGTATGAATAGCTCATTCCTCCTTGAAATATGTTTGGTACAAAATCCCACAGATTCCTGGTGTGTGGATTTAGGTTGTACTAATCATATCTCCGATTCTTTGCAGGGGTTCTGGGAGACCAAAAAGTTTAAAGAAGGGGAATTGTTTATAACCTTGGCTGATGGGAGTAGGATTCCGGTTGTAGCTATTGGAGTGTTTAATTTATGTTTTGAGTCAAGAGTTTTAATATTAGATGACTGTCTATATGTACCTAATGTTCGTAAGAATTTAATTTCTGCAACTTATTTGGGTAAAATTGGATATTGTGTTATCCTTAAAGACAATGTTGTAATAAAGAAAGGTAAAGTGTTTATCTGTTCTGGCAATATTGTGGATGGTCTTTATATTTTAACTCCTGATAAGCATGAATTATATAATTCTGAATTAGATAATTGCTCACATGTAAAATCATTAAAGAGAAAGTTTCCTTCTATTAGTGATGCATATCTTTGGCACTTGCGTTTAGGTCATATTAATTCAAATAGGATTCAAAGACTGATCAAAGATGGACTCCTAGAGCCATTGGATTTTGATGAATTACCAGTTTGTGAATCTTGTTTGGAAGGTAAAATTACCAAACGACCTTTTAATGTAAAAGGTAGAAGAGCCCAAGAGTTGCTAGAACTAGTGCATTCAGATGTATGTGGTCCTATGTCAATCCCAGTAAGAGGTGGTTATGAGTATTTCATTACTTTCACTGATGATTACTCTAGATTTGGTTAGGTGTACCTAATGAAACGAAAGTCCAAAGCCTTTTAAAAGTTCAAAGAGTTTAGGGCTGAAGTTGAGAATCAATTGGGTAAACGCATAAAGTGTTGAGATAAGTGCCCTTAAATCCTATTGTATGATGCTATGTATGATATTATGTATGACTTAATATTGTGTTTAATAAAGTTGCTTTATTCTTATCTAAAATAATTGTAACATGAATATTCGGACATTATCATATAGTCTATGAGATGTATAGTATGTGACATTAATATTCGGACATTATCATGTTCTTAAGAACTTCTTCTCTTTGGTTTTGAATTTCACCACACCAAGGTACACTCTCCTATTCTTATATTCTGAAATTTGCATAGTGCATGTTATCAATTGCGAATGAAGTAGATCCGTTAATTTTTTCCTGCATGTTTCTCTTCATATAACTGATTATCTAATTGGGCTAGCCTTTTGGGCCTTCCTAATTGGGTTTTAGTGTGTGGCTTGGAGTGGGACCAAAAAGGAACAAATAAGACACTAGCTCCAATGGGTCTTGGGCTTTTTTGTTAACTATTGACAAGTCCAAAGTTACCATTAATTATATTTAATACCAAGACATAAATATAATTGCACTTTAGGCCTTATTAATAAATTATATCCCAAGACTTTATTATACATGCAACCCCTTCATAAAATATTCATAGTAATACAAAGTCATGAATATAGATTGCCACTTTGTAAATTATTACATCTTAATCCTTGAGTACCCGGTTTAATCATTTTAAGTTATTCATCATATATTTATGAAATCTAATTTCATAAATATATACTTTAGTCTTACTAAAGTGGTTAGGCCTAACTCTCTGAATAACTGAACCCATTAAACTTATCTCAAAGGAATATTGTATATCTCTGTTAAGAGACTATGAATTCCATCTTGAAAATATGTTTCATCAACACTAAATGTGGCTGCACAACATACTGAGATTTTGATCGTTACTTTAGATCTCACTCCTGATATATCAAAGCATTCTACATTTCATGATCAGGTCCATTATTCTCTCAGGATTAAGAGTTCATGTGAATAGAAGTCGTGAGATTTATTATTCAATTGACAGTCGTTAGGAGAATAATAAATCTCACAGCGGTCCAGTTCAATATGTCTTAACTCTTAAAACATATCAACATATCAACTAGAAGTCTCCACTTCTATGATCAAGAAAAATCATCTTAGTTAATATGTTATAGTCTTCGCAGATGAAATGCCCAATTTCATCACCGACTACGAATTATAATTCCAATTTCATCACCGACTTTTCACATAAATCACATACTATGCATCTCATGGACTATATGATAATATCCGAATATTCATGTTACAATTATCTTAGATAAGAATAAAGCAACTTTATTAAACACAATATTAAGTCATACATAATATTATACATAGCATCATACAATAGGATTTAAGGGCACTTATCCTAACACTTTATGCGTTTATCCAATTGATTCTCAACTTCAGCCCCAAACTCTTTGAACTTTTAAAAGGCTTCGGACTTTCGTTTCATTAGGTACACATAACCAAATTTAGAGTAATCATCAGTGAAAGTAATGAAATACTCATAACCACCTCTTGTTTGGATTGACATAGGACCACATACATCTGAATGTACTAGTTCTAGCAACTTTTGGGCTCTTCTACCTTTTGCATTAAAAGGTCGTTTGGTCACTTTACCTTCCAAACAAGATTCACAAACTGGTAATTCATCAAAATCCAATGGCTCTAGAAGTCCATCTTTGATCAGTCTTTGAATCCTATTTGAATTAATATGACCTAAACGCAAGTGCCAAAGATATGCATCACTAGTAGAAGGAAACTTTCTCTTTAATGATTTTACATGTGAGCCATTATCTAATTCAAAATTATATAATTCATGCTTATTAGGAGTTAAAATATAAAGACCATCCACAATATTGCCAGAACAGATAAACACTTTACCTTTCTTTATTACAACATTGTCTTTAAAGATAACACAATATCCATTTTTATCCAAATAAGTTGCAGAAATTAAATTCTTACGAACATTAGGTACATATAGACAGTCATCTAATATTAAAACTCTTGACTCAAAACATAAATTAAACACTCCAATAGCTACACTGGAATCCTACTCCAATCAGCCAAGGTTAGAAACAATTCCCCTTCTTTAAGCTTTCTGGTCTCCTAGAACCCCTGCAAAGAATCGCAGATATGATTAGTACAACCTGAATCCACACACCAGGAATTCGTAGGATTTTGTACCAAACATATTTCAAGGAGGAATGAGCTATTCATACCCTTATTATTGGCAGCCTTGAATTTTGGACAATTTTTCTTCCAATGTCCTTTCTCAACACAATGGAAATATTTTCCTTTGAGCTTCTTTCCTTTGTCAGCAACCCCTAAACCCTAACCCCTAAACCCTAAACTCCACACACGAGGACGCGTGTGCCCGTAAGGGGGGTGAATTGTAGTGACCCAAAAGGGAGGGTCTTGCATTCCATGGAATCCCACATCGCCTAAGGAAGCACATGAAAATGTGTTTATAAGGAATGACCTCCCTTTAATGTATAGAGGCCTTTTCCCCCACTGTTGTGTGCTTTGAGGGAGAACAAAACCGTGAGGGGCATGGGCCTCAAAGCGGACAATATCTACACAAAAATATGGACATATTTTTATATGATTTTTTCCTAAATCTGGTCAACAACATTAAAACTATTTTGTGTTGTAAATAAAATGATAAAAAAATAATACTTGCATTAAGTAACACATATAAATTAGTCAATAATAAGACAATGGGAGTACAAACCTCATAAAACATCCAACAAAAAATGAAAAGAGAGAGAGAGAGAGAGAGAGAGAGAGAGAGAGAGAGAGAGAGAGAGAGAGGGGCGAGAAATAACCTTTTTGAATGTGTGGGAAAGTATGCATAAAATGAAAGAGAGTGACAAATTTATAGTAAGAAGATAAGAATAAGAAAATTCAAAATAAAAGAAGATAAATTGACAAAATTATATGTAAAGTTAAAACTGTCCAAGAGGAATATGTATAAAAAATACTTAGTTATAACATCAAAATTAAAGTAAGTGAAAATGTAAGGGGTTTTGTGTGAGCCTTTTCAGCTTAAAGGAAAAAAAAAATGAAGCCAATTTTCCAATTTAGGGTTTTTTTTTTTCAATTTTCCTGTAATTGTTTTTAACATTTATTTTTTTAATATTTACACTTCTCCAATCGTTCTCTCTCCCTTACCATTTCATCTCTCCACTACTTCTTCAATCTTTCTCCTTCCCTTACCTTTTCATCTCCCCACTACCCTCTACATTTATATCATTCTTCCTCTTTCCCTTCATTGTATCTATTGGTTTGGGTTTAAGATAGGTGCTCGTCGAGAAAAGTTCTCGGAGAAGTCCTTCGGGCATTCTCATCATAGAACTGAACAGAAGAGGGAGTCGGATCAGAAGATGAAGATGCCCCAGAATGAAGAGGGTTCCAAGATGGAACAGACTTATGTTTTGGTGCCATGACACACTAACGTAAACTAGAGAGTGAGGGAGGGTGGAAGAAAGAAACACTTAGAAAAGTCCCAAAACAGTTCAAATATACAAAAATATATTGAATGTCAAGGACGTATGCATGAGAATGCATGAGCATGTAATGTGCAAAAATAATTTCATCATGGGCTCAACCCAATCCAATCCTACCAGCACACAATCAGTTGCACACATCTAAGTGCATGACAATATTGTTACAATGCTCATGAGATGCAATGCATGAGATTTTTAAGATCAAATCTTCAAAACCCATCCCAAAAATTTCATAAAAACCTATTTAATTTTGAAAAACCCCAAATTTTGCAGAAATCCCAAAAACATAGGTTGCAAAGCATGAAATGTATGAAAATGAGAGATTAGAAACTTACCAAGTCAAGAAAAACTTGAATAAGCTTGAAGAATCCTTGAGGAAGAGGTTGAAGGTGAGAGAGAGAGAGAGGTTTTAGGAATGAGAGAGATACGAACAGATCGATAGAGATTGAGAAAATAAAGATCATAACGCGCTGAAACCTATATATTGGTGTTCAGTAATTCTCGACAGATAGAGGTGTCGAGCTTTAAAAGCTTCGACAAATGCAGCTATCGAGAGATGTCTAGAGGTGTCCACAGCAAAACAAGCTCCATGGATCGAGAAGGTATCAAGAAACTATCAAGGGGACATAAACTTTCTCGAAAGGTGTCGAGATTGCGATAAAAAGCAACTGAAGAGCTCGATAGATAGACTAGGTATCGAGAGATGTTGAGGAGCTGTCGAGATTGCTTAAAAACAGTTTTTTAAGGAGAAAAACACAGATATGAATGCAATCAAGCATGCAACTCAACCAATGATTTAAACAACATTTTGAACTCTCAAAATCATCTCTCAACCAAAAGTTTAAGCACATAGATCCCAAAACACACACACACACACACACACACACACACACACACACACACACACACACACATACACACACACACACACTAAACAAGTCTAACCAATTTTATATTTCATAAATAAGTCAGGACAGTTTAGTGAGCATACATTAACACATGTAAACCTTGTGATGGCCAAATCACATTGTACCTGCACATGTATCAAGAGTAGCAAAATATTGCGTCTTATGTGTGAAAAACATCGCAAGATTGCATAAGTGTATATATGTTATGATGATTTGAGATATGAGAAAATCACTTTGACTCACACACAATTATAACTGTTTGATGGGGACTATCACCTTCGAGGTACATCCTATAACTCCCACATCTCCTTGAATACACGCTTACAAACTTTAAAAGTCTTTTGTTGAGAGGTAATAATTTTAGTAGTTTGATTCCAAAGAAGCTGTGTAGGATAAAGATGTTAAGCATTATTGATCTTTCTAAGAACTCTTTTTCTGGGACAATACCATACTGTTTTATGAACATAGCCTTTAGGAAACCAGAAGATAGTGTTTTTCAATATGGTGGTGGTACTTGTATAGCTTTCCTAACTGGTCTTATCCCATATAAATCTCTTTTAAATGTGGGTTTTGAAATTGAAGGGTCATATATTAACATCTACACTCCAGTTAACATTCTAGTTAAGATTGAGATTGTGACGAAATACAGGTTTGACCTGTACATGGGTCCCGTTCTTGATATGATATCAGTATTAAACTTGTCATCAAACAGGCTAATATGTGAAATCCCTCCAAAGCTAGGACAATTATCTTCAATTTATGCATTGAACTTGTCTTACAATTAGCAAGGTTTTCAGAACCAAACCGAACCGGGAGGTTGGACTGTGAAAACCAGGAACCAAGATGAAAATCAATTTTTAAAGCATAAAAAACCGGCTTTTTTGTTAATTCCGTGAACCCCTAAACCAGGGTTGGACGGCATGAACCGGTGGCAAGAACTGGGTGATCCAACCCCTTAGCAATTTTTTTTTTTATAAATTATAAAAACAACTTAACATAATATTATTAAATATATGCTTGAAAATCATTAAATTTCCCTCACATATATAGATATATTAGTCAATTTTGCTAGTTTTATAAATTTAATATCTATATTTATGTTTTAATTAATTATTAAATTAATTATGATGTCATCACGGTTCGACCTAAAAAACCTTGAACTTCTCCCTTTTACGGTTCAATGAACGGTCTGGATCTGAAAATCTTGACAATCCGTTGATAGGTTCTATTCCAAGAACTTTGTCACAACAGTCTCAGTGGGAAAATTCCTTCAATATTGATGTTTTTGAATTTTCTCAAAATTTTCAATGTGGCTCACAACAACTTATCCGGTGAACTTCCAGACATGAAAGCATAATTTGGAACATTTGGAAAGAGTAGCTATGAAGGAAATCCATTTTTTTGTGGTCCACCGTTGGAGAAAAGTTGCGTTAAGATAAATGAGTCCCTTCCATTACCACAAGAAACTTTAGAGGTAAGCGATGAAAAATGGCATCAAGTTGACCTTCAAGTCTTTTCCATAGATGAGTCCCCTCATTGGCGGAAACAATGCTTCAACCTAGTTAATGATTGTATGTACCGGTGTCATTATTTTGCTTTAGATACCCTAAAAGAGATGTGTAATTAGATGTGCTTAGTTTTTATAATACCTATGTGAATGTGTATGTGTATGTTTAGTTATGAATAATGGTTATCATGTTCTATTATGAAACAAGGAGTTCACTTAATCACTTGTACCTTTTTTTTTGTATTGTAATTCTTGTGACAAGTGGTTTAATTGATTTATCCATTTTCCGTCACTTGTCTCAAAAGTTTCTTGTGGTAATGGAGGGGACTCATCTATCTTAACGAAACTTTTCTCTAGTGGCAGACCATAAAGAAATTGATTTCCTTCCAGCAGTGGACCAAAAAGAAATGGATTTCCTTCGTAGCTACTCTTTTCAAATGTTCCAAATTGTGCTTTCATGTCTGGAATTTCACCGGATAAGTTGTGAGCCACATTGAAAATTTTGAGAAAATTCAAAAACATCAATATTGAAGGAATTTTCCCACTGAGACTGTTGTGACAAAGTTCTTGGAATAGAACCTATCAACGGATTGTCAAGATTTTCAGATCCAGACCGTTCATTGAACCGTAAAAGGGAGAAGTTCAAGGTTTTTTAGGTCGAACCGTGATGACGTCATAATTAATTTAATAATTAATTAAAACATAAATATAGATATTAAATTTATAAAACTAGCAAAATTGACTAATATATCTATATATGTGAGGGAAATTTAATGATTTTCAAGCATATATTTAATAATATTATGTTAAGTTGTTTTTATAATTTATAAAAAAAAAAAATTGCTAAGGGGTTGGATCACCCAGTTCTTGCCACCGGTTCATGCCGTCCAACCCTGGTTTAGGGGTTCACGGAATTAACAAAAAAGCCGGTTAACAATAATATCATCTTTCTTGTGATTCCTTAGATCTTTAGATTATGCAACCGCTTCGCTATTGTCGCAAAACAATGTGATAGGAACTTACTCCATTCTCACAACACTAAGATCAGAAAGGAATTTCTTGAGCCAAACAGCTTCCTTTGCCGCCTCACAAGCAGCAACATATTCAGCTTCCATGGTAGAGTCCGCAATACAAGATTACTTAACACTCCTCCAACTTATGGCTACACTCCCAAGGTGAACACACAACCTGAAATGGACTTTCTGAAATCTAGATCTGATTGAAAATCTGAATCTGTATAGCCAAAAGGAATCAAATCCTCACACTAGTAAACAAGCATATAATCTCTCGTTCTCCGTAGATACTTGAGAATATGTTTTACAGCTTGCCAATATTTTGGTCCTGGATTTGATTGATATCGACTAACCATGCCAACTGAATAACAGATATTTGGTCTAGTGCAAAGCATGACATACATGAGATTTCCTACTACAGAAGCATAAAGAACTTGTCTCATCATATTTTCTTCCTCTTGTGTCTTAGGCCTTTGGTCATCAGACAGAGGAACTCCATGTCTGAAAGGAAGTAATCCTTTCTTGGAGTTTTGCATGCTAAACCGTACTAGGACCTTATCTATATACCCAGCTTGTGCTAAGCCTAACATCTTATTCTTGCGATCTCGCTAAAGCTTGATCCTTAGAATAAAGTTAGCCTCACCTAAGTCCTTCAAATCAAATTGGCTTAACAACCAAACCTTTACTGACGACATTACCCCTACATCATTTCCAATGAGTAGAATATCATCAACATAAAGCACTAGGAACATTGCCACTTTGTCTTGATGTCTTTTGTACACACATGGTTCATCAAGATTTTGTTCAAAACCAAATGACTTGATTCCTTGATCAAATCTGGTGTTCCATGACCTAGATGCTTGCTTAAGTCCATAAATGGACCTTTTCAACTTGCATACTATATGCTCTTGGTTCTTTGCTATGAAACCTTCTGGTTGTAACATATAGATTTCCTCTTCAAGATTACCATTGAGAAATGTAGTCTTGACATCCATTTTCAAATCTCATAATTATAATGAGCAGCGATAAGAGAATTCTGATAGATTTAAGCATTGCTACTAGTGAAATGGTTTCTTCATAATTAATACCTTCTTTTTGTGTATACCCTTTCGCCACTAGCCTTACTTTAAAGGTTTCAACATTTCCATCTATCCCTCTCTTCCTCTTGTAAACCCATTTGCAACTAACATGTTTAATACCATTAGGTACCTCTACAAGATCCTAAACTTGATTGGAATACGTGGGATCTAATTCAAATTTCATAGCTTGAACCTAATGATGTGCATCTATATCATTCATTGCCTCTTCATAAGTGTAGGGATTCGATTCAGCCTCTTCTAAGATAGCTTCATAAGTTTCTCCCAAACCTATAAATCTTATTGGAAGTCGAACAATTCTCCCACTATGACGTGGCACTTGTGTACTAGACATATCATGATTAGTATCTTGTGGTTTATTTAATACAACCATATCATCCCTAGTTTCTTGCATTGGTTGTTCATTTACAGGTTCATTCGTTTCAGCCAAAACAACTTTACTTCTAGGAGTAAAATTATTCATATAGTCATTTTCCAAGAATTTAGCATTTGTACTAACAAAAACTTTGTTATCTTTACGACTATTGAATAAATAACCCCTAGTTTCTTTTGGATAACCCACAAGCAAACACACTTCTGATTTTGGTTCCAATTTATCAGGCTTCCCTTTTAACATATGTGCTGGACAACTCCAAATGTGGAGATATTTCATACTAGGTTTACGCCCACTCTACAATTCCATGGGTGTTTTGGGAACAGATTTTGATGGAACTAAATTCAAAAGATGCATTACTATATTTAAGACATAACCTCAAAAAGAAATCGATAAAGTTGAGTAACTCATCATGAACCTAACCATTTTTAAAAGAGTCCTATTCCTTCTTTTTGATACACCATTCTGTTAGGGAGTTCCAGGTGTAGTTGATTGGGATATAATCTCATTTTGAGTTAAGTAATTCTTGAAATTCCCAAGAAGGTATTCGTCACCATAATTGGATCGAATGGCCTTTATGCGTTTACTCAATTGATTCTCAACTTCAGCCTTAAACTCTTTGAATTTTTCTAAGGCTTCGGACTTCCGTCTCATTAGGCACACATAACCATATCTTGAGTAATCATCAATGAAAGTGATGAAATACTCATAACCTCCTTTTGCTTGGGTTGACATAGGACCATATACATTCGTATGAACTAAGTCAAGTAACTCTTGGGCTCTTCTACCTTTTGCATTAAAAGGTCGTTTGGTCATTTTGCCCTTCAAACAAGATTCACAAACTAGAAAATCATCAAAGTCCAATAGCTCTAAGAGACCATCTTTGATTAGTCTTTGAATCCTATTTGAATTAATTTGACCTAAACGCAAGTGCCAAAGATATGCATCATTAGTAGAAGGAAACTTTCTTTTTAATGATTTTACATGAGAGTCATTATCTAATTCATAATTATATAATTCATGCTTATCAGGAGTTAAAATATAAAGACCATCCACAATATTGCCAGAACAGATAAACACTTTATCCTTCTTTATTACAACATTGTCTTTGAGGATAACACAATATCTATGTTTACCCAAATAAGTTGCAGAAATTAAATTCCTACAAACATTAGGTACATATAGACAGTCTTCAAATATTAGAACTCTAGACTCAAAACATAAATTAAAAACTCTAACAGCTACAATCGGAATCCTGCTCCCATCAGCCAAAGTAAGAAACAATTCCCTTTCTTTAAACTTTCTGGTCTCCTGGAACTCCTGCAAAAAATTGTAGATATGATTAGTACAACCTAAATCCACACACCAGGAATTCGTGGGATTTTGTACTAAACATATTTCAAGGAGGAATGAACTTTTCATACCCTTATTATTGGCAGCCCTAAATTTTGGACAATTCCTCTTCCAATGTCCTTTCTCACCACAACGGAAACACTTTCCTTTGATTTTCTTTCATTTGTCAGCAACCCTAAGGCAATTTGTTTACTATCCTGCTTGGTGAAGTCCTTCTTCTTCTTCTTCTTCTTCTTCTTCTTCTTACCTGGCTTTTCGACTTAGGTTGAGAAGTAGAAGCTTCACCCACATTGGCTTCAACACTAGAAGTACCAAGGATGCCTTCCGCCGCTACCAACTCATTCATTAATTCAGACAAAGAATAAATCTTTTTGTTCATGTTATACTTAAGTTTGAATTCCTTGAATAATTTCGGAAATGACTAAAGTATCATATCCACTTGGAATTCTCCATCAATGTCGACACCTAAAAATTCTAGTGTATTCAGATTAGAGATCATTGTAAGACAATGCTCCCTCACTAAACTACCTTCAGCCATTTTGGTATTATAAATTTGCCTCATGGTTTCTTGCCTTGCAAAACGACCTTACTCACCAAACATCTCCTTCAGACTTAGCATGATGTCTGAAGCTAGTTCTACATTATGCATTTGATGCCGTAGAACACTTGAGATGAATGCTAGGATATAGCACTTAGTCATTTCATTAGATTTTTGCCAACGACCATATCGCTATTTTTCCTCAAGAGGAGCATCTAATGAAGGAAAGCTAAGACAAGGTTGAGTAAGCACATATTTGTGTTCTTCAGCTGTAAGAACAATGTCCAAATTCCTTTTCCAGTAAACATAATTGGATCCAGTCAGTTTGTTTTGATTAAGAATAGTAACAAGTGGGCTAAATGATGCCATGTTCAAATCTAAAAATAATAAACATGAATATAATAAGTAAACTGGACATTATCAATTTAGCATATAAGCATATAATATGGAGCTTTAATAAAACCATAAAATAATATATGCAACGACAACCCAATCCTATGTTTAAAATTCCTTGGAAGCAAGTAAATTATAAACACTATGATTGACTGAGAACTATTCTCATTATTAGTGCTATCATGATAACTCTTATTAAACACATAACATGCCGTATTTCCTTTAGCCTCTAAGTAATAATGACATAGCTCCGAAGGGAGGTTAACATTAAACTTAGTCTAGTGTTCACCATTGACTGAATTCTATGTGAGTCATTAAATAACTCCACGGTAGCGTGGTCGTTCTTAATGTAAAAACACATATTATCCATCATTAAGAAGTTTAATCTGTAATACCATGAATTAAACACCCTCCGAAGGGAGCAAGGCATATACGCCAAGGCGAGGTGCTTAATCACACTACTATAAATTGACAATAGAGGCCGTGAGATCCAACCCTTGTATCTTTCTCCCACTAGATGTTTTAAATTAAAGGTTTTTAATTATATAACATGCATAAACTAATTACACACAGCCTTGCACTTTATACATTTGAAAACAGTTAGAAAAAAATTCAAAATTCTCTTTAGTGGCATTTTCGCGAAAAGCTCGCGACTAAGCTCTTCCTGCGAAATTGGTTTAAGGAAAAAAGGTGAAAACACAAAAATTCAGACAAAAACTCTCGCGACTGTCTCGCGACTATTTCGTGAGTAAAGCTTACCCGTAAAAAGTTTTATTCTTCAGAGGCATTTTTCGTGAGTAACTTCGTGGAAAGTTAACCTGTGAAAAACTCATGTTTTCAGTTTTTAAAGGGAAGTTCTGAACAGTTTTCAACGGTTTTCCATGAACAAAATAACCATCATATGATCATGATATATAGAATTTGACATCAAAACTGAATTCTATTGATGCTATAGCCTTAAAGATCAATTTAACATACTTAAATTTAAATTTAAACAACATCATAACATCAATATCCGTTTTTATCAAATCATAGTTTCAACAACCATGCAGAAAATTAAATACATATATGATCTTCTAACATCATGAAACTATTATCTCTAATTCCAAAACTCACAAATCATGTTATACAAATTGGAAATTGAAGACTGCTCTGATACCAATTGTTGGAAAAATACATGTTTGTATCGCATACAAAACATACGCAGCGAAAAATTGACGGATCTACTTCTTTCACAATTGATAACATGTACTATATAAATTTCAGATTTCAAGAATAAGAGAGTGTGCCTTAGTGTGGTGAATTTCAAAACCAAAGATTAGAAGTACTCGGGAATACTTTTAATCTTCACTCCAATTCCACTATCGCCCAAGAAGTGTTGTCTCTCAATTAGTTATATGTGAATGTCCAAGGAAGAATGAATGAGTGTCCAACACTCACGCATATACCATTTCATGTAATTTATTAAATTCTGTATGTTTCTCTCCTTATAATTGATTATCTAATTAGGCTAGCCTTTTGGGCCTTTCTAATTGGGCTTTAGTATGTGGCTTGGAGTGGGACAAAAAAGGAACAAATAAGACACTAGTTCCAATGGGTCTTGGGCTTTTTTGTCAACTCTTGACAAGTCTAAAGTTACCATTAATTATATTTAATATCACTATATAAATATAATTGCACTATAGGCCTTATTAATAAATTATATCCCAAAACTTTATTGTACATGCAATCCCTTCATAAAATATTCGTAGTAATACAAAGTCATGAATATAGACTGCCATTTTGTAGATTACTACATCTTAATCCTTGAATACCCGGTTTAATCCTTTAAAGTTATTCATCATATATTTATGAAATCCAATTTCATAAATATATATTTTTAGTAATTTCTTACCAAAGTGGTTACGTCTAACTCTCTGGATAACTGAACCCATTAAACTTATCTCAAGGGAATATTTTGTATCTCCATTAAGAGACTATAAATTCCATCATAAGAATATATGTTCCATCAACACTAAATATGATTGCCCAACATACTGAGGTTTTGGCCATGTCATTAGATCTCACTCCTGATATATCAAGCAACCTACACTTCATGATCAAGTCCATTATTCTCTCAGAATTAAGAGTTCATGCAAATAGAAGTCGTGAGATTTCTTATTCATTTGGCAGTCGTTAGGAGAATAATAAATCTCACAGCTGATCAAAACAAATCATCTTTGTTGATTTTTATATTCTTCGCAGATGAAAAGCCCAATTTCATCACCGACTATGACTAAAATTCTGAGTTTACAAAGAACTTGTGATTTATATCTTTTGTGACTTTTCACATAAATCACATATTATGCATCTCATGGACTATATGATAATGTCCGAATATTCATGTTACCATTATTTTAGATAATAATAAAACAACTTTATTAATTACAATATTAAATCATACATAATGTTATACTTAATATCATATATTGCACCATACAATAGAATTTAAGGGCACAAATCCTAATAGAACCTAACAAATAGCTCTTAAAGGATTTCAATGTCCTTTGGATCGATCAAGTATCACCTCCTTTTTTTGAAACTTTCTTCAAGGATGTTCTTTGCATTCTTCGAAGATTCAGGCAAAGTAATGACATATCTTTGAATGGCAACCTTTGAGTTGATTGTTTTTAAAGAAAAAAGGTTGTGGAATTAACAAAAGTGATCAGTTATCACATTAGTGGATTAAACTCTTAATTAATTGGAAACAATCAATCTAGTGTTTCAATCTCATGGAGTTACCACCGCGCACCTTTGGTGCGGTGGTAACTCTACAAGTATAAGTGCTTGTGGGGTGTGGGGGGCAAGGGTCAGGGTTCAAGTCTCTAGAAGGGAGCTTCACACACATATACAGTTACATTAAGCTAGAGTAGAGTTTCTATCTTGTGTATATATATATATATATATATATATATATATATATATAACTCATGGAGTTTATTATTATTTCAAATTAATTTTAATCAGGTTACCTTAATTTGTATTGATGCATGCTAATCATTAAAACTATATTCAACTATAACTTTTGGCTTGGTGGTCCGATTTAAGTGCACAACATATCATTTGAACTTCAAAATTTTATATTCAATGATGCAATAGAAGATTGAGCTGTCAAAATTATAAACCATTAAAAATAAAATTTAACGGTTTCGTCATTCAACGAATGTTGTGGGGTGCCTAACACATTGGCCAGACATAGTTTAAAATAAGGTAATTATCATCCAAATTCATGAGTTCAATTTTGTCTATGTTTTGGTTAAAAGTCTCCATACACTTTTGAATTATGATTGGTAATAAAATCAGATTTAACATAGGAGACCAATCACATCATAAAAATCCAAAGATTGGTGATGACTCTATACATTTAACATTTCTTCTCCACATCCTACTAACATTTTCCCACCCCATGCAAAGAGCATGAGTGAACTCACATGCGCTCAACCTGAGGGTTGGGGCTGAGATTCGACATTGACACTTGAAGAAGAAGAAGAAGAAGAAAATGTAGAAGAAGTAGTAGGGCATTAGAGTTTTAGAAAAACATAAAAAAGAAAGTAGTATAAATAGATGTACTAATGTCTAATTTCAGTCTTGTTATTGTTGTTGTTGTTTTTAATAAATCAATTGTAAAAAATTTTATATGCTAATTGTAGACACCCCATTTCGTCTTGACCTGTATCCAAGCCCCTTGGTCCTAATGATGAGAAATCGAATCACTACCAAAATGATCAGCATTGTGTGTAGAACCCAATGAGGACGACAAACTTAAACATGATACAACACAATCCAAACCTAAAGCCCAATTATGAAAATAGATAGGAAGCCCAAAGCCAAAGCCCAAAAGACCATTTTTGACCTAATTTGGCCCAGGCTTACAAAGAGTGCGTACGCCGGTTATATGATGCGTACGCACCCAGTTTGTGGCATACGCACTCTCTAGACAAAAAGCTTAAAATCACTCAATTTCCATTTTAATGAGATTATAGGGCAACTTGCCTGATCAATAGGATGCCCAAACATTTCATCAAACCCTAGCTACCCATTTCCCCTATAAATACCCCCATTTTCAACATCCAAAGGGGTCAGAAAATTAAGCCTTGCCAAAACTCTGCCAAAATTCCCAGAGAATACCTAAACCTAAAGTTTTAAGGTTAGAAGGGTAAAAAGGCTGAGCATTAGATTGAACTTCAGATCCTTATTAATTTGAAGGTAGTCTCTTTCTCATCCATATTTGAATTATAGTTTGGTTCAAGCTTGCAAATACAATTATTTAGGGCATCCCATTTCACCCTAAGAAAGTCACACGACTCATCCTCCTACACACAGAGCTGCGGAAGTTGATTTCAGCCAAGGGGTCAGTTGAACTACATCTATGATGAAGAGATGTGTATCTTTTCCATGATCCACATTCTCCTTCTTAATTCTTGTTTCTATTATGTTTTTTGGTTGTTTTTAAGCCTTAATATGTTGTTTTGCATATGTATATTTCATACTGTGTCTTTAATTTCATGCATTTTCGCTGTTTATGTCAAGAACATGTAAGAACCCTAATCTGCCTTGAGATGCATACGTACAGGATAAGATGCATACGCATCCATATCAGTGTACACACTTTTCATGTAGCTAGGGTTCTTATTTTGGTTGTTTTTTGGAAATCTGCCTTGAGTCTCAAGTGCGTACGTTAGTAGAAGAGTGTATACACACCCTTCTTATGGCATATGCCAATTCGGGCTCAACTAGATTTCTTGCATTTTTTGTTTCATTTAACATAAATGCTTTGTTTTATTATCTTTCTTTATCTACTTTTACCTGTTTTTAATGAGTATATTATTTTTGTCTTTGTTTCCTTTCCTGTTTAACATTAATCGTAAAACAATAAAAATATTTATTTTTCTTTCCTTTTCTGTTCCAAACCCTAATTCACTTTCTCTCTCTTCTCTCATACAATCTTTAATTTTGATTCAAACTCAATAATTCAACTAAAAGTCTTAGAGATAAATAAGGCAAACATTTCAAATACAAAATATTTAAATAATTTCTAAACTTAAAGTCAAGAGTTATTTATCATTCAATTCATTTGAGTCTAATTAGCTATTCAAATATAAGAAAAGTGTTTCAAAGGTGGCTTAATACAATTAAGGTAATTGATTCTGGTAACATTAGAAGTCAAGTCAATCCAACCCTAATTATTTAAATCTCTTTAAGCCTTAAAGGATGCAAGCTCTTAATGTCAAATCAAGACAACTCAAGTCTGATAAAGGGAAAACACACATCAATTAATGACGATTCCACTTCGATTAATAATTCCTTCCCATAAGACTTAACTATCCTTTGGAGTAAGACTCGCAACTCTATTTTGTATCCACATGCATGTGCCCACACACATGCACAATTGGTTATACACATGCACACACTTGGATGTTGTTGTTATGCCTTCTTTCACTCACATGTTTATATGCTTGAATGTTCACATATCTTTACCTCTACCATGCTAGTATGTTGATTTTGTTGCCTATCACTTTGCCTTCTTGCTCACTTGTCTACATCGCTTTACATAATTGTCTCACATGTCCAGTAGACTACACCTAGGTCTAGATGTAAATGCATACTTTTGAACCTCTAGGGTAAATCTACATCCTGCCCCAAATAAGCAACGATATATGAAGGCTAGCTATGGTTGGGGCAAGCTTGGAGTGTCAAACCTCTTCCTATCCTATACCCTAACTCTGGACCTTGTATGGTAGAAAGACCTTCATGGAGTCATTTCTTTGATTCTTGGACCTATAACCAGGTGCCAACTCCTTTCCCTCCTTTTAGGAGGTACTGCATACTTTCAGGCTCACGCTGATTTACGCCTAAAACCGCATATAGGGATATTAACTTGGATGGAAAAATATGGCACAATGTGCAAAGACCTAATTGTCCATCTTCTTTATACCTTAAAAAAAAAAAATGAGAAATTACACTTTACCACTCTAAACTATGCTCCTAATTACACTTTGCACCCTAAAATTTAAATTTCCATCCAAGTTAACCATAAACTTATCGTTAGGGTGCAAAGTGTAACAAGAGTAATAGTTTAGGGTGTAAAACGTGCATTCAAAAGGTTTATGGTGCAAAGTGTAATATGAGCTATAGTTCAGGGTGATAAAGTGTAATTTCCCCAAAATACATAAACAAAGTTCAAAGTTTAAAACTTACAACTCACAACTCACAAATTCTAAGTTAAACAACTCAAAACATACATAATGTCTCAATAAACAAAGCAAAGTAAATAACAATGTTTCAAACAACTCCATAAACACACTAAATCATCAAGAACAAAGTTTTGGTTATCTTGGATGGGTTCCTCAAAGTATAGTTGATCATTATAAACAACATTATTGTCATTGTTAGCAGCCACATGGCCTGCATCATTCATTAGATAATCATTAAATTAAATCTCTTAATGTTGCATTTGGAGGTTCATTCACTTCATTTTCATTTCCATCACCAAACTCAGATTCATCACTAATAGTATGAACTTTTTTATCATTGTCACTTAGCCAAAAAAGAAAAAATATGGAAGTTTATATTTAAATTTTTATCAATTTGGGTTGGGCCACTGAGCTAATTTGTTTATTATATATTATTCTTTTATCAATTTGGGGCATTTGGGCTCCATTTGGAGACCCAAAAAAATAAAAATAAAAATTTGAACTTTCCTTAATATCATAGGATCTTTAGTATCACTATGGAATCGAGATTTTATAAGATCCTAAGATAAGGATCGAGATCTTATCAAGGTAGTTAATTCCGTACCGTACCGGCCGGTATATACCGTACCGGCCAGTGCACCGGTACAGGTACACCCTTTGTTTCATACTGGAAAAAATACCGGCCGTATCGGTGAAATCCGACTGTTTCGGCCGGTACAAACAAGAAGAAAAAAGAAAAAGAAAAGGAAGAAGAAGATGAGAAAAATGGGTCCGTGATTCGCCTTTTTTTTTTTTTTTTTTTTTTCCGATCCTTAAAGCCACTGTCTCTCCTAGCTTTATCCTTGTCTCTGAAAATTTTTGGAAAAGAGATTAGCACAAGCATTTCTTGAAGAGAATTCTGCAGCACAAGTAGAGGCACTCTTTGGAGCTGACTATAACAGGAGAGGAGAGGAAGATTGAGACTAGTAGAAGACTACCATAAGGAAGAAGAGAGAGTCTAGACTGTATAGAGAACTGAAGTCTGAAAAGCTAAAAAGAAGAAGGAACTTCAAAGAAGAAAAATTTGAATACACAGCTAGGATGGGATTTGGGAATTGGGAATATTGGGATTCGATAGAGACAGGACTTAAGAGAAAAAGGAGGATAAGGGAAGACAAATTTGAATACACAACTGGGATGGGATTTGGGAATTGGGATGTGGGAATATTGGGATTTGGTAGAGATAGGACTTAAGAGAAAAAGGAGGACAAGGGAATATGTAAGAAAGAGAAGAGGGAGAAATGCATAAAAGAATTGATAGGTGGGGGTGGGGCTGGTTTTAGAGTGCAATGACTACAAGAGAGAGTAATATATATATATATATATATATATATATACTCTATTAAGTAATGATTTGTTTTAAATTTTTTTATGTAATGACTAATACTTTGTATTATTTAATATATATTTATAATTATATGAAAAATTATACTTGATAATATATAAAAAATATAAATAAAAATATTTTTAATAATTTTTTAATTGCTACACCCACATTCTACTTTGTTGGTTTTTTTTTTATTTTTTATTTTTTTGATGAACTTGTTGGTTTCTCTAAAGTATATTATTATTATTATTATTATTATTATTATTGATTAGATGAGTGATGTAAATTTATCATTTTAAAATTTTATATACATATATATATATATATATATCTATATCTATATTAGCGGTAATCCCGAAATGGTACACCGGTACAGCTAGGGGTGTTTGCGGTGCGGTACGGTGCTGTTTTGGGTTATTTTTAGCACCACACTTTACGGTGCAGTTTAGCTAAAATCATAACTGCACCGCACCTTGTTTTTGCAGTCATATGTGCGGTGCAATGCGGTGTGGTGCGGTTTAGAGTTTAGTCAAAACCATAACCGCACCGCACCTCACCTCATTTTACTGGTCACATGTGCGATACAATGTATAAGATGCGGTTTGAAGTCGGTCTCCTACTTAGCCTAAAACTAATTTTTCCCCTTTTTTTGGGCCATGTTTTAAATTAATGAGCTAGTTTTTTTTTTTTTTTTTTTTTTTTTTTTTTTTTTTTGGGTTGGCTTTTCTAGTCAACATTTGCTAGGGTTATTAATTTTTTTTTTTTTTGAAAACTAGGGTTATTAAACTATTAATAATATATTTAATATTAAAAATAAATAAATAAATTAATATATAAAAAGGGTGCGGTACGGTGCGGTTTATGCGGTTTTCTTATTATAAAACCGCAAACCGCACTGCACCATGCGATGCGGTTTGATGCGGTGCACTATTACTTACGGTGCGGTGCGGTGCGGTTATACGATTTTGCGGCCGATTTTGGTGCGGTTTTTGCGGTTTGTGCGGTTTATGCAGTTTGGCGAACACCCCTAGGTACAGCTTCCGGTACAGTATTGACTTCCTTGGATCTTATACAGATTTGATCTTAGTAGAGATCCTAGTGAGATCCATGATGGTTTAGAGATGTCAGATCTTAGGATCGTAAGACCTTAAATCTAGATCGGGATATTGACAACCATGGGTATACCATCTTAATGTTGGGGTTTCCTCAACCAAAAAAAAAAAAAAAAAAAAAAAAATCTCAATGTTGGCTCTCGCTGTACAAATGCATCTGCACATAATTGCACCCACCCTCGTATTAGAAAAATAGAAATTTCACCATCTAATAAGGCAATTGAAAATCATCAAATGATAAATGATTAAAGGTTAAGGGAGTGGGCCTCTCGATCGGCATATATGATTCCTAAACAACATTAGCAACTTGGTACAACTTGCATGTTGATCAGCCCAGACCATGATCTACTCTTTCAATTGACTCTATTTCCTCCCAAACAAAAAACAAAACTATTTCAATTGACTTTCTCTTTGCCTTTTATCCCTTTAATTAATTATTATTATTATTTTACCTCCACTTTCACCATTATTTCTCAAAAAAAAAAAAAAAATCACCATTATATTTCTCTCTTGGTGTCACCTGGCATCGCAGATTCCAGTTTTCATTAGTTAATGACAATTACACAATTATTTATGGATCGGCGTCTTGGCAACGCACGACATTCGTGAACTGCTATTGTTTTATACTGGCTGATGTCTCTTAATTAAGATATATGTTTTAAAATATTTCACAAGAAATATCACTAAATATTTAAATATTTGAGTAAACTGACAAATATTTAAATTATTTTTATACATTTTTTTTGTGTGTTATTAATTTACTTTTGTCTTTTTCTGAACTTTGTTTTAATTGTTGCAGAATCAATTAAATTTTGAGCAAAATGTCTTTTTTTTTTTTTTTTTGAGAATAGCAAAATGTCATTTTTCATTTTAAGTAAATCTTAGAAAAAAAAAGGTTAAAATTTCATTTTATATATAAATAATAATACACCAATTTAGGCTACTAAAATGTTGAATTCAGATATATAATAGTTGGTCTATTGGGATTGTAGAGTCTAGGTTTAAAGTTTTAACCTTGATTGTAAAATTTCTCTTATTAATGGTTGATCGTTCATTTGGGAAAGGTCTCCTTGTACAGGTTTTTTTCTTTGGAAGGCTTTCCTTGGGTTTTTCATGTCTTTACCGTCACCGATATCATATAGCTATCTCGTATTTATTGTGATTATTTGCTTTGTGATTGGTGACGGCATATGCTCAATCGAACTTAATTGATGTCCGCTGCATAATATACATCAGTAGTCTAAAATCTAAATAATTTAACAACATCCAATAATTTCATGGCCATGTGGTCTACTGGGATCACCTTAGATTTTAGTTTACGTGGAGTGTTTGTATAGATTTTATGATTATGATCATTTTTTTTTTCTAAGCAAATAAGAACTTTACTTCAAGGTTTTTAAACCCGGACCGGACCGTACGGTCCGACCGGAAAAACCTCGAACTGCTCATTTTTGTGGTTCTTTTAGCCTCCAGGGCCGTTCTATGTGAAAAAAATAGGGACCCGTGCGAACCGCGGTCGGATCTCACGGTTCTGAGAACCGTGAACGGTTCTCGCGGTTCTCACAGGTCCCTTTTTAAAAAATAAAAAAAAATAAAGCCTTAAACGGCACCATACCGGAATATTTACTATTTTTGATCGGAAAAAAAATATCCACTGGTAAAGAATTTGAATAAAAGTAAAAAGAAATTAGAAAACGTCTTATCTTTGTTTCAGTCTCTTTGCTTCACTCTCAAAAAACGTCTCACATAATCCAAACACAAAACACAAAACAAAATCCAATTCTTACAATAAAGTTGAATCAGAACAAGCAAATATGAAAAAAGAAAAAAAAAAAAAAAAAGAAAAGAAAAAAGAAAGAAGAACAAGCCGATCTGACCCAGTCTGGTGGTGGGGAGGAGGAAGAATGGCGGTGGGGCGGCAGACTAGGTAGTGCTGCACCGGCTTTGTCCTTTCAGCGACCTCGATCTCCGCTGGCCTTCGATTTGTGCACCTCGATCTCCACCGGTGCAGTAGTACCTCCACCGGCTTTTTCCTTTAGGCGATCTCCAAACACAAAATGCCGATCTCCACTTGCTTTGTCCTTTCGGCGACCTCGATCTCCGCTGGCCTTCGATCTGTGCACCTCGATCTCCACCGGTGCTTCAGATTCTCTCCTCTCTCTCTCTCTCTCTCTCTCTCCTCTTTTCTCTGATGTGAATATGTGAATGTGATACATATGAAGTAAATGTGTGGTTGAGAGTTGAGTAATAAATTGGGTCCGTATGAAAATGTGTGGTGGTCTTTATCCCTTAGTTTTTTTTTATTATTATTATTCAAAAGTGTGGTATTTAATACTAAAAAATGACTATTAAGAAATGCTATTACAATATTTTTACAATAAATTTTAAGTAATAGATTTTTATTAGCTAATATTGATAAGTAAAAAAATAATTTTAGTGATAGGTTCAAATTAGAACTAATAATAACTTTTAACATAAAATTTTGATGTGATTCTTGTAAAAATATTGCGAAAAATATTTGAATATAACATAACAATTCTTTCTTCATCTGCTTTTGTTTGTATTGCTTTTTTATCTCTTCCTTTAATTTTATTTACTTTTGTTTCTAGTACTTTTTCAAGTTTGTGAATGTGAGCTAGACAGCTGGTCAAGTGTGCACTAGAAAGTGGAAATTGAAAAGACAATCTGATGCTTTTAATTTTATTTTTATAAAAAAATGGTTATTTTTATTATTGGATAGATATATCATATTTGGGCTATAGATGGATATATTAGACATAGTTAAAATATGGATTTATAGTTTTAATTTGACTATTTTGGTTAATTTTTTTATTTTTTACTAATTTAATATTTTTATATATATTTAAAATAATTATTAAATTTATTATGACATCATCACGGTTCGACCCCGGTTCGACCTCAGTTCGACCACAAAAACCTTGAACCTCTTCCTTTTACGGTTCAATGAACGGTCCGGGTCTGAAAATTTTGTTTTACTTAGATAAAAAAAATAAAAACTTTACTTTATTAATAATATATATATATATATATATATTTTATAAACAAGAAAATATCAATCTTTGTAAATCTTCTCGATTTTTGATGGACTTATCAGAGTACTGTTAGAGCTAGTATCCCGCCATTTGTACATGGCGTAGAGCTAACCCTAGCTTTATATGTCCAAAAACCCAATTATTCTTTATAACAGTGGAGTCAATACTGTACCGTACCGACCCGTACCGGCCGGTACATACCGTACCGGCCTTGTACCTATACAGGTACACCTCTATTTCATACCCCAAAAAATACCGGCCATACCAGTCTCGTACCGGCCGTACCGGCGAATTCCGGCCATATCGGACCGGAACACAAAATGTTGTTGTTGTTGTTTTTTTTTTTTTTTTTTTTTTTTTGTAATTGTGGCAATTTTTTAAGGGCCAGATGGTAATACTCATGTATATTATGGTTCTGAAGTAGATTCTTTTAATGGATGGGAGTAGATGATCCTATGTACACAAACTTAATTATTTGTATTATTTGTTTTCTTTGTATCCAATGAACAATTAAGTTTTTTGTTTTTTATATTGTGTTTTTTTTCTTTGTATGCAATGAACAACTGAAGTAATGTTTTATTGTAAACAGGAGGTATTGTTTTATGGTAAATAGAGATTTCGTGTGTGTGTATATATTAAATATATAAAATAGCGGTAAACCCGAAACGGTACATCGATATTGACTAGTATCTGAAATATATCGTACTGGTGGCCAAACCGGCACAGCCTCCGATACGGTATTGACTTGCTTTATAAGGGTCATTGAGATGATTTATGCAACTCAAAAATTTTTACACATAAAAATGCTCGGGGTTTGAAGTTTGAACTCCCAAACTAGAAGTCTAACATTATTATTATAATCTGTTTTATTTATAGAGGCTAATAATTTATTAACAAGGGCAAACTTATATATATGGATGAAACGAGGACCACCAATAATATTATATTATATGTAAAAGCAAGAAAATATCGAGACATGAGAAATTAAAAAAAATGAAATGAAAAAAAAAAAAAATGAAAACTGTTAGGTTCTAGAAATTGGCAAATTTCACGACTTGTAATCTTTGTTTGAGTTGTAATGTTCAATAATTCGATCAAGATTAAGTGTCCAATATCTAGCTCAAAACATGGTGGATTTTAATTAGGATGCCAAAATAATAATATAAGTCCTACGGTCAGCAAAAAAAATTGTTTAATTGTGCTCCAAATTATTGAAGAAACATGGGACCCAACAAGGACATTTGGGTTTGCTTAAAATTAATCCGAGAAATGATGCGGACCGGAAATGATCATATGAGTATGACTGAGATGGTGAGACCCCACCAAACGTTGGTTGCACACAAAATGAAAAAGGTGGAGACAGTGACGACGTCCTCCTGGCCCTAATGGGTAAATGGCTGTTCAAACTCTCGACGAGGTATTAATTAGCAATTGCACTCGCAACGTATTTTCTCATCAAGTCTAGTGTTAATGATAATTAATTTGCCAATATTCGAGTAAAATACCCAAACAAAAAGAAAAATCAAATTCCTAATCATTTTTGCATGGACTATAGACATACGTGATTAATGAAATATCCGCAATCAATCCCTTACCTGACCACCACCACTCGAGTGGAGTGGGGAGTGGGGACAGCTATTGACGTTAAATTGTCACTATAATATATATATATATATATATATATATATATATATATATATATATATATATATATAAGGGCCAAAATGAAATGAGGGATCCGTCATCATCTACCAAAAAGTCTTTACTCCTCCTAACTCAAATTGGTTAGAGCCCTCGTTAGATCACCACCAAGAGAGCATGGTAGGAGGAATATACGTGATCCAATGTAGGCAACTTGCTATTCTTAGCCAAAAAAAGAAAGACAATGTTGCTATTCAAGAAACTCACTTGCATACTTGCATTATCAAACAGCATGAAACTCACGTGGATACATGCTTTAGATGGATTGGTTTTTGAAAAATAACTCTAGACCCAGTGATTGATTTTGATGAGTCCATAAAAGTCATTAAGATCGTCGATCTTAATAGACGTCTGTTAGGTTCTAAATATTTAGGATTAAATGTTTATATTCTTATTTTGTGTATGTTGGCAAACTGAGAACAAAAACATGTCTAGATTAGGTGTTAGACATTGCTCAAGATTGTACAAATCAAGATTTAAGAATATTTAAGTTGTAGAAAGGAGAGTTCAAGTCTACTGAAGCTCAATCGATAGAAAATTAGACTCGACTGATCAAAAATTGCACATAAATTAATTCTACAGAATTTAAACCAAGCCCGAGCACGCTAAAACGTTTAGGCTCTGTTCGTTTGGAGTGAAAACAGGGAGGATGGAAAACATAGAGAGGAAAATAGGATAGAAAATACTGTTTTTCACTGTTCATTTGGGGAAGGAAAATAGGAAGGATGGAAAACTCGAAAGAAAGTTTTCTCTTCGGGGCCACTTTTTTTTTTCTTCCAAATCGGAAGGAAAATCTAGAGAGAAAAGTTCTATAGTAGCACTTTTACAAAAATACCCTCTTCCCACCTATTTTTTTTCAACTTTCTCTTTTTTTTTTTCTTTTTCTTTTTCTTAACGTTACCTGAATATATATATATATATATATATTTTTTTTTTTTCTGTACAACGTTACTTTCAGTAACGTTGTCTTTTTTTTTTTAGTTCTTTTCAACGTTACTGAACAGTAACGTGTTCAGTAACGTTGTTGATGTTATTATTATTATTTTTTTCAACGTTACTGAACTCATCCAGTAACGTTCTTTTTTTTTTTTTTTTTTAAATTCTTTTCAACGTTACTTTTTTTTTTTCAACGCTACTAAATGTTGTTTTCAACGTGACCTAATCTAATTTTTACATTATAATAATATAAATTTATATATGTAATGTGATAAATTTTATATTATTTAATGATTAGAAATAAATCTATTTCTTACATATTATGTAACAAGGGTATAATAGTCAATTTATATAAATTACATTTTCCATCCTTCCCCTTTTCTCTCCAGCAGAACACAAGAGTTTTCCATCCTCCCACTTTTCCACTCCTTCAATCGAACACATAAGAGGGAAAACTAAATATTTTCTATCCTCTCACTTTTTCATCTTCTTATAATTTTCCATCCTCCCACTTTTCCACTCCTCCAACTGAACGAACCCTTAGGGTTTCAATCCAATACAGCAAGTTATAAAAGGAAAATCCTAATTACGTTTTGAAAGCTCTTGGAAGACTTGTGAGTTACTCTTGTGAGATTTGAGAGGTTTCTGTACCTTCTAACTCAACAAGCATCTATTGGAACGGGATCTACAATCAAGAACTAGTGGAAACAAGTGTGGGCACAAGGGGGAGTTGCCTCCTAGCTTTTGCAATGGTCTAGGAACCATATATATAGCGTTCCTTTCAGGAAGGGCCTTTTGATCTTACTGTTAGAGATATGGGAAGGTGTTAAGCACCCAAGATCGGCCAACCTTAAGGTTGGCCTCCCATTATTGTGTCTTATACCTTAACCCTATTAAAAACTAACTCAACACTCATGTCCTAAACTCACACACATGCTAACATGCATCTAGCATACAACATGGTATCTTTTATCCCAAACAAACATACTTATCTATCCACCAAACAAAAGACAGCCAAACATCAAAAAAAAAACCCTAGCATTCATCTAAATCAAGGTAGCAAGCATATCATCAAAAGCAAGCAAATCATTTTATGAACAAGGCATTAACTTCATATCTCAAAGAAGGAATAAACAAACAATATGCATGTTTATGTGAATGCATGACTTACCTTATTTACCTCTTAGCAACACAACAACTATGGCATTGATGAATGGGCATGTGAATGAATGACATGGTATCAAAGCTAAGACAATCCCTAATCTAAACATGTGATAGCAAAAAATCATGTGAAAGAGGTAGACAAGAACCTATAAAGCCTAAAACATATAAAAAAGGGCTAAACAGAACAAACATGTGAAGGTAGAGACAAAACAAACAAACAAAAATTTAGGATTTCTGGACAACGGCATCACGCACGCTAGAACAAGCCTGCTGTACATAATCAAGCCTGCGTGTGCAGGCAAGATTATGTGTACACAAGTCCTTGCCCAATAAACCTAAAAATGCAAAAACAGAGCAGAACTTTAAAATGAAAATCTAACAACCTAACGTGCACGAAACATGAAAAGAACTAAGAAACTATTTTAAACAGACATACACAAACATAAACTATGCAGAAAAAAAGATTAAAGGGTAGAAAGAAAAGCATAAAATAAAAAGAAATAAAGAGAAAGGGTTAGACCTAATACCTTATACAAAAGCTTTCCAAGCTTTATTTTGACCGTTCCTCTCAGTCTAGTTTATTCACAAACCAATAAGAAAGTTATTAGCAACGTTAAACTAAAAGGATTGGGACCAAAAAAGGTCCCAATCAAATAAAATTTACTTGAGGGTGTTTTGTGAAAAATTCCCTTTTGATTCACTAGTTTCTAGTGAATCTTATATTTTCCAATGAGATTTCTCTGTGTCTTCTTTGAAAATGTACCATGTAAGGTTTTTTATAGTTAAAAAAAGGGGTTTGGAACAGCTCCCAAACGATGCGGGATTCATTCCAAACCTCAGCCATTATTACAAAAAACTTGCCTTTCTTATGCTCCTAAAGCCCTAGCTACATACACAGGAATGTGCCTGTGTACGCATGCTTTGGCCTGCGTATGCAGGTCAAGATCCACGTACGTAGGCCGAGGGCCACTTTGGTCATTTTATTTTCAAAATTATATTTTTGCTCGTTTAAAAGGTTATATTTTCCATTTTAACACTCTTCAAGTTAATTTAATATTTGATTGGGCTTTAAACTAGCCTTAGGCCTTAGAGTTCGAGTATCATTGGGGGACGGAGTCCTGAGTTGTAAGGGGTGCAAAATGTGGTGTCTATAGATATCCCTCTTTTGATTTGTGAGCTTCGCTAAAGGAATCAAAAAAATAAGAGAAAAAACATTTTGTTTCGACGTATGGCTCGGGCCCAACCCACAGACACGACACACATCATGCATACATGGGGCAGGGTGCAACTCCGAAGAGCTGTGTGGGATTCGTATGTCTGAAATCCCACCTTTGTTACTCAAAAAATGAGCAACGACAGGTTCACTATCTCAGAACTTGTTTTGCCACTTGCAAGCAAATGGCAAGTGACTCATTATCCTAGAGTCACTTAAAAAGAAAAAAAAAAAAGAAAGAAAGAAAAGAAAAAAAAAAAAAAAAACTAGGTTGCTTTTATGAGCTAACCCAACAAACAAAAAAGGATATAGCCTCTATGGTGTCCATCCAAGGCTCTTGCCTCAAACTTCTCTGGGTGACTTGTTTCTCTTGTCTTTTTCACTTCTTTCTTTACCTTTTCTGGTGAGGCTCTTGCCTCTGGTTGACATTGGTCTCTTTTTCTATCACTATATCTACCTTTTCTATCGTGCCTGCATGTTCAATTCCTGGAGGATATGTGCACTAGTAGTCTTGATTGTTAGATCCACTAGGAATGGTGGAAAAACTCACTGAGGAGTAGGTGTGCATGGGGAGGAATCTTCTTCCTCTCACGACTTGCATGGGGATGAGAAACTTGCTGAGGAGTGGTATGGATGGACTCACTGAGGGGTAGTGTAGATGTGTGATCCATTAGGGAAGAATCTTTTGCTTCCTTCATGGTTCGCTGAGGACTTTGAGGAAGAATCTTTTGCTTCCTCGCTAGGGATTTTTTGGTGTATGGGAATCACTAGGGAAGAATCTTTTTCTTCTTTACTAGAGATACTTTAGGGAAGAATCTCCTGCTTCCTCACTGAGGGTGATGTTTAATAGGTTTGATCCATTTGAGGAAGAATCTTCTGCTTCCTTACTGAGGATAGTGTTCTTAAGATGCTTGAAATATTGAGAAAGAGTCTTCTGCTTCCTTACTGAGGATAGTGTTCTTGATATGCTTGATCTGTTGGGGAAGAGCCTTTTGCTTCCTTCATGGGAATGGTGTTTTCGATGTGCTTGAACCACTAAAGAATTTTCTTGATGTGCTTGATCCACTAGGGATGGATTTTGATGTGCTTAATCGGGGGAAGAGTTTTCTACTTCCTTTACCGCTTACTAGGGAGTCTTTTGATAATTTGTGCCTTAATTGGAGTAATCTTGAGATGTCCCTCCTTTTTTGAAAGGATTTTTTATTATTATTATACTGTTCATGACTAAACTACATATAGTTTAGTGGTAAGGCCTAAACTACAGGTAATTTAGCCATCAGGTGTGTTCCTGCCTTTTCATTTTCTGTTAGGACATATGTGATTTAATGTTAGGAACATATGTCATATTAGAATTGGCTAATCCTTTGACAAAACGCACTTTACTTGTAATTAGGTAGATCTAGGATGTGTTTAGGAACAAGCTTTCAAGTTCAAGTGTTAAGACCATGCAAGTCTGTCCAAGAAACAAGTGAAGAAGTGTTGGATTTTAAATCTCGACAGCTAGCTCAACAGCTAGTATCTATCGAGGGTTAAAGAGCTACTAAAGCCTGATGCTCGACAGTTATCTCGATAGATAAGCTATCTATTGAGGTTTAAAACAAATTTTCAGCTCTGATTTTCATCCAATCCGTGAGTATGTGTTTAGGCTTTCTTCCCTCACAACCGTAAACATATATAAGGATTATTTTAAGGGTCGTCAAAGGTTGCGCAAGTGTGAAGCAAAGTTTTGTTCATGCAAATTGTAATCGGAGACAGAGTTTGCCCTAGTCCATCTTTCTCTTGAAGAAGCTATTGTGTTTGTACACCATAGGGTTTTGTGACCAAGGAGCTTCTTGATATTCATCGTGTGATGAGCTGAAGAACTTTGCAACCAACATCTTTCTCAAGTTGGTGATTAAGTCGCGTATTGGGATCCGCGCATCTATTGGTTAGTCACGTACTAGGAGCGTGCATTACAAGGAGAGATTGTCACTACAGAACAAGTCTAATTGGGTATTGGGGTAAGGGTTCAACTATAGGTTGGTATAAGGTACTGGAATTCCTTTACTTATAACCGCTTGTTTTAATAATAGTGGATTCTTAGGAGTGGTGACCTTAAAATCACCTGGTGGAGTTTTGCCTCAGTGGTTTTTCGCATTCGTAAACAAATCACCCATGTCATTTAATTTCCACTACATATTTAGTTATTTGGTGATTTGTTTGTGTTGTCACGTATATTGCATGTAATTGAACTTAATTAATTACACTTGGCTAAATAAATTGATTAAGTTACCAAAGGGGTCAATACATTCTTGGCCTATCAAGCAGTATCAGAGCAAGTACACTCTGATTTGGTTTTAATCTTTGCTGTGTGATCCATTGACCCCTGTTGTCATGGCTGTAACTAGCATGAAAAGATCTTTGTTTTCAAATACATCTTGCTTTTCTAATCTCTATTTGTTTAAGTGTATCAGAAAATGCAAGTCTAAAAGTTATTTGAATTCTATCATAATGATCATTGAAAAAGATCTTAGATTGACAAAGAAGAAACTAGACTGTCTTAGAATGATGATGTGCAAAGGAGTTTGTCTGAGAAGAGTGAATGTTAAATTGTTTGTTTATAAAAGGCAGATCAGAGAAAACACCATTCCCACTAATCTGTCATCTAAGCACGAAGTGTGCTTTGGGAAAAAGGAATACCACAAAATTAAGGATATAGATTTTATATTTATTATTAATAGATGTCTTTTAAAAGAGAGAGAAAGGAAGTCCTCAGACTGGATAATTATGTTCAAACCTTTAGGATTATCAAACTTTCCAACAAATTCCTTCAATTTATCAAACCAAAGGAATAAAGAGAAGCAACTTCTAGTGGTTTTGTTTGCTATTTAGTGTGATTTTAGTAACTATTTCATTAGTTGGCATGTTTTTTAAACATTTTAGTAAACTAGTATCTCAAGTTTCTTAGACTCAAGTTCAATGAACGAACTCAAGTCTCATACACTTGATTTTGATGCTCTGGTAGAGGCTGATGTGGAAATTTTATACGCATGGAACTCAAATCTTTAAGACAAAAGTTATGTTTTGGAGAAAGAAGGAGAAGAAGAAGAAAGAAGAAAAAAGAAAAAAGAAGAACAAAGAGAGCAACGAATAGAACCTAGACTTACCGATGCTGCGAGAGTTGGAGACATAGGCATGGTTCGTGCTTCAAAGTTTGGCGTTGGGTTTCATTTTGAGGGTGAGAGGTGGAGCTTGGTATTGGGTTGGGTTTTGCAAGTGAGAGGTTCATGGAGATGGCAAATTTGTTAGGTTTGGTATTTAAGAAACTAGAGTCTTAAAGACTCCATGTGGATTTTTTCTTTCACATCAACTTGGAACTCAAATTTCTAAGACTTGAGTTTCTTCACTGAACTCGAGTTTCTAAAGCTCGAGATGTTAGTTTATTAAAATGTTTCAAAAATATGCCGACTAACAAAATAGTTGCTAAAATCATGCTAAATGGCAAAAAAAAAAAAAAAAAAAAAAAAAAAAACCCAACTTCCAAGGAGAATTCAAGTTGAACTTTTTTGCAAACTTGGAATATGGAAAGAATAGATGGCAATTTATTCTACCTGCAATAAAGTGAACTAAATTTGGGTTTCAACTTCCAACACTACCAAGATTTTTACACTAAATTTGGGGTATAATAATAAGCTATTGCATTCATTGTTGGTTACGAAATGCCCTATAAACTGGTATGCCATTGCACTATTTAGAAACGTATAACCTAGTCAAAATACCACCTTTCCTTTTGGAATAAAAAAAAAAAAATTTAATTGCTGAATTGTCATGTGGTTTTATTATTATTTTTTTTAATGAGGTTGTAAAATGAAATGTGCATGTATATATGATTTATATGCATTGTGACACTTGAATCTGTGGTCGATTATCCGTTGTTGTACCATTGTTATTTCAGCCAAATATACAAGAGGGGGGAAAAAGGTACTTCTTGAAAAGATTTCATAAAATAAAATGACCAAAATTGACAATTACCAAATAGAAAATTAATGAAATGTGCAAGAATACACGATTTTTGTGTATTGTCATACTTGAGTTATTGGCTAATTAGTACCATTGTTACAAGTGAGGCACAAAATCTGGCGATCCAAGCCCACTTAGAATAGTGAAATTGGTATTACCTGACTAGGCCCAAACCAATAGATATTTGTAAAGAGAGTGGGATGTAACAAGTTGGGCTTCGCCCGAGGATACAGATAAAGAAGGAATAATTGAAAGTCCAAGAATAAATATATTGATAGTTCTTTATAAGATTGCTCGAGGACAATACTCTTGTGCAAATGTATACATTATTCTCTCTCTTTTCTCTCAGTCACTGTTCTATCTTTAATCTTTCTCCCTTGATTTTTTAGGATCCTTTTTCTCTGGAAGTTATTTTCCTTTATATACTCTGAAGCTTCTTGCATCCTAGCCCTCCATCTACAATCTTATAAAATCACATTAGGACACTTGTCCCATTAGACTTCTAGTGAAGGTGGTAAAAGGAGCTGCTTAGTTGTGGATCTATTGTTCAAGTCACTTCCTCATCAATGCGGCTGAATAAAGTTGTTGCCAGTCATTTAATGCGAAGGTGGTAGGTGAAACTTTATAGGGGACTTTCCCAAAAATATCTTGTTTCTCCCACGAGACGCCCCTCTCACCTCTTATACTTCCAAAAGATGTTCTGTCTCTTCTCATCCTTTCCTTGGGCAACCTCATTCCTTGGGTTATAATGCTTCTATATGAGGAAGGACTGAAAGCTACAATTGTGCTATCCTTCCTTGGTCCTCAGGTACCCACATTACAAATATACCCGAGAAAGAATTAATAAAGGAAGTTGGAAGACAATTTCTTGAAAAAAATTCATAAAATAAATTGAATAGCATAAAATTATTTTTTGTTCAGCGTTATTTAAAAAATTGTTCACTCTCTTTTCTGCATAAATTATTCTCTGTTCACTAGATAAATTATTCACTGTTTTCTCATAAAACACCTAGTGAAATCGTGTTTTCTAAATTTAAAAGCCAAATCTGAATGCTTTTTCATGTTTGAATTTCACAATAATCAAATCAATTTTTCTGCATTGATAAAATCAGTTTCTACATTAATAAAATTTGCCCTCTACACATCATGTTTATTGTATATTCAAATTTGCTTATCGCATTCATAAAATTTTTTTTCTACATTAATTAAAATTGTTCATTGTTTTCTCATAAAAATTTTTCACTGTTTTCTGCATAAACTATTTCTAGCATTCTGCATAAAATTATTTTCTGTTCAACATTATTTAGAAAATTGTTCACTCTCTTTTCTACATAAATTATTCTCTGTTCACTATTTAAAAAATTGTTCATTGTTTTCTCATAAAACACCTCCTGAAATTGTGTTCTCTAAATTTAAATGCCAAATCTGTCTGCTTTGTCATGTTTAAATTTCACAATAATCTAATCTGTTTTTCTGCATTGCTACATTAATAAAATTTGCTCTCTGCACATCATGTTTACTGTATATTCAAATCTGCTTACTACATTCATAAAATTTGTTTTCTACATTAATTAAAATTGTTCATTGTTTTCTCACAAAAATTGTTCATTGTTTTTTGTATAAACTATTTCTAGGATTTTGCATAAAATTATTTTCTGTTCAGCATTATTTAAAAAATTGTTCACTCTCTTTTCTGCATAAATTATTCTTTGTTCACTGCATAAATTGTTCACTGTTTTGTCATAAAACACCTTTGTGAAATCGTGTTTTCTAAATTTAAAAGCCAAATCTGAATGTTTTTTTCATGTTTGAATTTCACAATAATCAAATCTATTTTTCTGCATTGATAAAATCTATTTCTACATTAATAAAATTTTCTCATTGCACATCATGTTTACTGTATATTCAAATCTGCTTACTGCATTCATAAAATTTGTTTTCTACATTAATAAAAACTGTTCATTATTTTCTCATAAAAATTGTTCACTGTTTTCAACATAAACTATTTCTAAGATTTTGCATAAAATTATTTTCTGTTCAGCATTGTTTAAAAAATTGTTCATTCTCTGTTCTGCATAAATTATTCTCTGTTCACTATTTAAAAAATTGTTAATTGTTTTCTCATAAAACACCTCTTGAAATTCTGTTCTCTAAATTTAAAAGCCAAATCTGTATGTCTTTTCATGTTTAAATTTCACAATAATTGAATCTATTTTTCTGCATTGATAAAATCTATTTCTAATTAATAAAATTTTCTCTTTGCACATCATGTTTACTGTATATTCAAATTTGCTTAATGCATTCATAATATTTGTTTTCTACATTAATTAAAACCGTTCATTGTTTTCTCATAAAATTTTTTTACTGTTTTCTGCAAAAACTATTTCTAGCACTCAGCATAAAATTATTTTTTGTTTAGCATTGTTTAAAAAATTGTTCACTCTCTTTTTTGAATAAATTATTCTCTATTCACTGCATAAATTGTTCACTGTTTTCTCATAAAACACCTAGTGAAATTGTGTTTGCTAGCATTCTGTATAAAATTATTTTCTGTTCAGCATTATTTAAAAAATTGTTCACTGTCTTTTCTGCATAAATTATTCTCTGTTCACTGCATAAATTGTTCACTGTTTTCTCATAAAACACCTAGTGAAATCGTATTTTCACAATAATCGAATCTATTTTTTTGCATTGATAAAATCTATTTCTACATTTATAAAATCTGTTTTTTGTATTAATTAAAACTATTCACTGTTTTTCTCACACTATTTTTTGCATAAACTGTTTTTAGCATTGGCACATTATTGCACTTAAATGGTTTTTGTGTTTTTTTTTTTTTTATAATATGTAACCATATGAATAATGGACAAACTCCATGAAAGAAAAATGAATGATTCGTATAAATCACCTAATGGTAAATGCCTCATATAAATCCAAAGAGTAGTCACAGATTTTGGGAAGAGCGTTTTGACTAGCATCTTTGAAAATGACCAAAGATAAAAAGCAGTTCTACATGTGCTGCTCAACAGCTTGGCACTGTTGAGCCCTGACCAGAAGTACCCATCCACACTCACGTGAATACACAGATATGCAACCCAGTTTAGGGTTTAAGGTTTAGGGTTTAGATTGATAAATACAAATGAAGAGAACCAAACTATCTGTGAGATTTGGAGCGAAAGGGGACTTGTTGTGACAGATGGTAGTATTCCACGGACAATATACTTCCTTAGTAAGTCTAATTAATTCATGCTCCATTTATCGTACGATATGCTTGCCCCTCTATGTGTAGATTGATAAATACACATTCTTGATTTCTTAACTAGTTGAATTATTTCCACAATAAGCTTTATTTTTAGTGGATGATATCATCCGAATCTGCATATATATTATTCTTACGACAATCCAGCTATGTTTTATCGGCCTTAATTTCTTTTCTAAAGGATATAAAATGTAAAGAAAAAGAAAAATGAATATGGATTATACCATTACTAGTAGAATACCATGTAGCAAAAAATGTACTCCCTCCTCATTTAGTCGGTTATTTTAAAAAATTTAGCTTTTTAATGCATTATTTTTCAAAAAAAAAAAGAAAAGAAATGTAACTAAAAAATTATCATTAATCTAAATTATAGGGAAAAAGAGTATTGTTAAGTTAGGTATAGTATCAATATTTTTCTCATATGATTTTTGAAATCATATCTATAATATTTATAAAATTGAAGCCATTAGTTTTTTTTTTTTTTTTTTTAAGTGCATGTAAATTTTGAAAAGCCTATATTTATTAAATTTGGTTTGTAAAATAGTTACAAATAATGCTAAACTATGTTATCTATAATCGTGCATAATATAAACAACTATATTTTGGTCTTAAAGTTATTTTTTATGGTGTAAATATGTGTATTGTTGTATAGATATAGTATTAACTAGTCGCTAGCCCGTGCAATGCACGGGATAGTTACATAAATATTTAATTAATCAACCTCACGTTAAAAGAAAAAGCTAATTAAATAAATATTTAGTTAATCAACCTCACATTAAAAGAAAAAACTAAAAGAATCAAGGAAAGGCTGATTTGCCCACCAAGAAAAAGTTAAAAAGGAAAGGAAAAAAAAAAAAAAAGACATTGAAAAAGAAAGAAAGAAAAAACTTTTTTTTTTTTGAAAATAATGTTGAAAACTAAAGCAACATTAAGATAATGGGAAATCTATTTGTAAAGGATTGCAACCTTTGTATGTTTACTTGGCTCAAGCTCAAAATCCAAATTCAATTTTGAAACAATGAAAACACACTTCATATTAATTGTAAATCAATCTCACTACATAAATTCACTTTTCACTCTAATGTATTTTGTAGATCAAATACTGTCAAAAGAATTCCAATATAAACTATTGCCACATCTATATTTGTTGTAGGAATTTAATTTACATAGAAGCCAATAGCAACTGCACAGTTGCTCAATGCTATGACAATCTATATCCAAACATTTTCCTTCTAGAATCTCATCTCTTTTCTTTAAACTTGCACATCAAGCTTTGTGAACATGCATCCCCCTAATCTTCATGGAAGAACAAAAGAAAATGAAGTTGATAGCTTTATATTTATCGGTTGCTTTGCAAAGGAACACCACTCCTTCAACTGATAACGTAAGTGTAGCCTACACATAATAATCACCAAAGGAAATGGTCAAATTGACCAAAACATCAATTACAGATATGAAAATAACATGTATACATAGACCATATAAGAGGTTAATACTCACTGATAATTGTCCACAAAATCGCATGAAAAAAAAAAAAAAAAAACAACAAAATACGCTTTACAAATTAATGCCAAGTGCATGTTCTTCCTAAATGATCTCTTAGGCAACCCCTTTTATGTTGACCATAGACTAACCCAACTTCTTAAATCAAAACCAATCCACCACAACATCAAAAACTTAAGTCTTATTTAAAATCCAAATTTTCAAAAGGGAAAACAAAAACCTTACTGGTGGATGTATATAGAGGGTTGCATATAGAAATGGACCCAAATTAGTGTTTCAACCACTATAAAACCAATTCTAATTCAAAACCAAATCTACCACAATTACATACAATGCATTTAGTGAGTCATTGTGGTGTATTGCATGGACTTCTTTATAAAATATGTCAAAGTATCTGTGTGGAATTGGGGGAAGGAGAAATAAATTGAAAGCAATGGGATAATGTTATTATATTATTTTCTTGGACACCTGCCATGCTTGGTTATATATGTCAAAGTATCTGTGTGTATTGCATGGACTTGTTTTATAAAATATGTCAATGACATTTTTTGTTTTAATGTAGGATAAGAGCACGGGTGGTGTTTCAGTGTGTTAGCAATTCCTATGACAACTAAAACCAAGAGACACAAACCATGAAGTTGACTTAAAATAATGCGAGTATAACTATCAAATTCTAAATAAATAAATAAAAAAAGCAAAAGGGAGTGAGTTTTTTTCAAACAGGCGGTGTACATGTTCTAAATGGGAATGAAAAGATTCTTTGCAGTACATCTAACACGCCGTGGGGTACAAGTTCTAAATGGGAGTAAAAATAGTCTTTTCATTCCCATTTAACACATTTTATTTATGATATTGTTAGGTGTACTGAAGGCATGTTTCAATTCCCAACTAGTCAACATCAACATAAATCTATAATACAAAGAGCTAGAATTTCCCAATTCAATAAAATTATAGAAAGAAAACCTTGGATTTGAAGTGCAACTGTTGGTCATGGAGGACTCATACTCAGGCTTGTAGGAATTAGTGCGACCAAATCATGCTCTGATCAGGTTTTCAGAGACCTATTTGAAGGCTTCTTAGAAGGGCCGACAGATACAAATTTGAGTAAAGCAATAGTCCCTGATTGGCATAAGATTACCTGAACCTGACCCGTTTAATAAACGGGTTTTTTTGTTGCACCCAAACCCACCCTGTTGGAGCCCGACGGGGCTCGCGGGCCCCAGCCCAAAATCACAAACAAAAAAATCGGTACAAACCCAAAATCAAAAGTCATCATAGAACAACATTTTCTTGGCAATTTTCTTGGCATCCAAACGGATGCCAAGATCTAACAAACCAAGATCCCAGAAATTTTTTAAATCTAGAAATAAAATTAGAAAAATCTGAAAATCCCACCAACAAAACACAAAAAAAAAAAAAAAAAAAAAACCAACAAATTTGGCTCACAAAAACAAAACCAAAACCCAAATTTTGCTCACAAAAACACGAAAAGAAAAAAACCCAAACCCATCCGGTTGTGGATCTGTAACGACTCATGATGCTGGCTGGGCTTGAGAGTTTCACGGTGGTTGAGAGTTTCGTGATGGTGGCTGAGGGGTAGTTCACGGTGGTTGAGAGTTTCGTGATGGTGGCTGGGCTTGTTGGCGAGGATTGTCTTGGTCGCTTGATGCTTGATTTCTGATGCTTGAATGCTTGATTTCTGATTGAGAATGGAAACTTGAAACTGAGTAAGGTTGAGGCGTGAGAGGGTGAGTTGAAGAGATGAGAGTGTGAGGTGAGGCTATTAAAATTTTAGGGTTATAACTATATATACATGAGGGTATTTTAGTAACTATGTATATATATATATATATAAACAGGTCCGGGTTTGGGCCGGGTTTTTGTAAAAACCTAGACCCGACCTTATTTTTTATCGGACCAGATAAAATTCGGTCCATTAGGGTCGGACCGGGCCGGGTATACGCGGGTCGAGCAGAAATTGCCATCCCCACTGATGAAAGAAAAGAATAAACGTTAGGGTTTTTACTACGTGGGTCTTTCTTGGAGCTTGCATTTTGCGCAGTGATTTAACAATGTACAGTATTATTGCTTTAGTTCTTTATTGCGTGGTAGTCAAGTATCTGGGACTTGGAGTTGACTGGTGGAGACTACAAGACCCAGAGAAGAAGAGAAATGTCACCAAACACAATATTTTTTGCAACAAATTTTATGTCTCTTTAGTTATTGAGTTGTCATTAGTTTTTATCTAGATCTATAGCTTACATCACTTTATTATCAGCTTTTTACTCTAACTAAATTAGAGTAAAAAAACATATACATTTTGAGATATCTATCACAACAAAAAAATTTGTTGAGTAACATATTACAGCAACAAAAATTTGTTGCAATACGTTTCCTGGCTTAACCCGCCATATCTATTACAACAAAAAATTGTTGCAATAAGTTATAGCAACAATATATTTCATTGCAACAAAACACTATTGCAACGAAAATTTTGATGTGATAACCTATTACCACAGAGTTTATTGCAATAGTGGGCGACAAAATTTTTTCATTGCAATAGTTATTTATTGCAACATTTTTGAGTTTATTGCAACAAAAAATTTCGTTACAATAGGGATTTTTTCTTGTAGTGACTTATTCGAAGAAAAAAAAAACTTAGTACAATTACTCAAACCCTAAACCCTGAACCCCAAAACCCTAAAAAGCCTAAAACCGTAAACCCTAAACCCTAAAACCCTATACCCTAAACCCTAAACCCGAAACCCCCAAACCCTAAAACCCCAAACCCCTAAATCCCAACCTGTAACCCCTAAACCCTAAACCCCAAACCCCAAAACCCCAAACCCCTAAATCCCAACCTGTAACCCCTAAACCCTAAACCCCAAACCCCAAAACCCCAATGCCTAAACCCTAAACCCCAAACCCCAAAACCCCAAACCCGTAAACCCTAACCCCTAAACCCCAAACCCCAAACCCCTAAACCCCAACCTGCACCCCTAAAACCTTAAACCCCTAAGCCCCAACCCCTAAACCCTAAACCCTAAACCCCAAACCCCTAAACCCCAACCCGTAACCCCTAAACCTTAAACCCTAAAACCCTGAAACCCGAACCCTGAACCCTTTTTCTTTCACATATTTGACTTTCATATACCTGAAAGTAAAGTATATGAAGAGTATATTCAAAAGAGTGTGCTGGAAAAAATGATTAGGTCTAGCTTTTGACTTTCATATACTTGAAAGTAAAGTATATGAAGAGTGTATTCAAAAGAGTGTATTGGAAAAAAATCATTAGATTTAACCTTCATTCCAGAACTGTGCATACTAAATGTTCCCCAAGGACAATTCACATCTGCAACATCCCATCTATAGACACTTAATCATATTATGAAGTTGAAGAACGGAGTAGTTTGTGGCTGTTTGATAATTCTTGTAGTCTTGAACTTATGGTGGTGAAACACTTTCATTGGCCAAAATATGTTGGTTTTCCTTTTCCATGTCATCACCTGTAATGTAATAGAACCCAGATAAAAATAAGGATTCTTAATATGGATCAACATTTCATGGCCAGCAAATCCACATTCAAAAAACACATTCACATGCTACCAACCTTCAGCGATAAGGCCTTACTACTGCCATTGATATAGGAGGTATCTTGCGTATGATGGTGCTTACCATAAACAGAAACCTCACTAGCCAGAAAATCCTAGAAAAAAAAAAGAATATTTATAGTCAAAAAGTGTTTCCACATATTCAAACTATAAAATAATTGGATCACCTTACTATTTTGTATAGTAACCTTATTTAGTTTTTGAGTTTTCACTGCACTAGAAATTGGTAATGGGGAAGCTTCCTGTAAAAGAATTAGAATAGTTTTAGAAATCAATAAACTAAAAAAGCATGTGGGGAGATTGTCTTGATATTACCAACTTAATTGCACATAACCTTTTGTAATGGAGAAGTAGATTTTATATCCTTCACGACAACAGCTAATGGATTTTCATTTTCCCACACAAGATATCAATTGACTTCAGTCACATCTTTTGAATACTAAATTATACCAAAACAGGATAATAAATTAACAATAAAAGATAAAATTACCACTTTTGAAAGCACTGTTGCATTTGCATCATTTGAAATGCACTTCCCTGGAAAAAGAAAATAATTCCATAATTTGAATTAGGAATAAAGAAAAAGCAAACATACTAGTTAACAAGTTCAATCTTTCAAAAAGTAATAAATTCAAAAAAAAAAAAAAAAAGTTCCAGAAAACCTTACCTCTTCCTACAACAAAGCCTATTAGGCTTCTTTAAAAACATGAAAAATCATCTTTTATCTATGTACCTAAGCCTCATAATTTTCCAAATCTCTTATAGTACAATTGAGAAAGTATTATTTTCATCCCCTAACAAACACCTATTAGGTACATTTCCTAGAAAGTGAATTAAGATAAGTTGCAGGTTTCTAATCTTTGCACAAAATATGATTTGGCTAGAATCAGGATTACTTGATATTTAATACAAAGCAAAATAGAGTAAAATATTGGATACCTTCTCAGATGGGGTCTGATGAATTGCTTCATCAAATAGTTTCAAATGAAAAAATAAATAGATGTTTCAATTGGGTATTTGTATACACTTATATATGTGCTTCAACAAATAGATTGAAATTTCTATACCTACCTTCCTTTCAGTGCAGAAGCCAAACTATTGGCTTTCTTTTCAGAAAGATGCACTTTTGAAACCCTAAAACCCTTAGCCCTAAACCCTAAACCCTAAAACCCTTAACCGTAAACCCTAAACCCTAAAACCTTAAACCCTAAAACCCTAAAACGCCGAACCCCGAACCTGAACCCTTTAAGTTTCGTACACTTGACTTTCATATACTTGAAAGTCAAGTATATGAAGAGTATATTCAAAAGAGTGTATTGGAAAAAGTGATTAGGTCTACCGTTTGACTTTCGTATACTTGACTTTCATATATTTGAAAGTCAAGTATATGAAGAGTATATTCAAAAGAGTGTATTGTAAAAAATGATTACATCTAATCTTGACTTTCATATACTTGACTTTCGTATACTTGAAAGTCATGTATATGAAGAGTGTATTCAAAAGAGTGTATTGGAAAAAATGATTAGGTCTAACAGTGACTTTCATATACTTGAAAGTCAAGTATATGAAGAGTGTGTTCAAAAGAGTGTTTTGGAAAAAATGATTAGATCTAAAGTTGGCTTTCATATACTTGAAAGTCAAGTATATGAAGAGTGTATTTAAGAGTGTATTGAAAAAAATGATTAGATCTAACCTTGAATTTCATATACTTGAAAGTCAATTATATGAAGAGTGTATAGGAAAAAAATGATTGGATTTAACCTTCATTCCAGAACTTTGCATACTAAATGTTCCCCAAGAACTATTCACATCTACAACTTCCCATCTATCATCAATTGTCCTACTTTGTTCCATTATTGGTGTTTTTGGTTCCACAATATCAGTAGACACTTAATCATATGATGAAGTTGAAGAACGGAGTAGTTTGAGGTTGTTTGATAATTCTCGTAGTCTTGAACTTATTGGTGGTGAAACACTTTCATTGGCCAAAATGTGTTGGTTTTCCTTATCCATGCCATCACCTGTAATGTAATAGAACCCAGATAAAAATAAGGATTCTTAATATAGATCAACATTTCATGGCCAGCAAATCCACATTCAAAAAACACATTCACCTGCTACCAACCTTCAGCAAAGGATAAGGCCTTGCTGCTGCCATTGACATATAAGGTATCTTGCTTATGATGGTCCTCACCATAAACAGAAACCTCACTAGCTAGAAAATCCTAGAAAAAAAAAAAGAATATTTATAGTTAGAAAGTGTTTCACATATTCAAACTGTAAAATAATTGGATCACCTTAATATTTTGTATAGTAACCTTATTTGGTATTGCAGTTTTCACTGCACTAGAAATTGGTAATGGGGAAGCTTCCTGTAAAAGAATTAAAATAGTTATAGATATCAATAAACTAAAAAAGCATGTGGGGAGATTGTCTTGATATTACCAATTTAATTGCACATAACCTTTTGCAATGGATAAGTAGATTCTATATCCTTCACGACAACTGCGAATGGATTTTCATTTTCCTACATAGGATATCAATTGACTTGGGTCACATCTTTTTAATACTAAATTATACCAAAACAGGATAATAAATTAACAATAAAAGATAAAATTACCACTTCTGAAAGCACTGTTGCATTTGCATAATTTGAAATGCACTTCCTATGAAAAAGAAAATGATTCCATAATTTGAATTAGGAATAAAGAAAAAGCAAATACACTAGTTAACAAATTCAATCTTTCAAAAAGTAACAAATTTTTTTAAAAAAAAAAGAAGAAGAAAGTTCTAGAAAACCTTACCTCTTCCTACGACAAAGCCTATTAGGCTTCTTTACAAACATAAAAAATCATCTTTTATCCAGGTACCTGAGCCTCATAATTTTCCAAATCTCTTATAGTACAATTGAGAAAGTATTATTTCGTCCCCTAACAAACACCTATTAGGTACATTTCCTAGAAAGTGAATTAAGATAAGTTGCAGGTTTCTAATCTTTGCACAAAATATGATCTGGCCAGAATCACGATTACTTGATATTCAATACAAAGCAAAATAAAGCAAAATATTGGATACCTTCTCAGATGTGGTCTGATGAATTGCTTCATCAAATACTTTCCTTCAAATGAAAAAATAAACATATGTTTCAATTGGGTATTTGTATACACTTATACATGTGCTTCGACAAATAGATTGAACTTTCTGTACATACCTTCCTTTCAATGCAGCCAAACTATTGGCTTTCTTTTCAGAAAGATGCACTTTTGAAGTTGTATGTTTCTTCACAGTAGTGGAAACACTTCCAGAAAAAATATTCTTCTTTTTATGTAGTTTCCAACACATTTTCTAAGTGATTAAGTCTTGTGAATAACTAGCCACTAACATTTTTTTTTTTCCCAAAAGTTTGATTTTGGGTGGATTGTTCTAGAGGTATAGGTATAATATTTTAAAACCAAATCCATAAAAAAAATGTTAGGTTTCCATTTTTACACCCTTCTATCAGCACATTGTTAGAATCCGAATTTCGGGTAACTCAGTGGGGCATTTTTCAAACGACAATAACTCTCATGATTTGTGTTGAAAAAATTTCAAAATTTCTATGGAAATTCTAGATCAGAATGTCTACTAATTTTCAGACCACGTCAAAGAATTCCGTACCGTTCAAATATTTTTGTCAAAACGGAGACGAAAGGTCACTTTTCAACACAATTTCAATGCAATTTAGTCTCGTGAATAACTAGCCACTAACGTACTTTTTTTTTTTTTTTTTTTTTCAAAAGTTTGATTTTGTGTGGATTTTTCTCGAGGTGTAGGTATAATTTTAAAACCAAATCCGTGAAAAAAACGTTAGGCTTCCATTTTTTTGCCCTTCTATCGGCACATTGTTGGAATCCGAATTTCGGGTAACTCGGTGGGGCATTTATCAAGCGACAATAGCTCTCATGATTTTTGTCAAAAAAATTCAAAATTTTTGTGGAAATTCAAGCTCGGAATGTCTACTTTCAAAAATTTTTAGACTGCGTCAAAGAATTCCTTACCATTCAAAACTTATTGTCAAAACGGTGAACAAAGGTCAGTTTTCAACACATTTTCAATGCGATTTAGTCTCATAAATAACTAGCCACTAACGTATTTTTTTTTTTCCAAAAGATTGATTTTGGGTGGATTGTTCTCGAGGTATTGGTATAATATTTTAAAACCAAATCCGTGAAAAAAATGTTAGGCTTCCATTTTTACGTTCTTCTATCATTACATGGTTGGAATCCAAATTTTGGATAACTTAGTGGGGCATTTCAAACGACAATAACTCTTTATAGGCCAAGAATGTATTGACCCTTTGTAATAAATTAATTAATTAATTACCCAAGTTTATTAATTAATTAAATTAACATGCAAAGCGCGTGGTTGCACAAACAAATCACCAATTAACTAAGTATGCAGCGGAAAATAAATTGATGCGACGATTTGTTTACAAATAGGGAAAAGCTACATGGAAATACCCCACCGGATGATTTTAAGGTCACCACTTCCGAGAATTCACTATTATCACAACAAGCGGTTACAAGTAAAGGAATTCCAATACCTTATACCAACCTACAGTTGAACACCTACCCCAAAACCCTATTGGACTTTTTCTGTAAGACAATCTCTCCTTTTATTGCACGGCTCCTAGTACGTGACTAACCAATTGCGCGAATCCCAGTACGCGACTTGATCACCAACTTGAAAAGGATGTTGAATACAAAGTTCTTTAGTTCATCTAGACGATAAAGATCACGAAGTTGCTTGGTCAGAAAACCCTACAGTATAAAAACACAGCAACTTCTTCAAGAGAAAGATGAACTAAGGCAAACTAGGTTTCCAGTAACACTTTTCTTCACACTTGTGGAATTGTGCTCTTGTGTAAATGTGCAACCTTTTTCAACCCTTAAGATAATCCTTATATATGTTTAGGGTTGTAAGAAAAGAAAGCCCAAACATACACTCACGGATTGGATGAAAATCAGCTCTGAAAATCTAAACTTCATAAACCTCGATAGATAGCCATCTATCGAGCTAGCTGTCGAGCCACGGGCTTCAGCAGCTTTTAGACCTCGATAGATACTAGTTGTTGAGCTTTAATATCCACACTTCATTACTTGATTCTTGGATAGACTTGCATGTCTTTAACACTTGAACTTGAAACCTTATTTCTTGAAGAATTAAACATATCCTATATCTACCCAATTACAAGTAAAATGCGTTTTGTTAAAGGATTAGCCAATTACATAAAGTGTTGACATATGTTCGAAACATAGCATCACATATGTCCTAACAATCTCCCCCTTTTGGCAATCCGTGACAAAACCATAGGCAAGTCATAAATCACTCAACTTATACTCACTTGTTCAATACAATAAAATCTATCCTAACACAAACTCTTGAAAAACTTTGCGAGAGGAGACTTTATGTCAAGAAGACTTTGTCAACCTGTATACAAAACTCATCAAGGCATCTTAGTATGAAATAGAATTAATAGATTGCATACATTTAATAAGAAACATGTGTATAAAGATAGAAAAGAAACAACATTTTGAGCTCTCAAAAACATCTCTCAACAAGAAAAATATTAAGCACGTAAATCCAAAACACACATACACACACTAAACAAGTCTAACTAATTTTATATTTTAAAAACAAGTTAAGACAGTTTAGTCAGCATACATTAACACATGTATTCCTTGTGTTGGCCAAACCACATTGTACCTGCACATGTATTAAAAGTTGCAAAGAATATTACGTGTTGTGTGTGAAATATCGCAAGATTGCATAAGTGTCTACATGTTATGATGATTTGAGATATGAGAAGATCACTTTAACACACACAATCATAATTGTTTGATGGGAACTATCACCTTCGAGGTATATCCTATAACTCTCATATCTCCTAGAATACATGTTTGTAATCATATATAAAGCATTTGATCCTTTTACTTTTATTTTTCTTTGCATATTTCTCTTTTAAGCAAAACTATGCATGGGCATATAAGAGAGAGAAAAGAAAAACCCAATTATGTTAAGCTTTTGACATTGCACTTTTGCTATGCCAAAACATACAGATGTCATTTCATGATTGGCTGACAACAGTGGTGAGATGGTTATTTATGCCTTTATCTTAGGATTTTCTAGTTCTTCCTATAAAAACGAGTGATACGAGTGTTAAGTACAAGAGATTACTTAATTTTACTCATCACAAACACGAGCCACAAAACTCACTTGCTTAGTTGTGCATAGAGATGCTCATCTAAGCTACAAAAGATACAAAGTTTAGAAAACTTTGTTTCAATGGCCATCCATCACAAATATGAGCCACAAAACTCACTTGCTTAGTTGTGCATAGAGATGCTCATCTAAGCTACAAAAGATACTAAGTTTAGAAAACTTTATTTCAATGGCCATCCAAGGAACATAAGTACCAATGTACAAAAACACACATTGTTTTTATATTTTTCAAATTTTCAATTTTTTTTGAAAACAAAAAAAAAAAAAAAAAAAAAAAACTGAAAATAAACAAACAAAAACATGTTAAACAAAGCAAAGCAATGCATAAAACTAGATTAAGTCAAAACAATAAAGCAAAACATACAAGTAATGCAAACAAAAACACAGAGAGAGAGAGAGAGAGAGAGAGAGAGAGAGAGAGAGAGAGAGAGAGAGAGAGAGAGAGAGAGAGAGAAGTGACTAAATCACTTGGAGCCTTTTTCTTTCCACACTTTGAAGGAACCTTTCCTTTGCGCGAACCCTTAAACCGGCTGTGAGGGGGAAGAATTGAAACCATTCTAATTTGAAAGGAACATGAGGGCTTTGAGAAGATCTCCAAGAGGAGCAAAAGAGGATGGAAACTGATTCTGGTTTCCCAATGCAATCATGCTGTTGCTCTGTTGAGTGGCTAACCATTTATAGCAATTAGGTTAAATATGACCAGCTGCTTCACAATGATGATAGAGATGTTTCTTCTTCTATTTTGGCTTTTGAGTATTTCCCTTCTTAGCCCTAGGGTTCTTAATCTCTTTCTTATCAAGCTTAGGGGGTGCTCCTAAGATAGATTTACCCTTATCTATGTTCTCACTAGCTGATTCATTCTTAACATCATTTTTCTCAGTTTCAACATTATTAGTAGGGAGAACAAAAACAATAGAACTAGAAGTAGCAATATTAGGAGAAGAGAAATCATATCCTAAACCGGTTCGATTGGAAGCAGAATTATGAAGACTGAGCTTCTCATCGAGCTTAGCACTTAAAGTCCTTTCTAGTTGAGCTTTAACTTGGAATAGTTCTATCTCAAGCTTTTTGGTCTTCTCAGCCAAGAAATTATTCTCAAACCTCAGGTAGAGATCTGGGCACTTGAGGTGATCTTGGCATGGAATCTCTCGGGTAGAGATCTGGGCACCTTTCTCACAATCTTGGGTTCAAGAATGGTTTCCCCAAGTTTAAAAGTTGAGTTCACTATGTCCTTAAGCTTGGCATAGAACCCATCAAACGACTCATCCTCTTCGATCTTGATCTCTTCGAAGCTTGTAGTGAGCCTCTATAGCTTTGAATTCTTGACAGCCTTGGTTACCTCATAGGTTTTCTAGAGGATAGTCCATATTTCCTTAGCAGTTTTAGTAACGGATATTTTCTTGAATTCCTCATATGTGACTGTACTGAATAGAGCATTCAATGCTTTGCTGTTGAAGTTTGCTGCCTTGATCTTTGCATCATCCTAATCGACCGGCACTTCCGTAGGCATGGTCCAGCCTATCTCCACAGCTTGCCACACTTTCTCATCTAAATACTATAAGAAAGCTCCCACGCATACTTTCCAGTATGCATAGTTAGTTCCATCAAATAAAGGCGATGTTAGGACATATGTGTTTCACTTGTTAGGAACGTATGTCAATATTTATGTAGTTGGCTAATCCTTTGACAAAACGCACTTTACTTGTATTTGGGTAGATCTAGGATGAGTTTAATATTTCAAGAAACATATTATCTAAGTCTAGTATTAAAGCCATGAAGATTGGACTAAGAAACAAGTGAAGAAAAGATGTTCACTAAAGCTAGACAGATAGCTTGACACTTGCGGACAGATAGCTCGACAGCTGCTCGACAAATAGCGATCTATCGAGGTTTAATGAGGCTTGACAGATACCATCTATCGAGGTATCTATCGAGATTACGAGAATTCAGATTTTCAGATTTGATTTTCGGCCCAAGCTTATGTATTTGTGTAGGGTTCTTTTCTCACAACCCTATATATATATATATATATATATATATATATATATAAGGCTTATTTTAGAGGTCATCACATAAGAGAATACAAGGAGAACTCATGCAAAAGGTGACCGATGCCTTATTCTCTTTGAAAGAAGTTACTGCTTCTTTGCGCCTTAAGGTTTTGTAACCAAGTGCTTCTTGATCT